>OY982567.1:2080727-2202475 GCA_963859945.1 Euplagia quadripunctaria | reverse complement strand
ATTGCCAATCATCGGATATTATTTATTAACTGACTACCAACATCTGGTCATCAGAGTCTAAAAATTATGTCCCTTCTATTGTCAATATCCTACTTATAAACGCGATTCTAAGAAATATTTGGAAACAATTAAGCAGTAGAAAACTGTAGAAGTAGTTTTCACATACTGATGCATGTCTGAAACGCTTTAATTATTGCAATGTAAAACAACCATAATGAAACCTTCATTAATAATTAAATAACTACAGTTTGACTTAAATTCTATTTATTTATTATATTTTTAGGTTACAAGTAACAGAGGGAAAAGGACATCTGAAGAGCGTCCTACACATTTCAGAGTGAAACTTGAAAGAAAATCTTATTTCAGAATTCTTATCTTCCTAAAAACGTATTTGTCATGTTGTTCATTAATTTTATACTTCAAGATTTATTTTGGAGTCCAAATTTAAAATAAATTTTAAAGGTTTGCTCATATATTTGTACATAATTTTTTTACCCCTATTAGTGGATAAAACAAATATTTATTGAGTGCGAGTATTATGCTCAGAAATTTACAAATAGCACCATATAATTGCTATAATGTAAATTGTTGATTAAATACGTAATTTATAATTTAATACATTTGTAATGCATTTGCATTAGATAATACATTTATACGTCCTTTAGTATAAAGAAATGTATACATATGTTTCATCATTTGACAACCGCAAACTAGAACCTGTGCTGACGAAGTAACTATTATCTTATCTGTGTATTTGTCCTGACGAAATACCTTTCGAAATAACTGCCGGTTGGATTTGGTCACGGCTCATAGAGGCGAATACGGCTAGAACTTAAATCCATCTAAGTCTTGCGTAGTGGTTCTGCAGCGCAGGCTCGGAGTCCACGATAGCTCATCAGGGATACAGAGAAGGGGACATACCGTACCTTTAATCTAGAAAAAAGTTCTGTTCCCGAGAGATGGAAAAAAAACTTTTACACGAGCGAAGCCCCTAGTAAAAGCTATTATTACACAGTGTGTAAGAAACACTGTGCTGAATACTGAAATAGTGTATTCAGATCATCATTCTGAACCGAAAATCATTGGAATTTTGAATTTTTTTGGTAAAAAGCATCACAATGAGTAAACATCATTTTACCAAAAAAAAAAATACCGCCAAAGACTGCAATTTAATCAATCAAACAACATTTAAACATTTTATGCAATCAGGTGGTCTTGAAGGTTTTCAAACGTTTAAGGTCATTCACCATACCGCACAAAAGAATACTTAAGTTTATATTACACACAATGCGTAGCACCAAATGAAACTAATGACAATAAATCCTTAATCTCGCATTTTTGTGTTGTGATAAGTATTCACAGAAAGTCATTTTTATAAGTTTTTCGCGTAGCTCAAACTTACACGCTGTATATACTTATAATTACATAGGAAAAACGTTTATACTGTAATCCATAAACGTATTTTAGAGCAATCCTACAACAAGCTGTCGAGTACATTATATGTAACCTAATAACGCTAAGACGTGTCACAAACAACGACGTTAATAACATTAAAGCAACAGACCTCACTCCCGGACATGTGGGAACAGCATGAAATAACCGTTGACAAATCTACGCTTATTACAGCGCTGTCGAATTCATAAATAATGCGATCTCATATTGAAGTTTCGATATTCAGATTACACGTCTAGGGTAAGAAATAATATTGGGAAGAGAAAGTATTCGTCTTTATATAGAGGAGATAACTCGAAGATTTAAAACAATTGAAGATGCGATTGTGATATATTTATGACAATTTAATAAAAAAGATAAATCGATGATGAATAAATCCCTAATAATGAATTAATGACTTGACTGCACGGATTGCGCAGTGGTTTAAGTGGTCACCTCGCCACTACGCCGCGCCGAGTATTGTGGGCTCAAATACCACACGGGACAAAAAATTGTGTGATCCACAAAGAGTTGACTTGAGTCTCGGTGTTCTTTGTGTCCGTTGTCTGAATGTTTGTGAAGCCCCCGTGAGACAAGAATATTCCTAATGCGGGAGTTGTCTTTTTATAAATAAAAATAAATAAATAAAAAATTATCGGTAGCGGTGACACACCATTTTTTAACCAATTTCAAAGAGGTTATTATCAACTCGGCACATGTATTCTGGAACAACCAATTTGTTGACTTTACTGGATGACAAAAATCAAGCAAGTATTTTATCCTACTATTATTATAAACGTGAAAGTTTGTGAGGATTTATGGATGTATAGATTGATATGTATGGATGTTTTTTCCTCTTTCACGAAAATTGCTGAACCGATTGTTATGAAACTTTATATGTAGATAGCTAAAGACCTGGTTTAACACATAGGCTACTTTATATCCCGATATCAAACGGCATCAGGGTTTACGCGGGAGAAACAGTGAGGCGCAGCTAGTTATCAATAAATTATTACTATAAACTCCATGCTCCTAATTTATGGCCTTCATCCATCTTCATTGCCAACAACATGACGTAAATCAATGAGCAATCAGCAATCATTATGTACATTGAAAGGCCTTTCCCTTTTAATATACACCCAATTTTTTATATTTGAATAGAAAAAAAGGAAAGGGATATTGCTTATATGAATGGATGGATGGGGAGTTTAAGCAATAGTTTGAGTAGGTCATACCTGTAGGTGTACAAATGTACCAGCGTATATTTTCTGTTTGGGTAATAAAATGGCTCACCAGATGACCATGGAGTTTCCGTTTTCAATATACTCCCAATTTTCCTATCTCTAATTCACAAAGTACCCGGTTGACCAAATTAAAGTTGGCAAAATGTGGGTATGGGTAGTGCTGGTAATCACGGTCTTTTGGAGTTAAGTGGTTTTTCCTCAATCGATTGGCTTGCTCTCGAGCAAATATGTGTTTCTCCTCGCCTCGCCACCAAATGTTACTTCTTCTTATGTCAGGTAACATACTCAGTAAGAGCTACCAAGGCAAAAACAACTATTCCATCTCCTAAAAATAGATACACAAGTTTCTTCTAGCTTGATTTTAAATTAAAACTTTTAAAACGTTAAATAAATCACATTGGGATCGGTTAGGACACTAATTAACTGGAGCGTCCCCTGGAGCCGCAGTTACAGATGGACAGACAAACCAATTAGACCGTGTAATTAGTCTAACCAGTCCATATGGTGCCGTCGTTACGTGTGAATGAGTAAAAACTGGAATATCCTAAACAATAAAATAAAACTAATTAACACGTTCCTCTTGGAATAAATCGAGTAGGCATTGTACGTAATATACTCGTATGTATCATGGATATGTTTAATTTGTAACTTGAGACACCTATTACACAGCCGTCTGATCCCAAACTAGAACAGAGCCTGTACTATGGTAACCAGACTGCTGATAAACATACTTATATATTACTAAATACATACATAGTATAGATAAATTACACCCAGACACGGAACAAATGATCATGCTCATCTTACAATTATTTATCCTTGGTGGGAGTTAAACCCACTACCTCTGGTTCAGCAGTCAGGGTCATTAACCACTGATCGAAATGTAAATTATTATGAAGGACGCGACGCGACGCAGACAATGATGAAAAGGCAAAGGTGATAAATAACTTTTACACCAGTCATAGGACATACGAAGACATGCCTTGCTAAAGAACCGTTGATGTCACTTGTACTTTACCAACCCTATAACGGAGCCTTCGTGACTTTACTCAGCAGCAGAACTGTGCTCTACTATATTAAAAATCAACTTTGCAACTGTTAGTGTGTTTTTAACATAGTTTTGTGCGTATCCTTTGATTTCATGATTACTATACTTCTAAATACCGTTATAAAATATTCTTAACTAGCATCCCGCCCCTGCTTCGCACGGGTACAAATTATACACCTAAACCTTCCTCATGAATAACTCTGTCTATTAGTGAAAACCGCATGAAAATCCGTTCAGTAGTTTTTCAGTTTATCGCGAACAGACAGATGCGGCGGGGGACTTTGTTTTATAATATGTAGTGGTGATATGTAGTGAAGATTTTTATAATATGATTTTTTTTCATCATTTTTTTTTTTATGGTATAGGGGGCAAACGAGCAAACGAGTCACCTGATGGTAAATGACTACCGCCGTCCATGGGCACCTGCAACTCGAGAGTCACAAGTGCGTTGCCGCCCTTTAAGGGTGAGAGTAGGAGAAGAGGGGGAAGGGGGGAAGAGGGGGAGGGGGGAAAGACGGGAATATGGGAGAGGGAAGGGTTAGGGCCTCCGGTAACCTCACTCATTCGGCGAAATGCAATGCAAGCATTGCTTCACGGCCGGTTTTCTGTGAGGCCGTGGTAACGAGCGGAGTCGAGCCGGCCCATACGTGCCAAAGCATGGCTCTCCCACATGAGGATCATTAGCTCAGCTACATGATATGATGATGATTCTAAACGCAAAAACCTCATAAAGTAATGAAAAGTAAATTTGGTTTCTCTCAATTTTATCAGGATCCCATCATCAGATCCTAACTTCCTTGACATGGGACCACCCTTGAGGTATCCTATCTAACAAAAAAGACTAATCAAAATCGGTCCGGCCCGCCAGCCGCTCTGCCCCCGCTTTTTAAATCTCTGATATCTTCTAAAATATTCATTTTAATAATATGCTGATAAGGGCAATTTGGATCTACATGAAATGCACAACGTATCTAATGTATTTAATTGGATAAGGAATAATACTGTATTGTTTAAAATAGTTTGATAAATAACCCATATTTTTTTTGTAATATGTAAAAGATAAAAATGGTTACTGTGGGTTATCCTTAGGAGGTAAACATATACCAGAACGGCCTTTTTTATTGATCTTTTTAAGATATACAATTCCGTAGTACATTAATTTGATCTATCTCGTAAGATTTAGCCAGCGTTTGCAATGAAAGCGCACAAAATATGTTTGTTACGACATGACATTACAAATCTTTGAATTTCTCGACTTTTCTCTAGAATAATCGGCATGTATACTACATAGAAACCTTCCTCTTGAATCACTCTGTCCATTGGTGAAAACCAGATGAAAATCCGTTCAGTAGTTTTTCCGTTTATCGCGAACAGACAGATGCGGCGAGGGACTTTGTTTTATAATATGTAGTGATTAATGAAGACAAAAAATACACAATAGTTGTAGAGTTTTTTTTTTTTACATGCGGAAGGGAAGTAATATTGTAAGCTATTACAATAGCCTTTAACTTAACGTAATTTAATAGAAATAGAGTTCAATTTTCAAATAATTATATTTTGCATTGATTAAATTCTGAGTAGTTCTAGATGTGTTGTAAGCTTTCGGTAAATGTTTATAACATTGTTTGTCTTTAGAGAAACTATAGAGACCAAATGGATGTTTTTAAATCGAAATCCTAGCGAAGCCGCGTCCAACAGCTGTTTTTTTTTTTTTTTTTATTATTATTGCACGTCAGAATGACCTGGTTACATAATTTTGTTGTCTGCAAATAAACTATTTAACTTCTTAAGATAAACTGCTTTATAATATGTTATTCATACGCTACTCAAGTACCCAAAATATGCTCTTTGTTGATGAAATTGTAATTTACTTTCTCAAAATTTTGTTACATAGTTGTACCAAGAATCACTTGGCTTAGACTGAATTTCAAGTTATCAGACTTTTCGATGGGCAATTACACGAAACCTACTTTTGCTGGAGAACTCACTAGTTACGCTTAACTAAAGGAATGACTTAGTAGCAAAAGCTTGCTATTTTTTTTGTTATTGGCAAGTGCACTTTTAATTGATATTTCTTTACTTCGGTACATTATTCATTTTCACTCCACTTTCTTGCATGTGATTATTTATATATAAGAAATATTACCGTTTCTGATTATTACAGAGGTATTTGAGATACAATCGGTACATACTTACAGATAGAAGAAGAAGAAGAATGCTGGCTTATTGAAATCAATACTGTTAATTAGACAATTAAATGAAAGTAATAAAATTAATTTGTCACTTTGATTATATTCATAAAAATTTAAGTGAAGGAAAAAAAATAATTTCATCTTAAAACAAAAATGTTTTTCTCAAATTTTAGTACTTACCTACTACCATTGCTGCTACAAAAGCAAAAACAGATGCATTAAATTCGTGGTTCCATTCACAAAAGTCCCATTTTTTTCTATTGGAATTTTTGTTGGCATAACTTTATAACAACCAAGAAGTTTTATTACTTTAATTTACGGAGCATTTAATTGTCTAATAAATTGTTTATTTCATTAAGCTAGCATTCTTAGTTTCTCAGACTTTCAGCTATTTGTATGTGACCCGAATTTATTGATCTATAGTATAGTGACAGTTTAAGGCACAAGAAAGAAATCGGGCTTGCTTCTGCTAGGGCGACGGGTAACCCAGCCCATCACCCTCAGGCCAGCGCTCATGGAGGCCGGAGATCGTTTTGCACTTTCCGGCGCCTGGTGCGTCTTCTGCGGGACGAAAGAGAAGTAGTTCTCTCCCGTTCCCTTTCCGCCGCCTCTTTGGCACACATCACTTCGTTACAGAACGAGGCAGCGGAATCCCATGCTCTCTCGCACCGGACCATGGCCATAACCACGGTTTCCAGCGAGAGGCTACCCACACCAACAGCCGCAGCAAGATCGACGCGCTGTTGCGTCCACGTAGTGTACTCCACCAGAGTGTGAAGTGCAGTATTCTCACTGCAGCCCCCGCAGTGGTGGCACACAGGTGTTGGTTCCCGGCCTATGCGACACAGGTACTTTCCGAAGCATCCGTGTCCGGTAAGCACCTGCGTCATCCGGTAGGAGAGGCTTCCGTGCCACCTCTCCAGCCAATCCTCCATGATGGGTCTTACCGCCACAATCGTGGTGTGCCCAGCGCTCAGACGCTCAAGTCGTTCCTTCCACTCAGCCATGAGCACCTGGCGGAGCTGGGACCGCTGAGCTTCGACTTCGCTCTGCATGATTGTCAGGTCCCGCTCCTGCGCCTCCTTGCGCCACTGGTATAATGAAGCAAGGGAATTTGCTTCCAGGTCCCATGGCGGAGTCCCAGCTAGGAGACTTGCCGCTTCGAAGGAGATTGTACGGTATCCCCTTATGACCGTGACGTCTGTGAAGAGAACAGGGAGCCTACAACTCCTTCAAGCAACTCTGGCTGAAGACTCTGGGTCAATGGGGGCGCCCACGGGCGTAGTTTACCCCTCACCAAAAGATGGGGTCGCCCCCACGGATCTCGGTCCAGAGTCTCCAGTAGTTCCTGGCGGGCCTTTCCCTTGGCCAGCTTTATCGCTGCTTGAAGGGTTCTTTTGGCAACCCTGTAGCCTACAAGAAGCTCCAACTCATGGGCTGCCGCATCATCTGGGCGGCGACGCCTCCTGCGGAACCTGGGGTACTGGTGACTCGGCACACCTGCTACATTCGGTACAATTACATTGTGAGGTGGTCATAGTATTGCATCCCTCTCATAAATGTAAAAATTAAAAAGTTTAAAAAGCAAAGACAACCGCAGCTCTTCATTCCACTAGTCGCAAAATATACAGACGTTGTTAGTATAAATTTACCGTAGGAGTTACTGTTGGTTTACCTTTGGAAGGAACTTTTAAATCAAGTAGGCAGACGGCTAAAACTCATAATTTTTACATCAACAATAAATAAATTAATGTTGATAGTCATTCCTGTAATGAGGGTGGCTCTAAGCGCAACGAAGATGTTCTGCGAATAGGGCCAACTAATTTGGACGACACGCTTTAAAACGACGAATAATAAAAGTTAATGGGACCGCTCTCTTCATGATTCCTGGCGAAGGCGAGTGCTCATTTCCCTGGCCCTCGTTTCCGCTGTGTTAATTAGCATTTTGGCACTAATATACGTATAATTTGGAAATGTTACAGGTAAACTTAAGATTTGTTACGAGTTTGATACATTTTAACATTTAAAAAGAAATTCAGGAGGAAAGCTCACATACCCCCGTGCTTCAAACAATTTCAAGAATGTTATTATCGTCATGTAATTTAATATTTATCAGTAAACAACATTACAGTCCTGTTCATCCAAAGGTTTCCTGGAAGATATTGCTGTTGTGATAAGCCCATTGTGCATTTTATGTTTAATAACATCTGTTTTTTTAAATATCTGTATTTGGTGTACAATAAAGAGTACTTACTTACATGAAAATGGAATCTTACGCTATCGAAAATTTATTTACTAGCAGCGCCCCGCAATTTCAACCGCGCAAATTCCGATGCTGTGGGATTATCGGGATAAAAGTAGCCCATGTGTTAATCCAGGTGTCCGCCAACTGTCAAACGACTGACAGTTATGTCAAAAGCGCTAAGGTTACATTAGAAAAGTTAATATGGTCGTTAAGTTTTCTTAATTTTCCTGACAATAAGAAACACAAAAAAAAAGAATGCTAATTCTTTTTTTTGTGAACGGCTGGACCGATTTCGCTAGAAATCGGTCCAGCCGTTCACGTGTGAGACTCATCACACAATTATTGTATGAATTTTATTTTCCTGAATATTGCATAAAATGTAAATAAAGTACAAGCACCTAATTCCCACGGATTCTAAAATTGGCACCTTATTTCGATATTTAGAAACAGAGCGTTTTTAAGCAAATTACAATCTATTTTTAACTGCAAGATGCCTTATTCTATTAATAATTTATTTATTCGTGTCTTTATGAGCAAAAGAGTGCTTTAATTTGTGTATTTTTTTTAATAATCGTTTAGTTTTGCGCGGTTTGCTCTGAGTTAAACGCGCACTTCATACATTTTGTACCTAGTGAACGCGAAATCTACGATATACTAAATAGTGTTTTATTTGTTATAAGAATAACAAATACTGTACTGGGTATGTTTTTGTTTAGGTTGAAATATTGTAAGGATTATTTATATTTTATATTGAAAACACTTAACTTGTGTTTTTTTCTTTACAAAAGAAGGCGAAGGTACTTTTTTAAAACACCATGGCATTAGGTGCCAAATAGTTTAATTAGTTCCCAACTGCCGATGTATACCATGAAATAGCAATTTCATAGATCTACTATTGCTTTTTATTTTTTTTAAAGCGGTCTTATGAGTACCCTGTTCTTGTTTTGGATTTAACTACTTAAATTGTCAATTAATATTAAAATCTATTTCAGAGGTACACTTTAGCGTCGCATTTACTAATTATAGCAGATCAAAGGTTATGTTATCGTTCTATTTGGGTACTTTATTAATTCGTTGTATGAGAAAGCTAAATACAGAAAATTGAGTTCTTAACGTATTTTGATATAATTTTGAGTACATAAGTATTATATTTTTTTCCGATGTTTTTAAGTCGGAATAAGGTTCTACGAGTACCTAATTCCGTGGTATCGACACAAGTGAAATACAAAGTGTTCATTGCAGTTTAACACCTAGTATCTGAAAATTGACTGCCGGCTCAAGCTAACAGGTAAGTATACCACCAGAGTATCTACTAATACTAATCCATACGACACATTTTGTTCCTCAGAAAATAAGTAAGATCTGGTGCCTCTGGCTTCTTGCTCTAAAAGCATCGAAAACGCAGGCTGTTCCCAGTAGAATATGTTAGTCAAAGGAAAAATAATTCGACGGAATTATGCCTGTTATATTTGATTAAACACACCTCGCGTTCGAATGTGTCACTTTTGTTTGAAAATAATATATTATCACTACACTGCTACGACAATTTTTATTTTAACCATATATATATATATATATAATTTATTCATGAATATCAAGAGCACGCCACAATTGTGGCGGTTAGGCCCATCATGGAGGATTGGCTGGAGAGGCGGCACGGAAGCCTCTCCTACCGGATGACGCAGGTGCTTACGGGACCCGGCTGTTTCGGAAAGTACCTGTGTCGCATAGGCCGGCACCAGATTGCGGGGTCGCCTGTTGTCGAGCAGGCGTCCAAGTCTGCCGGGGTTCACAGGGATTCCCTTTCTAGGGTACACCTGAGTCCCCGGCATTAGGACCCCGTGACGGAACACCGTGTGGCTTTAGTCGGTTCGAGTCCGACATACCACCTTGCCGTTGACCCCGGTGAGGTGATGACCCGTTGGGGATTCCACACAAAAAAAAGCAAGAAATTGTATTATATTATATTAATAATTATTGAAACAATAAAGCATATTAAAGGTGCGAGATTAAGCATTACAGGATGTATAGTACAGGACTGTGCAGTAGTACAGTTAATTTAGTTTAAAAAAACGAATTTCGACTTCAATGGTATTGATTTTTTTTTCTATACAGACATTTTCAGTTTTTATCATTCAAAATAAGACTTCTGTAGTATATATAAAATCACGAATATTCCTAAAATTGTTAGCGGTTTACATTATTTACAGGGTCTACTATACGACCCTAAAATATGACCACACCTTTCTGTAAAACGCTTTATACATTTTTATCGACCCTAATTATTACAGTTATGAAATTTATTTGCTCGTAAATACATTAAAAACCAGAATTTAAGCACGTTTATGAATGATAACGTTGTTAAAGTAGCAATTATGAAAATACTCTCATGTAAGCAACATTTAGCCATTATTGAGGTAGGAGTTTTATTTTTTTATGAGTAGATAATTTTAAACTTCCTTTGCGCATCCGTTCTATATTGTGATAAATGTTTTACTTCACTCATTCTTATACTTTTTAATGCACCTACTTCATTTATTTCTACATCACCCTAAACTAGACTGGCAGAGAATGACTTTGGCATTAAATCCACCTCTGTACACATTGTGCATAAAGTTTTTATAATTAAATAAATAAAATAAAAAAACAGAATGAGATTTTTTTAATAAATTAATCACTTAACACATGTATAAACTATGCATAGTAGCCACACAGTCCCCTAAAAAACCGGTCTCAACAAAAAATAGTAAATGTGTTAAAGTATTCGGACTTCCGGGTAACAGTCAGTTCGAGTTACAGGTATTTGACCCTGACCTGCTCGAGTTTTTACTTATATTCCCCAACCCATTCAATTTCAATGTCTATATCCAAATCGCCATTAAAAAAAAAATGATTATAATTTTAAATTATAGATCAACACACACAGTTATCGCAACAATAGTTTGCTTTGTCAAATGTAAAATTATGAAAAAAAAAATGCAAAACATAATTTCATTTCTGCCTTTATCGATCTATAACCGCCCGTTTCCAAATGGTTGAGCCTTGTGAGAAAAAAAATCCCTTCACCTACCTTTCTCTTTCAAACTCCCAATTTTCCCATTATGAATTCCTAAAGTGTCTGGTGGACGGCAATAGGCTTGTCCCCTATTTCGTGAGTTTGACCAAAATTATAGTTGGTAGAATCTTGGTGTTTAAGACGCCCCTGCCTACCCCTTTGGGGACACAGGCATGAGGGTGAGTAAGTATGTAACTAACTAAAATGCAAGACATTTCTCATCTCCCTGATTTTGGCACGGTGTAAAACGGTGACGAAGCAGTGTTACACTGCTTCGTCACCGTTTTACACCACGTTTTACCACCACCACCACATAATGACCACATTATTATCATACTTAACACCGTTAGTTAACAGGATGGTTAGGATAGTTATTGAGAAATATCATACAGCATTATCATCAGAGGTCTGGAAGATATGTTTTTACCAATTTTGAAAATAAAAACAACTTAAATCAACTTTACTTAAGCCGTCTAGAACTTTATTGGTTAGAGTTCCCACACTGAATAGTTTACAACTAAATATCGTTTTTCTAATTATCGATACAACGATTACATTCACGAAATTAATTTGTCAAAATTAAGAATACGGCTGGCTAAATTGTATGACTTTAAGCAGTCTGTCTTGACGAAACAGCGCCACATTTTAATATAAATCAATTAATCAATCAGTCTAAGTACAGCAATCCACTGTCTCTCCCAATGTGCGCCATAGCACCTGGTCCGCCTTCCTAAAAGGTTCATTTATAAAATATAAAGACTATAAATGTATTATCATGATTCAAATAACAATACAGTTTCCGTGACGAGATTGAATAATACAATGAACGACCAACATGACGACGCGTATAAAACTAACAAATTACACTACTAGTCGGTAGGCGTAGTAAATTAAACAAAACAGTGCCCACTCAATTAACGTTAGAAATTTAAAGTTAACCATTGGTGTTATGGTTATGTTGATATTATGACAGGGCCTAAACAAAGACTGACCAAGGATATTTTGTATAAAATTAGTGAAAAATACATTGTGGTAAAAGTTTAAATTCCAAGAATTGATTTTTACAGAAGACGTCTGACATCGCCGTGGCAGGATGCTTCACTCCTTGAAAAAGGGCCCCCATCAGGTCCAAAACTAGTCGGGCATCCCCGAAATACAAACATGAGTAAAACCGTATAGTTTCTAATAAACATTTTTACAATTACAAAAAATATACATTATTGACAAAATATTAAAAAAATAAGCTGAATAGTGTTAGTAACATGTTTGAAAGAATAAGGTCTATATGTATCTATAAGCTGGTGAATAAAACACTTGCCACACGTCTATATATATTGATAGAATATTTTATTTGTACTAAAACATAAATACATTGAGTAGTAACTAGTGGACTGTATGAATGTATTTGAATGAGTGAGTGCAGTATATCTGTGAGGGTAAAAGGTTTGCTATCGGTTTGCAATAACACTCTTTTAGTTAGACAAACAACCTTACCACTATTGCTAGAAACTTTCAAATTCACAAAACATCAGTAACCGCTATCTATGTAGTTCGTATCTCCATCAGCACACAAATGACCGTTATCAAGTTTATAATACACGCCTAGCCTTTTTATAATCCCATCATTGTCCGAGATTTTTTATGCGGAACAATGGCGTGAGCCACTCTTTTCATTAAATAGAGAACTGTTTATATCATCTATTATAGTTTCCCCTTTTTATTAATAAAATAAATACAAGTTTTTGATATAACGATAACGATACATGGAATCATTTTTTGTACTAGGTTTGCACCGTAAGCTAAAACAATACAAATCAATTCCATTGATATGTCTGAACTATGTGTCACGGCTGCTGCTATGCGGAAATTAAATGTTTTGTATAGAACATTAACCGTTATTTATGATTATAGTCTAGCAGACGATCTATTTATGAAATTTCTATGAAAATTTGTGTATGGATGGAATTTTGAAGTACTTTTAAATTACTTTAAAAAGAAAGTTCTCAATTCAACTGTTTTTATCCGATTCAAGTAACGCTTTTTCTATGGAATTGGTTGTACTTAAGGTGGGTCCCATTTAAATTTAAAGAAAATATTCGACTGGCCTGTTGGCCTGGTGGTTAGTGACCCTGACTGCTATGCCATAGGTCGTGGCTTCGATTCCCACCCGAGTCTGAGTGTTCTTTGTGTCCGTACTTTGTATGTTTGTAAAGTCCCCCGCGACACAGGAGTAATTCCTAATGCGGGAGTTGTCTTTTATAACTTTTAAGGGTGAAAATTTTAATAAGCTAGGTAATTATCTATAAGTTTTAAATGTTTTGTTTGAATTGTCGTTCCATGATAGATCAACATATATACTGGAACCTTGTATCTACATATCCGTTTTTGTATAATTTTTAAACTTATAACACATATTCATTATAAAGCTTTCTGCTTCTGTTTTCTACAAATAAACTTTAACTATTCCAAATTTCACATAGATAATAATATATATATATATATTAATCTTTTTACTTGATTGTCAAGTATAAATAACTTCATCATTGCATAGACTTGTGTACCATGACAGGTCAAGATAAATACTGTAGCGTAGTGTATTGTAACCGGTTTTACACATGTTTTAGCTTTATAGCACATATTGGTTATAATAATAATTTAGCCATGCTTCAACACGTATGGGCCGGCTCGACCGGAGCCACGGCCTCACAGAAAACCGGTAGTGAAGAAGTGAGGTTACAGGAAGCCCTAACCCTTCCCTCTTTCCCCTCTCCTCCTCTACCCGCTCTTCCCACTCTTCCCCCATCCCCCATCTCCCCTACTCCCACCTTAAAGCCCGGCAAGGCATTTGTGACTCCTGAGCTCCTGAGATAATACATATAGATATAGGAACTGGAAACATATAAATACGTAATGTCTATCACAAGTATTAGTTTTCAGAATACCTACAAGTGTTATTTCTGATACTAAAATATTGATCTAGCAAATAGCTCTCCGAATCCAGTGATAAGTCATATTACTATATGTTTTAACCTCCACACAACTTTGGCTTTACTGGTTTCGTCTTTCTGTATAACCCTCTCATAATTTACTTGGGTTTTCCCGGTAGAACATGTAATCGTTGCTCATGTTTCAGAAGTTACCGTAATAAATATTTTTACTTTATGTATGTAATGCGCATATTAGTATTGTATGAACGAACTT
This sequence comes from Euplagia quadripunctaria, assembly GCA_963859945.1. Lineage (NCBI taxonomy): Eukaryota > Metazoa > Arthropoda > Insecta > Lepidoptera > Erebidae > Euplagia > Euplagia quadripunctaria. The sequence goes on along the minus strand of OY982567.1, from coordinate 2,188,059 downwards.
AGTAAACGTTATTACAACATATTTTATTACCAATTTCTTGGACCGCCTCGTTTGCCATTCGTGATTCATTTTGCATAACTTCGATTCCTTGAGCATAATGATTACTTAATAATTTGCGATAGATACAGAAAGCAAACCGAACCTCCTCAAAAAAGAGTTGCAAGTATCCAGGCACAGTTACCTCCAAAGCTGTAATGATATTTCGACACAGGTTTCTCACCGGCATGTCACTTTTTGGCAAAAATCGAACTTCGAGCGAGTGATTGCAGGTTTTAACCCCACCCAATACGCTTATTTTCTCAGTAATTTCAAAAGTATTTATCTTATTTGAATTAGTTAACAATAATATAATAAAATGAGATCCATGTCCCTCCAAAGTCTTTTTTTTAATGGAAAAGCAAAAGTCATTCCCATCCCTTCTATTATATACAATACTATACAATGCAATATTCTTTATTGTACACCATAAAACAATTAACAATTTTAAAAACAAATAATGACACCAACGGTGGCCTTATCGTTAGTTGCGATTTCATACAGATAATCTTTAGATGGACAGATGCAATGGACTTCTGTATAGGGCAGTTAACAGGTGCACAAATTAGAGAAGAGAGAGAAAGAATATACATAATAATTAAATGTACTTGTACCTTACATAAAAACTTGTAAACATATTATGTATGTGTGTTTGACTATATATACAGTCAGTACAGACTAAATAAACAAATACACATACATATACTTACATAAATAGGTACCTAAATACATATATACACATGCATACATACGTATAATAAATACAAATCAATAATAACTAAAAATATAATGCAAATATCTTGTATTGTAAGTTGTGAGTAAAATTATAAATATTAAAGAGATCATTACTATGATGACAGATAGTAATCAAAGACCAGTTTTTTAAAAGTGGTTAGTGATTGAACATATTTTATTATTGTTCCTAATATTATTCCTCTCTGCTATCATTTGAATTACATAACCAAACTTCTAATAAAGTTCTTATTTATCACTTTTCAAAAAAAGTATAGCCAATTTCATTGTGCCTAAATTATGATAAACTGTAATAAACTGTTTTCTTCATCCTCTCATTTTCTTTCCTTGGAAGTAGAATACTTTCTTCAAATTTAAATGAGATCAACCTTGACCGATTCTATTAAAAAAATAAATATTGATATCGGTTCACAATGGGCAAAGATATCTCAAAATACATACACACGAAAAACAGTTCAATTGACGATGTAGGGACGTTAATTGTTGAGGAGTTCTCCTGGTATTTCACCATTAGCTCCACTTCAACATAATTGTATTGTAACAAGCATAAATTGCTTGACAATCACAACAAAGTAATGGAATCGCAAACCGTAAAATACTTATTACTAAGCATTTACATGCGGAAAGCGGAGGACCGGGTGCTGTTTCGCACATTGGGAGAGGCCTATGTCCAGCCGTGAACTAAGATAGGCTGATTGATTGATTGAAGCATTTCCATTCCATTACCGGAACTGCTTAGTAATAAGTATTTCACGCTTTTACGATGATGAAGACCACAAGGTGCCGAGCCACTTGTGTTCTTCAACATCAGTTCCACTTAACCGAATGGTGCTTACCGAGAGCAAATGTGAGATGACTGCACCGATGGAGCAAGTGTTTAAGTATTCACCTCGCCACCACGGCGCGCCGAGTGTTGTGGGTTCAAATCCCACACGGGACAAAAAATTGTGTTATCCATAAATAGTTGTCTCGAGTCTGGGTGGTCTTTGTGTCCGTTGTTTGAATGTTTCTGAAGCCTCCGCGACACAGGAATATTCCTAATGCAGGAGTTGTCTTTTTTTCTAACAAAAAAAAGCACAAAAATGCCCAAATCGCTACTTATAAGTGTGTCTATAATATTACAAGAGTTCCCTTGATTTCTCCAGGACACCATTATCAGATCCTGACCTGATAATAGTAGCACCAACTAGGATGTAATCTTTCAAACATAAAAAACAGTTACATACATAAAAAAGAGATTCCTACGAACTGAGAACCTCCTCTCTTTTTTGAAGTCGGTTAAAACTACATTATTACTGGTACTTCCATCTCCATCGCTACCCGTTTACACATACTTAACACAATAATAAATTAGAAGTTTTTTCTTAGTAGTATTATTTGTGGTACTTCTTTTACTACTTCTAAACTGTACTGGTAATATTATGTATTCTGTGACTGTAGCACATTTCCAAAATGTGACCCGATACAATACAGTAAAAAACAGGGTTACCAAAAATAAACGTAATCAGATTATTTCACAATTTATTGCACCCGAAATCAGTTTATTTAATACCAAAATTAGCAAATTAACACAGCTATCGTCACGTAATTTACAATTAATTAGGAAAGGAAAATGCTGGAGTTGGATGCTTACTTTCAGAGAAAATGGACTTTGCAAATATTCATCCGAGAATAAAGTAACTCAGAACGTTTAACTTTTGTATTCAATTAAATAGAAAGCTCTAGAAATAAATGGTACGGATAGCAGAATCGTCCTCATAAATTGTTGCGATTTTCGTCTGGTTTGCCTCCGGTAACAGTTTTATTACTATTTTTTTATGCCTTGCCTTTGTTATTTTCCAACTTGAAAATTAAGGACGAAGTTACATTTACCAGCCGCAATACATTTCCTGTCATTTTAATGACACAATCCGTTCAATATTTTACAGATGTTGTACGTAAAATATAGACGTTGATTTAGGAAATGTTTCATAACATTAAGATGTTTTCCATTTTCACCGGTAAAATTTTCGCTATTTGAGTATATTTTATGTCTGTTTTAAACTTCCCAGCTTAGACGCTATTCCCGCCATGTTCAACATAAAATTTTCGACACTAAAAATATTCCAGTGTTGTTTGCACACCACATAGGCAATCAAACAAAGTTATGTGTAAAATATATTTCCTTATATAATAAGATTAGTGTATTGATAGATGGTATGGATAGAAACATTGTTTTACGCCTTTTGACGAAGCTTTCGACTGTAACGGATAATAATAATTTATCACCTTAGTTTTAACAATTAAGTATGTTATAAGTAATTTTAATACTAATACATATAGTATAATCGAAGTCCTCCGCCGCGTCTGTGTATCTTTTGTGTGTGTCGAAGGCGATAAACTCCAAAAGTACCGTACGGATTTTCAAACGGTTTTCATTCCACCAATGGGTAGAGTGATTCATGAGAAAGGTTTAAGTGTATAATTTGGTTTAAGTATAATTTATTAATTTATTTATATTAAGTGTATATTTATTTAAGGTTTCGTACAAATTTGCTGAAATATGATTACGATCATTGAAGATGTGGGAAAAAATCATGTACAAAAGAATTACTTACCTGGACATACAGAAAGCTTCCTACACACACATATATATATATATATATATAAATATATATATATATATATAAATATATATATATATATATATATATATATAAGACGATACGTGACAGGCCAAGCCTAGTGTAGGAAGCTTTTGTAAAACCTGACATCAACAAGTTCTTCTTACTCGTGTTCTAATAATGTAATACTTATGTGTAATATGTGTGTCTAATAATGTAAAGTTATCTTATCTATCTTATCTTATCTAATAAAGCAACACTATATGTCTATCTTTAATTATTACTATAATTAATATTTTACGTTTTAATTTTTAATCTAACAGACATGCTTAACGCAACAGGCAGATACAACACTACGACCGGAAAAAACGTGCGAAACAGGGGCGGGTTGCTAGTTATATCATATTTTATGAAAACAAATGTTAGTACAAATAAAATTATAAACTACACTTTAATTATTTTACTTCAATTTAACCTACCGATGCTTTTTGAACGTTTGAGGCACCATTAGATATATTACTTCTCTGCTAACCCTTTGGGGCTTTAGCTGGCTATTACAAAACCTTTTACTGTCACTATAAAGAGTATACAGTACTGTAATTTAAGCAGATATTACGTAAATCAACATTGCAGGGCTTAAAGTAATGCATACAGTATAAATGCAAACCGATACCAATAACAATACATAGCCAAATTTTCACCTTCGAAGTCGTACCGTGACTAGATGGCATATCTTACAGGCGACGGCTGTAAGTCGCGCACTTGTGAATGGTATATGATGCCAAGTATATAGATTTATTTACAGTCAACACGCGCCCCGGCTCAGGTGCAACTCTCGTATTAATATACCAGTTGAAACACAAATATCTACGTCAGTACAGCGCCGGATTAAACACTACAGCGCTGTTTTTATTGGATAAACGTCGAACTAATTAAAAATTTGATAATATTAACCAGCCATGTTTAATATGCTACAGTTAGTGTCGTGGTCAATTTAGTGTCGTGGTCAATTTAGTGCTGTAAGTCTCTTATTTATTATCATCATTTATTATTGGACTTTCATAATGATTACAACTTGCATAGATCTCAGGATTATTGACAGGTGCTCGCAGTTAAGAAATCCTTCCAGTCGAAATTTTAAACTTTCTTCTCGGTCATTGGATGGCCACTACTAAAGTAACATAGACCTGACTTTCAAAAAGCAGTCTTCACCCAAATGCTCCATAACACTTTGACCAGGTAGTCGGTTCGTGTCAATTTATGGTGGTCACTCGAGAAACTTCTCAGTTCTTCTCCGGCGATGGTCAGTTGTCCAGAGTATATGTCCTGCCCATTGCCACTTCATCTTATTACTTTAAACGAACAATTCTTGTATGTATGTATTTATATTTCGGGTATCTCAGAAACGGCTCTAACGATTTTGTTGAAATTTTGTATACAGTTTTGTATTATAAGTTTAACTGCATAGTTGTATTTGCTGTAAAAATGCAATTTTAAAAAAAAAGTTACGATTTTACAAGAAGCTACTCTCCCAGGTAGGTAATCTTACTAATGACAACAACTATGTTACTTTGGTTTTCCTAAGGACTACTTTGTTCCGTAACATTAACTCGTTGTACACTCAGCAAAACTCTATTCGAAGCTCTTTGTACGACTCTGAGAGTATTTATAAACCATGTCTGAGGTTCATGACTGACTGACATGACATGACATGACACATTCTTTAAGAACTTTATCTCCTAACCACAGCAGCAAATCAAATGTAAAAATCATACAATAGAGTGAGTGTTCATTTTTAGACCGAAAAAGGTCGCTCATAAGAAAGGTTTTTCCGAACAACATGCTAAGGTCCCTCAGGGCTTAAGCAGGGCTGAGTATTTTAAAAATAATTATGTTAAATAATAAAAATATGTTATGTTTTAAGGTTAACAGAATCCTGAACTAAAAATACAGAGGTTAAAGATCTCTCAGCTCTCTCCGGGTAGCCAAAATATAGTGCAGCTATAAGTATATTATATTTTTTATTATTGTGCCTATTCTAATATAGTTATGAAGTTACCGATATACTACAAAACATGCATGGCGTACCCAAAAAAGATCATTGAATTGTTTTACAGTCACGACTAGGTACTAGTTTGAAATGGTGCAACGGCTTCGACGGGCAGCGCAAATTGTGAATACAAATATTTAATAATTGTAGTCCAGTTTTTGCACGTATCGAGTACCATAGTTTGGATAACGCAACGTGCACCTACCACATCACAAATCTCATAATATATAATTACTCGTAATACAACAATAATATCTAAATGCGCCATACAGTCTGTAAGGCACATTTGGATATTGTAATTAATTAACTTTATTTAAAACTTAGCACCGACCGCATAGAGTTGATAATCATGTCATAGTAATATTAGGAGACATACACCGTTTACTGTTAAGTATAATCGCATGAGGATAGTTTGGCAATGGTGGGTCATGCTAAAGATATATGCTACCCAATAGGTACTGTTGTGTTTCCTCTTAGTTAAGTCGAGCAATTTTATTTTTCGGAGAGACCAAGCTACATAGGTAAATATTTTTTTTTGGAAAACTCTAAGACAGCGACGTTTGCTTCTGATAATTTAAAAAAACTATTTATACCTTACAGATGCGCTTGAAGGCATGGCTTCGGTGTTTGATGCTTAATGTTTGTGTCTTTATTATTAGTTTAAAATTTATTTTGTGATTAATATGAAATATACGTATTTTTGCAGTTACAATGCAACATAATTTCAGAAATTACATTTCATTTCAAAATAATATTGGAAGCTTCATTTACTCTGCAACACCGTGTTGCAGCGTAAATTAAGTTACCTCTGAAACCAGTGTTCGTATGCTTGGGAATAAACTGCGCAATTGTTTTTCTACTGTAATGTAACATATTAACAGTGTTGTTTTCTTAATTTGCTGTTGTTTGTAACAATAAACTTGCCAAATGAATATTCCTTCTAGCTGCTATTCTTCTAGAAGTTATTGTCATATGAGGTGTGACACAGCTTTTAATACAAAAATATCTACAAGCATTGTGTAGTCGCCATATTAGTTATTTTATCTCCTAACTATGATATCTGTTATTCCAGGTTAATCGCTATCTCGACTCTTTGATATACTATATCATGCTTTTTTGTCTTTAACTTCTGCTCTCACTCAAAAAGCAACCTCGCTATTGGAATTTGCTCTCAGGAAACTGCACTTTTGACCACTATACATTTTTTTTCTTTTAACAAAGACAACTCCCGCATTAGGAATCTTCCTATATTGGGGGGGGTCTTCACAAATATTCCAACAACGGACACAAAGAATACCCAGACTCGGGACAACTATGTGTGGATCACACAAATTTCTATCCCGTGTAGGATTTGAACACACAATACTCGGCGCAGCGTAGTGGCGAAGTGGGAGGCGCCATCCGTGCAGTCAATATGTTGCCCATGTTGTTTGAAAAAAAATTGGTTGCCTGTAAAGTCGGTATACGGGCGAAAGTTTTACGTGACAACGACTTTGAGTGGTAAAATAATTTTAATGTGAATATTCATTCGTATATAAATTATATATATATTATTATTATTCGTATATTAATTCGAATATTCACGCGTGCCTCTCACTCGCTCTCATTGTGAGCGCATAACGTGAGCGGAGCGTAACGCAGTTTCTTGAAGTGTCACCCGGCAAACCAATTTATAAGACGTTGTCACGTCAAAAATTAAGTAGGGATCTAACAGAGTTATCTGATTTATAATAGTAGTAGCTCTTGAGACAGATTTAGATGAGTTTGCAGTCGTGTCCGGTCGTTTCTAAGAGTACCATTTTGTCGCACTGCTAGTTTTACATCCAAAAATTTTATTGATATGTCTATCTTTATTTAAAACGTGAGTTTGATGTTCAATTTGGTGATCGAGGATATAGTTTAACTGGATTACAAATTGATTTCTTTACATTCGATGACATTCGATTTCTTTACTGTTGCCTTGATAGATGGGCACAGTTTGTCACCATCTTGGAATTCTATGACCAGCAAATGCAATTCGTCGTCGTAAACACGCAACCGAGCTTGTTTGTAAGACTAAACTTGAGTACCTGCCCAGGTAGAATAATATGATACCTTAAAATGTTGGTTAAACGTAGTTGATGAAACATTCAATGACTCTGCTTACTCCTGTAAAGACGTACAAATATTAAAGTTGTAATCAATTCTTTAGGATAAATTGTTCATCAAATTTAGTTTAAAGACAAGTAAGTACTTGAAGAACAATCAGGTTTCAATATCTATCAAGTGGTGAGCTGGTAAAGTGATCTTTAAGAACTTTTCCAGTACTTTATATTCAGTGCGGAAATTAATTGTTTCCTTAATTGAATTTCTCTCAAGTATAGCAAAATAAATCAGGTACATTAATTTTTTAATGCCAACTTACCCATACAGATTGTCTGTTTATGATTATCAACCTATATAAAATCTTGAAAGCGTAACTGTAAATAATGAGATAAATTAGAATAGGAATTTTTTTATTAGATCTATATTCTTGATTATTCATTATTTTGTTACGTATTGTGAAGGTTCCTCTGGCCAGGCTAAGTGAACGAGCCTGGTGGTTGGTATTGCGCGATAGGAAGTAATTGAAATTTTGAGTTAGTTTGGAGTAGATCAATTCATTAGATGCTTTGTTATGTATTCGATGAATAACATTGTACTATTCTAACCATTGTAAAACTAACCCCCTAATTAAAATCTATCAGATTTTGTAAAATTGTAAAACTTGCTACTACTAACGAGTTTTTATTGTACTTTATGATGTATGAAAATACTTCGAGACAAAGTCACACTAATTTTGGTACACAGTAGCATAGTATAGTAAATCATAAGCATAAGCAAGAGAACATATCAGAAGTCTAACTTGGTATTGCAACTTAGCTAATAAAAGTGACGTATATAATATATAAACCTCACACAATTTAGAAGACTTACGTTAGACAGCTGGCTTTAAGAATTTGATACAGAAAGTCTTGTTTGATAAATGAATTAAATCTTAAACCAGCGAAGATTGCAGGTGGAGTATTCCGCGCAGAGTGGCATACAGAAAATAATCGGTTTAATTTTACCTAATTAATTTTGTATAGGTTTGTTTGTTTTTCTGTATTTCTTTTTCTTTTGTTTCAAATATTTCTACTTAAATCGAAGCTATCCGATTATGGTAGTATCTTTCCACAGGGTTATCTCAAGGAGCCCCATATAGCCTCGTAAATTGTAATTGAAACTTACCGGTAATTATCAATACTAGTTATAAACACGGATAATTTATATAATTGTACCTATTTCCAGAAAGCCAAAACGTTTTTCTTTAATTATCTAATTAAACACTGTATTAGATATAATTACAATTGCCTAATGTCGAAATTATCTACTCTGTTGGTGGCATACATATATTTAATAAAATAGGCTATTTCCATTCATACCACTCGACTTGACAGAAGTCTTGAGAGTTGAGACGAGTTACAAAGCGAAATGAATTGTAAAGTCATACAACAAATATAACAATTATCTACGTACGAGTATATCACAGCGGTTTGGCATTAAACAATGATAAGGTAGGTAGTTTTTTGCCCATAAAATTAAAATGTGTATTTTAAATTGTTTTTTGAGTTATAAGTATTTTCAAATCCGGCCCTTTTCTCGAATGACAAAACAGGCGTCATATTGCGATAAGGATGAGACTTCACTTGAAATTTAATAATATCAGTTACAAATGTTGCCTCACTACTACTTAACCTTGCCATATAGACGCACTTTATTTTGTGGCAACATTGTTAAATCAATGCCTAAGAACAGACCAGTGTATTTTCATTAACAGAGATGCATTGATTTTTTAACTTGCTTAGTCTACTTTGTCTGCCATGCAAAATATATAATTGTAGTATACATGTATGTTACATCAAAAATCTTAACAAAGGCATTACTTGCATCACCTTACTTAAGTGCCGCTACAGTACCCCTATAACTATAAGAAACTTCAAAATTATCCATTCATGCAATAAAGCCAGTTTAGAAAAATATGGTTTACGTATCAGAACAAATTGACTCGTAAAATTGTCTGTAAAGGTCTATTTAGAAACTTAACTCAATATTGGAAAAACAATTATGTAACGAAGAAGAAATAACGTTTCAAGGAATGGCCAATTTGGCATGACAAAAATATTTATATTTCTATTTCTGCTACTTTATTTATAAAGAATATAGTCTTAGTTTAAAATACACTTCAAATAAAGTACATTAAAATTGACGAACACTTAACTATGTTAGACTCACGTCCCTTGTCTTTAAGAAAAGATAAATGTAAGTGTTCAGTCAACTGCCAACTTGATTGATGGAAGACATTTCTCGTAGCAAAGACATTTTGTTGGGTATTTTACGATCTCGACCCGTATCCAATTATTATGACAGATTTACATTAACTCAATTACTTAACAAATATTATTCAACAGACAATGACTCTTTAATAAGATACTGATAGCGCCGCATTGCTTGACTACACACAATTTACAATGGGCTTAGATGATGTTATCTTTTGCAGGCTTTATGCGGAATAAGTGCAGACAATTTGCAGACGTAGTTAGGCAGCTACGTCTGCATTTTTTTTATTCAAAGCAACTTTAAAATATATCTTATTCGTTTGCTATAATATTTATAATACCTTACAATACCTTTTTGGTACCCGATGTTTCGATTGCATTGGACCGATCGTGGTCACAAGTGGACTGGTCAGTGACGCCTCCGTGAAGTGCGAGTTTCAGCAACTACCCGCTCTTGGTCTTCATTATTTTTATTTTTATTCGTACTGTCGGTACTTCGACACACTACACTTACGACATCCGTTGAATGCTGTCGACTGCGTAATCGCTTACAATAATATTTGCTGATGACGGGATTCCAAGATTTTATCGTGGAAGAGCCATGCTTCGTATGGACTGGCTCTACCGGAGGACCATGGCTTCACAGAAAACTGGCATGAAGCAATGCTTGCGTTGAGTTTCGCCGAGAGTGTGAGCTTACCGAAGGCCCTATACCGTCTCCTCTCCTTCCCCTACTCCCACCCTAAAAGCCGGCAACTCACTTGTGGCTCTTGAGTTGCAAGTGTCCATGGGCGGCGGTAGTAATTTACCACCCCTAACCTTACCATCTCATAAAAATAAATTTGATAAATTTTAACAAAAAGAAATGTTGATAAGCGGTACCCATCTTCTCGGTTGGAATTTATGTTTCTTGATTTCAATTGTTTCACGTACTATTCTGGAGAAATATTGATGGTCGGTTAAAAGAACCTGTGGTTGGTGTGGTTCAATCCAGTGATTTGGACCTGACTCCAGAAAATTTTCGGCGATTGCTTTTTACAGCTGTGATTTGTTCTTTGACCCGTTCTGCGATCGTACGTTTGGTCTGTCCGATGTACGAACTACCATAGCTGGAATCTACCTTGTACACACTTGGCATCTGTAGAAGAATAACGTCCTTCGGTGTTCTTAAGGTCTTTGCTATCTTTGAGTACGGACTATAAACAGTCTTAATGGAGTCCTTCTTTAATATTGTTTCAACTTTGTCCGTCACTCCTTTAACATGCGGCAGATGTGCTGGTATTCTGTCCACGTGTTCTGGTTTCAGGTTCCTCTTTGGACGTTTTAAGCTGTCTCGGTATCTGTTCGTCTTAGTAAGTCATGAACTAATATATGTATCAAAACCGCGACAGTTTAAAAACAATTATTCGTTCGCATTATCAATTTCAAAATTGGAACTTAATTACTCATAATCCTACTTCTAGTCTTAGGTATTTGTTTTATTACACACATACAAACGGACCCAGTTTGTAGTTAAATTATTTTAATCAATCAATCAATATTACTTAGTTCATTATGTAACTTTCATCTAATCTTCTTAACCCAAATAGATGTTATTCTTTTAGAGGAAGAAATATTTTTTTCTTTATAAAATAAACAGTAACTTTGAAGACCTGATCTTATAAAAGTTTAGTTTTGTTTTGTTGAATGTTCCAAGAGGTTTACATTTTCAGGAAAATTCGAGATTTGTAATACAGAAATCTTATTTTGAAACTGACAAATTAAACTTGAAAGCTAATATTTCGTATGAGAGGGCTGACATGAATAAAGCGATTTAAGACCAAGGATGTTGATGATATGTCCAGATTCTTGAACATTTGCATGTTGTTTAGAAATGTGCTTCTACACTAGGAAAAGCTAATCCGAGGAAAAAAAATGTCTTTTTTTTATGGTATAGGGGGCAAACGAGCAGACAGGTCACCTGATGGTAAATGACTACCGCCGCCCATGGGCACCTGCAACTCAAGAGTCACAAGTGCGTTGCCACCCTGTAAGGTGGGAGTAGGAGAACAGGGGAAGAATAGGAAGAAGGGGGACCGGTAACCTCACTCACGCGGCGAAATGCAATGCACGCATTGCTTCACGGCCGGTTTTCTGTGAGGCCGTGGTAACGAGCGGAGTCGAGCCGGCCCATACGTGCCAAAGCATGGCTCTCCCACATATTCTCCTAAAATTCTACCACACTTTTCTGTAACAGCGAGCGAGCGAAACGAGCGTGCCGCGGCAGCGACCGACGAATGCCAGAACCGAATTTTATTGTCACACAAATCTCACAAATTTTTGTCAAACATTAGTGAACCTCTGTAATACGTTGCAGAACAAAACAGTCGAATGTTAACATGAAAGAGAAAAGTGAATGGCTTTGAAGAAATACTGTATGGTGTTAACATTCGCGCATATTGTAAATCGCTGAATCCAAAATTCACAGAATCGCCTTGATGTATGTTAACATTAACCAGTTTATGTTCGATTCAAATAAATAAATGTAATAATTTGTGACTTACACCATCGCAATTGGTAATTGTCGACATACACCGTAAAACAATACAAGTTTTTGATGTGACGACAACACATTTTGTAACATAAATTTTGTTCATTTCGTGAAGATAGGTCTTTAATGATGGTGACAGCGTGTAAATATCACCGTCGTAAATAACTTACAATTTTTTTTTTATTTTTTTTTGGGATACTTATCACAATGCAAAAGTCATCTTCAAAGTTCAAGTCAGTTCATCATAAAAATGCGAGATTAAGGATTTACAGTCCTATTGACTGTAAATCCTTAATCTTTGATTTTAAACTATGTAATGTAACGCGACACGCGTACGTGTGCGGTACGGTCAATGACCTTCAACGCACGGCACCGTCGAAGCAGCTGATTGCATAAATGTTTTACATTGCAATTTTTGGCCGTTATTACATTTTACCGAAAAATATTTTTTTTTCGGTAAAATGTTTACACTATTTCAGGATTCGGTACGGTGTCACTTACACCCTGTATGTCTTCGGAAGGAGGGATACTCGTGATGGTATATTTTGCATTTGATGAGGTAGATGGCCTGTTCGACTTACATCCATCTTGTAATACCGCACTATGTACTACCCCATTTAAGGCAAATAAATAATTTAAATTTGAATTAGAATTAGATCTGTTATTAATATAAAAATTTGCATACATTTTGTATGGCCCAGTCGGCCTTATTTTGCAGTTTGTTAAAGTCAGGATGCTCTTCAAAAGGAGTCAACTCATTTGTCAATGTCTGCATGAATTTATCTATGATACTACAGTTACATGACAGGACTTAATAAACCATAAAATCAAGTATCACAAACTAAATCCAAACATGCAATTGCAATGCAATTGTGTATTTATTTTAAGCAATATGTCGTTGGTGTACAATTAAGATTATTCTATTCCATTCTACCCATACCTTACTTTTTTTATGGTATAGGGCGCAAACGAGCAGACGGGTCACCTGATGGTAAATGACACAAGTGCGTTGCCACCCTTTAAGGTGGGAGTAGGGGAAGAGCGAGGAGAGGGGGAAGAGCGGCAAGAGTGGGGAGAGGGAAGGGTTAGGGCCTCCGGAAACCTCACTCACGCGGCGAAAAGTTATGAAGCATAACTTCACTGCCGGTTTTCTGTGAGGCGTGGTATCATCACTCCGTTCGAGCCGGCCCATGCGTGCCGAAGCATGGCTCTCCCAGGAACAATGAAATTTGAATTCATACAACTGTAGACTGAATCACTATAAAATTAATTCCTTAAGCGCACGTAGGAAATCTTTATATGTAACGTTTCTGTTCAAACTAATAAATGGCTTTATTGGTTCTCCTGGGCTGTCAGAAAAGGTACTCATGTGTATCCCAGGCAGTCCCTTATTGAACAGGAAAACATTTGTTGTGCCTCATAGCCGAACCAATATGGGTAAATTTTCACCTATTTCCATTCCATTCGCACCGAGATTGATGTGTCTTCTGGTTCTGTATCGTCAGTCAGGTCTTTTTTTTTTTTTTTTCGTGTTGAAACCCCCACGGGTCATCACCTCACCGGAGCTAACGGTGAGGTGGTATGTCGGAAATCGAACCGACTAAAACCACACGGTGTTCCGTCACAAGTGGGTCTATTGCAAGGGACCCGGGATACCCTAAGAAGGAAGCCTCCGGGAACCCCTGCAGACCTTGGCCGCCTCTTGATCAACAGGCGGCCACACCGTGGTGTACGGGGGGCCTTGCCCCCCTCCGATTTGGAGACGCGCACTCGGAACACGTCGCGCCACCGTCTCAGGCCTGCTTCTGCCAGGGTAACGGACAGCCCCATCCGTCACCCCCAGGCCATCGTCAGTCAGGTCTAAACTCAGAGACTTGATTAATTGATTTATCTTATTTTTATCTCTTTTTTTAGTTATCGTTTTTTTTTTAACTTTTTTTTATTCTGAGTAGGGTTTGAACCCGCAAGCACTTCGATCGCAAGTCCGACGCCTTAGGCATTACGCTACCGTCGCTCTGTCTGTTGTAAATTGTACATAATGAATTAGGCATAATGATGTGTTTTTCATAGTTTATTGTATTTCTTTCTTTAATTTAGTATACTTTTATAATATATGCAAGATTAATTCACATCTATGTAGCAAATTTCATCGGTTTGCAGCCGTGGTAGCCGTACATAGGACAGACCAACCGCACAACAGAACGGGTCAAAGAACACATCACAACTGTAAAAAACCGTCAAATAAATAAGTTAGCGATCGTCGAGCGTTTGCTGGAGTCAGGTCAAAATCATTGGATTGAACTACACCAACCACAGGTCGTCTCCACCGACCTTCACTATTACTCCAGAGTAGTACGTGAAACATTCGAAATCAAACAATTTCAATCGAGAAGATGGGTACTGCTTGTCGACATCTTAGAATCGATTAGTTGCCAAAACTCGCACTTTAACGGAGGCGTCGCTGAGCTCTCACCAGTCCACGCTTGAACACAATTCGATCGAAATGTCGGGTACCCAAATACGGTATTGTACCTTGTAATTATTTTCGCTATTAAGTCCCGATTTACACATCTCATAGTGGATATCGATCAAACAGATTGGACTTCAGTTTTATGAATTACTAGCTGCACCCCTTGGTTTTACCCGTTTAAGTCCCGGTGCCGTGGGAATATCGGGATAAAAAGTAGCCTATGTGTTAATCTAGGTGATCAGCTATCTACATACCAAGTTTAATCGCAATCAGTTTGGTATTTTTTGCGTAAAAGAGCAATTTATAATATTAGTAAGATAACACAAAAACGCAAAAAAAAAATCATAATCACTACATAGTATAAAACAAAGTCGCTTCCTGCCAAACATGTCCGTCTGTCCCTATGTATGCTTAGATTTTTAAAACTACGCAACGGAATTTGATGCGGTTTTTAATAGATAGAGTGATTCAAGAGGAAGGTTTATATGTATATACATGCATAATATAGTAGAAAAACGCTGATAAGTTTAGAGGTTTCTAATGTGATGTCGTAAATAAACACATTTTTTTGCGTTTACATTGCAAACGCTGGCTGAACCCTACGAGATAGATCAAAATAATGTACCACAGTATTGTACACCTGAAAAAGGTCTACAAAAAGTCCGCAATGGTATATGTCTATCTCTTAGGGATAACCCACAATAACCATTTCTATCCTTAATTTTTACGAGAAATAATGGCTTATTTACGAAGCGATTTAAGCAATACAGCATTAATCCTTATCCAATCAAGTGCCTTAAATACATTGTGCATTTAATATAGATCAAAATGGCCCTTAACAGAATGTAATTGCAATTAATATTTTCGAAGATATTACAGATTTAAAATGCAGGGACATAGCGGTTGCGGCGGCACCGGCCAGAGGGCCCCCTCGGACAATTTCCGGTAAAGATATCTTTTGCAATGACCGTTAATAAATCGCAGGGTTTAACTTTCAATGTTGCAGGCTTAGATTTGAGCGTTAAGTGTTTTTTACATGGCCAATTATATGTCGCTCTTTCAAGAGGAACCTCTCAAGAAAACATGTTTGTATTGTCTAATGACAACAAAGCTGTGAACGTTGTATATAAAGACATTCTGTAGTATATTTAGTATCATCATTGCACCCGTGCGAAGCCGGGGCGGGTCGCTAGTATACAATAAAGTAAATATAAATAGACGTATAAGCCTTAATGCGATATGGTTAGTTACGAAAAACTTTTCATTTCGCATTTATTTTGGTCTAACTTTCTGTTCAATTTCTCTCATACGTCAATTATAATTTAGAGTTGTAACCAAAACACGCCACTGCTTTAACGATTTAGTTGATAAACAATAAGTTTATTGGGTCACTGAAACTGTATATTTTATATCAGTTACGAAATAGCGAGTGGCAACTCGCAGCGTAGGTTTATTTTGAAAACAACATTAGATTTTTATTAAAGAACAATATTTCTTTATGACAACAAGTATCTACTGCAGGCGATATGATTTATTGTGGAAACAAAGGTTTTGCTCCTTTTAGTGGTTTATTTATTAAACAATACTTCAAACGTTAATAAATATTCTAGCAGCGTATTTTCCTCTATTTATTACAATATCAAGCTTGTCATACACACAAGCAATTCAGACATGAGAACAATATAAACGTATAAGCTTTAAAATGCTCAACATTCGTTAAAAGCAGTATAAAAAGCAGTCAAAAATAATACATGTATTAAAACTTGTGATACCGAAATCATTTAACAGCAACAAATTACGGCACAAAAAGTATTAATAAAACACATAACAAAACATCAAATTGTTGGTAAAACTGGGTGAATTCACTGGGGCAACATCGTTCACTTAGGCACATTACCGTGGGTTATGTCTACCCAACTTTGCCCCAGCGAGATAACATCAAAACAATTGTGGAGCCGCGGGAGCGAACTTGTGAGAGGCACCGCTGTAGTTCGCTGTAAATTGGCATGGAGTTTGTTACAAATTCTTTGTTAATTGGAATATGGAAAATGGTCAAGAGATTTGTTCGTTGCGGACCTCGTTACTAAGTTTTAACTTTTTTTGGCGATATTATTTTCGAAAAGAATAACTTTATATACATATATTATAGTATTATATTTTACTAATTAGGTATATTTCTTATAAATTCTATCATTTGGAGTCTTAAATGAGAAATATAGATTATACTATTAGTTTTTTAGGCATATTTGTATCATCAGAATGAATACTCACTTCCTGTCATCCATTTTATTGCTGTTAACTCCCCTCAAATTACAAAATAGAAATCAATTTTCAAAATTAAATGAAAGGATTTTTTTCATTTAGTTTTGAAAATTTATTTTAATAATTGACGAGGTATGTTTCGCGTAGAGCATTCGACAGCTACGTCAAGAGTCGCAGTTTTGATACCTCTCAGTGTAAACATAACTCTCTTTTGAAGTCTTTAATCTAGTAATTTTATGTAATTTGAAAGCCTCAATAATAATTTTAACTGCTAAACAGTTACAAGACTGATATAAACTTGCCCGTCATTTTAATTCTTCAAGGAAATATGAACCTTCCTAAGCGCTTACACAATTACTTACTATGTCTATAAATATGACAATGAGTTGAGTATAGTGAAACTGAAACTAGCAAACAGTCCGCAAACGCAAATGAAGTCTCATGTTGTAAACAGCAGTTAATTAAATGTTTTTTTGAGAGATTTTAGCCAATATTGGTTTATTACATAAGGAGCCATTATTTGGCCTATTAGATTATCATACCTTCTTGTAAAAAAATGACGAATTTATCAAATAATTATAAAGGATCAATTCTTTTATATATGTAATATCATCATCCTCCGCGCCTTTTCCCTACTAAATTGGGGTCGGCTTTCAGTCTAACTACGATACGGCCGAACTTTGATATTTACTTGAAGCGACTGCCATCAGACTTCCACAACCCAAGTACTAGGCAATATCAAAGTTCTGTAGTTAGACCAGGTTGTCGGACTTTATAGGTCTCCAGCTACCCGTAACGAATGCCACAGATGTTTGTATGGCACCCGGTACCGACGCTTTAACGTGCTCTCCGAGGCACGGAGGGGTTGAGAACCCTCCTTGCCTGGTTAAGGATGTTAAGGATGGTCACCCAACCTAGACTGGCACCATACTACATCACTATCATACGTGAGAGAGCCAGGTTTCGGTACGTATGGGCTGGTTCGACTCCGCTCGATACCACGGCCTCACAGAAAACCGGTTGTGAAACAATGATTGTATTGCTTTTTGTGAGTGAGGTTACCGAAGGCCCTAACTCTTCCCTCTCCCCTATTCCCGTCCTTCCCCTCTCCCCCCTCTCCTCCCTCTCCTCCCCTCTAATCCCCCTCTCCCGTCTTCCCGCCCTTCCCCCTCTTCCCCTATTCCCACCTTAAAGGGCGGCAACGCACTTGTGACTCTCGAGTTACAGGTGCCCATTGGCGGCGGTAGTCATTTACCATCAGATGACCCGTCTGCTCGTTTGCCCTGTATATCGTAAAAAAAAAAAACTTAACTTTGTAATGTGCTAACTTACGTTACCACTTAGCCACGAGCCTCTCTATTATAAATATGGACATTTCGTGTATTTTAAAAACCGCTCTAACAATTAGGATCAAATTTTCTATTTAGATAAGGTTTTGGTTATTTATATTTGTCTATATAGGTGTATTTAACAAAAACAAACGCAATTTTACGCTTGGCGTGTTTTTAGAACGAAATTCCCTATATTAGACTTCAAATGCTCGGCGGATGGTGCGCTAGACAGAAAAAAAGAGTTAGCGTAACGAAAAATGCTGACCGCGAGTTGATTTGTATACTAATTATCCATATTATTTATATGTATTATTTACATATTCGGGCAACTTTCACAGTAGGCACATTTTTTTTTGGTGTTTTTAAAATATTTACTATATTTTGATACAATTTATTCAATCTTTTAAATTATTTACATATAGAGCGAATGGAAGTTTGTTCCAACCGGATATCGCAAAAACATCTTACGTGTTTTTTTAGTTAAAAAAAAACGCGTATTGTAAAATGGCGCCCATGCCCAGGTTCTATCAGTCTTAAATAACTTAATAAGCTAGCTAACTAAACGAAAGTAATCAAGTCTAATCAGATTTCCACAACTTTTTTTTTATAATCGAATGAAGTGTAAAATTAGAAAACGAATTAACAGAGAATTTATTTTTAACTGACTTTAAAAGGATCTGAAATCTAGTGGTTTGTTTTTTTATTTACTTTTATATTTATTATTTGTATATGTGACGCTTGCGGTTGTTACTGAAAATCAGTACTGAGATGTTTTATAACAAATCAGTGTATGCTGAGTGTCAACCCGAAATTGCAAAGCAGTAGCGTACTTACTATGACTGATAATTTCATTAAAATTATTCTTGTATATAAAAATAAATAAAAGGAATGACCACATGTTGCCACGTCAAGAATGACACGTCACCTACATATATATATTCTACATGACATAAATGTCGTATTGTAGATACCTATATCATAGATTCATAGACTAAAAATATGATGTTTGTGAAGTAGGTGAATAATATCAATGTGTTTTTAAATATAGACTTAGGTAACATAGAAAAAAAAATTACGCTGATGTTTTGCAATAATTTATATTTTCTTTCTTCTTCTTTCTTTATTACTACTAGATGCACCTGGCATGCGTTGCAATGCCTTTTTTTATAATTTTACATGAAAATTTATCGTACCTACAATTATTGTATTCGATTGCCATCTTGCAACCCTATTGCGGATTTGTGGATGGAACAGAATAAGTTGTATATATTTTCTAATGCTGTATCATAAAAAAAAAATAAAAAAAAAATTTTACCTAAAAATTTAAAAAAAAATTAGGGGTGGACTACCCTTAACATTTAGGGAGATGAAAAATAGATGTTGTCTGATTCTCAGACCTACCCAATATGCACACAAAATTTCATGAGAATCGGTCAAGCCGTTTCGGAGGAGTTTAACTACAAACACCGTGACACGATATTTTTATATATTAGATATTTTACAAGCTTACGACTTCGCTCAAGTAAAAGTTATTTTGACAAATAATTGTGTGATGAGCACGATCATTAGTTCTGTGTCTGGGTGTAATTTATCTATAATATGTATGTATTTAGAAATATTTAAGTATGTTTATCAGCAGTCTGGTTACCATAGTACAGGCTCTGCCTAGTTTGGAATCAGACGGCCGTGTGTGAGATGTGTCAAGTTGTTATTTTTGTTAGTTATTATTTTTAACTGTAGGAGAGCCATGCTTCGGCACATATGGGCCGGCTCAACCGGAGTGATACCACGGTCTCGCAGAAAGCCACTATATTTCGCTGAGTGAATGAGGTTACCGGAGGCCCTAACCCTTCCATCTCCCCCTCTTCCCCTCCCCACACTCTTCTTCTTCCCCCCCCTTCCCCTACTCCCACCTTAAAGGCTGGCAACGCACATGAAAACGTACCAAAAACATTCAAATTCGCATTTATAATATTAGTTCTTATTAGTAAAGTTGGTGCAATCATTACTTTTGTGAAGCAATTGAAATATCCCGTACTATTCGATCTCTTATATCGATTTTGACTTGGAAATTGTAATACAATTAAGTGTAAATGATGTGTAATATGTTTTACCTAACCATTAAGCTTTATCGTGATTAAATGTTATAAAAAAAGCTGTCATCATATCATTAGAAAGCCACTCGTTGTTACCACTTGTGTTTGAAGCATTACCCGTAACGAGAAATATTGAACAGGAACGCGTTATTTAATGTTAATTTGTGGTAAATATATGGCGTTATTTTATACGATCCGTCTTAGCTTTATTAAAATGTTAAATATATGAAAGCACTCTGTGTAATGAAACATGAAACACAAACAAAATATTAAATTTTCAACAGTTATTTTTAAGACATAATATTAGTCCTATATTAATATTTTATGTGCTGCGTCGCAAATCGAACTAAGAAAGTGAACAGTAATCGAACATCATTAAAATCCTACTAATATTATAAACGTGAAAGTTTGTGAGGATGTATGGATGTTTGTTACACTTTCACGCAAAAGCTACTGAACTGATTGCGATGACACTTGGTGTGTTGATTGCTGGAGACCGGGATTAACACATAGGCTGCTTTTTATCCCGATATTCACACGGGATCTACGCTCGGCGCTGCTAGTAATATTATAAACGAGAGTTTATGAGGATGTATGGATGAATGGATGTTTGTTCTTTCACGCAAAAACTACTGAACCGATTGCGATGAAACTTGGCATGTCGATAGCTGGAGATATTCCCACGGGATCGGGACTTACGAGGGTGAAACCGTGGGGCGCTGCTAGTTTATAATAATAAGACACTATACACACGGCTGTCTGATCTCAAACTAAGCAGAACCTGTGCTATGTTATGCTATTGTTAGGTTTACAAAAATAGATATATTAATTTGATATAAATTCGAAATATTGTATTCGTTTGTTCATGTTTGGGGAGTGGAAACGAATGTAACGGGCAACACCGAATGTTTACCCCGGGAGAACAGTAAATTTAGGCGGCCTATTTGCTCGTGGCCAGCATCGAGTTCGGACGTGTGTTTAAAAGTGTATTGAAGTGGAAGAATATATATCTACCCTACAGTATTCACGTGAGTTTTATTGTACTGTCAGTTTTACCTTTATTTGAGATATCTTACATTTTCAGAAGTGGAATAGGCCCACTTTCCTCATTTTATTTAGATTATAGTGGCTAAGTGATTTAAATACGGATGATTTCATTTAAGAACTTCGTATCTCCAAATGTTAAAAAAAAATATTACAGAAGAAAAAAAAAAAAAAAATATTAAGTACCTTACTAATTATAAAACATAGACAAATAGCATTATTTAAATATCTATCATTAATTGGGCTTATATTTGTTGTAATCATTATTTTTATATCTGATAAAATTATTAAATAAATGGACTTACGTATAATTCTTAAACATGTGTAATGGATTTACTAAGTATGTAGGTAGTTTTATTTTTGTAAATACAAAAAAAAACAAAACTAAAAACAATTTGAAAATACGATGATTGCATGGTGTTTGTTACGGCATCATACACAGATGACATCAAAATTTCGAAATTTTTGGATTTGCGAGATTTGAGAATTGAGCCATCGCTTTAACATTTTTGTTAGTGTTATACCTTTGTACGAAATGGTATAAGTTTTTAAATATTACATTACACATCTCAACATCTAGTTGCTAAACGTAGCGGTGTTTATTTGGGTGTCAAAAAAAAAAAAAATAAATTAAACGTTAATTTGAGCTAGGCAGCGTTGTTTCCGAGATACCCTATAATTTTGAAATAACATCACAAAGCGTAATTTAATTTTATATATGTAACCGTTGGTGTATATCATCTGTTTGTTAAATTATATTGCAATATTCTTCGTGGTCTCTCAATAGTTCAGTGTAAGCAATGAACCATGCAACTGCAAACATAATTGGTTTTCAAAGGATCGTTACCGAAATATCACGAATAATGTTCAAGTACCTTGCAGTAATTTTATTCTGAAAAAAAGGAGTTTTTAATTATTTTACATAGCTCCTTGTACACAGCTCCCATGCATAAGTTTCAGAGTAACGATGCTGTAAGAAGAGTAGTTACTTCAAAAGCGGTTAAGCACGCCGCCATCTATCGAAATATTGAGCTCCTGTTCGAATAGAAAAAGTCGCAGACAAACACTGGTTCTGCATTCAAGATAACAAGATGAAGATTTTCGAGACAGAAGCTTGCAACGTACACATAGCCCGTTGCTGCAACGCGAGCAAATGCCGCTTTATGCACCAGGTCGCTGCTCGTGGCTGCTGCGACGTCGATGTACAGCGGCTCCGGGGAGCATCAGATGTCGAAATCGGCGCATTGACTTCAAAGCTGAGTAAACGGTCAGACAGTCCAATTTTTACTTCGAAATATATTTTAAATCTAAGAGTCATTAAGTAGTCGAAATGTAAATTATGTCATTTAACAGTTAATGGTAAGATGAACCACAAACATTCGATCTGACTTTGACCCCTCGATTAAAAGCCAGCGCATAGATATTTCAATTAGAAAGTTAACCAATGTGCCATTGTATACAGTTGGGAAAGAAAATAACTATCATTCTTCTTGTAATGCAGAAACTATGAGGATTAGCTAGGATGTGGCATGAGAGTCTAAACTCTATACTATTCGTTCGAGATGAATATATTTGATGAAATGTTGTTAAATGTTTCCATTTGAGCAAAATTATGAATAAACCTTGAAGGATTTGCTTAAGCGGAAAAGTTAGTTTGGCGAACCTCTGACTGAGATACTTGCTCAACTGAACGGATGTGATATTGATGGTAAACGTACAATTAAGTGTTTCATCCAGGTGTTGAGTGATAAACCCTGGATTAAACCTTTAGGTCTAACGCTAACGCAATGTGTTGTTCTCATCGCGAACAACTACTAAAAGTTTTAATTAAAATACACACAACGAACAGACATTTCGATGATAAAGTAAACATGTAAATAATGTATACGGAAACTATATTCGAGTATACTCTGCTATTCAGGTGACATGCATATTATTGAAACTAATAATAATACGTTACAATACTCTTGCATTTGCATGAATATGAGTACAGAGTTAGACAATATATTCATTATATCTGCTTGTTGGGCTTGCTGAAGTGTTAAGAGTTCACAGTATGTTTATTAGAACCGAGTCACGACAGCTCTACTATACCTATGAAGGGTTTTGGGAAGTGCGTTTCACTTTCGAAAGGTAGTATTTCTGAAGACTTAAATATTTATAATGTAAAACTACTGTAACGTCACAAGTAATTGAGAACAGGTTTCGATAGATGCTGATAGGTCTTTTCTTTTACGGAGCAACCGCATATCGTGGTATACAAAAATGCAGAAGAACTTTAATGTTTTTGATGTTGTGAATCAGCTCTGCCCCAACTGAATGAGGACGAGGTTATGGCGGTCACCGTATTAGTTATCGCTGATAATGACGTTTACGGTCCAGCCGTAGTTGAAGCTTGTGTCGAGACTCTAGTGAACGGAGTCATTACGTTTTGAGTAGGAAAATTATTGGTAAACCGGAGTCAAGTGAAATTTGTTAGCGGAGGAACGTACCGTGTCAGGAATAGTCATGTTTATGTTTACGTGCACCCTTCATCAAAACTTTATAAACTACGAATGGGAGAAATTTTATCGAAAGGCACGAAGGTGCGAGTCATTAGGCATGTAATTTCCAGAAGTGCTCCGTAGGTATAGGTATTGAAATGAGCCAATGTTATTCTATCAACGAGTCGTAGCAAGAACAATGATCTTGTTAGAGATGCACAAGCACTTCGCAACTTCCTTGAAGGAACTAGGATGTGCGGGCTTCACTGAGATGAGTATCGAATGAAATACTAAATGCCCTGTTGTATACAAACCTTGCAGGTTAGCTTGTAAATATATAAAATATATAATAGCAAGAACGGGAAATGGTTGCAGAAATGATGGAAGTTGGCATCATCCACGAATCGGTTTCAGAATACGCTAGTCCTAATTCTGGTTTGCAAACAGGATTTTAAATAAGTGTCGATTTTAGACTGCGAAATTCGATTACGATCAGCGGTATCCAATTATTTCATTTTTTCCATAACCTTGCATGTCTTCTGGTCACTATCAAGTACCTAGATCTGAAGTCAACCGTTGAGATCGTTTTGTTACACCGGAAAGTCAATACGAAATTAATCGCATGCCGTTCAGATTAGCAAATACACTTGGGTCTTAGGATCAGTTCGATTTACCAAGGCAATAGTGATGTCATCTTTGTTTATGAAAAGTCTATCCCCAAATGTTTAGATAGATTCGATCGATCGTATCTGAAACTAACCTTATCCAAATGTTAGATACTATTTACAAAATAAGGTTTAACGATCCAACCGCACCACTCTTAGCTCTTTAACAGCTCGAAGTTTCAATTTTGATAAAAAGATTGGGAAGACAAAGTGGGTCATCCCATACAAATCCAATGGGGCATAAATAATATTAACCACAAAAAGATAGGACTCCTTCCGAGGTTATGTTTGGATTGAATATGAATGCGGAGATTGACCCACGGTTGAATGAGGTAAGACGTAAAAGTAACTAAAATTTGAATTTAGAAATATTGCTTAAATCCGTCAAAAACATAATATATATGTACAGCAAGGAAAATAAAAACGGGCATGTGACAGCAGCCGATCGTATGTTACCATGCCTTCATGTAGCTACCATAAACATAGACGATGATGATGACGATGATGATGATGATACAGAACAGGTAAAAGAACAGAAAAGTTAAAATATTCCGTTAACATTAGTATATGTGTGTGTAGTGTGTGTGTATTTTGCATAGGCATAAGGTACCGAATAAATAATTATTTACCTATTGCACAGAATTCATAATAGTTAAAGTACAGAAGTCACACTTTACCAAATAATTTAATTAAACAAGCGACTCCTGTTCCGACATAATAAAGTCTCAACTCGGGTCACACAGCGCTAGTTATCTACAGGTATATTCAACTAGCAGTTGCCTCTTTCTATCGCGTAACTCTTATCTGTTTCGACAGCACCGCGATATTAGGGTTCTTTTTATTTAAATTAATTAATGTGAATATTTAGTTACTGCCTTATTTTTGTGAACAAATAAACCTAGACCAGGTACCAATAACTCGATAGTCTACATATGAAAGAATGACGCGACGCATATTGTGTGCTCCAGCATCAAACAAACGGCGCGCCGCATCCCACTGAATTTTGGCAGGATTAGTCGAACCCGAAGTGTAATTGTAGCTTTATACCTACACTGCCAAGTAAACCTGGCATGCTTATTGTGACTGCCTTATACATTCAGCTGAATGCAATAATTATTGTCTATCGGTACAAACTGTAAATATGATACGGAATAATTGTATGAGAAAATATAGACTATTAGTATAAAATTAAATGATTTATCATAATAAGCTAGTTATATATTAATTAATAAGATGTGACATAACTATGCACTTACATGGATAATATAATATAAACAAAAAAAAAAGGCGAGACAGCAAAAAGAAATGATTTATGATGAGATATCACTACATAATAATGGAGCGGGGTCCCCCGCCGCGTCTGTATGTTCGCGATAGACTGAAGAACTGCTGGGCGGATTTTCGTGCGGTTTTCACTAATAGACAGAGTGATTCAGGAGGAAGGTTTAGGTGTATAATTTGTTAAGATTTTGTGTACATTGATTGAAATATGTTGTTTGTTGAAGATGTCTCTGCTACCCGTACGAGGCCGAAGTGATGAATAAGATTACTAATTGTTGTCATCCGCCGCGCTGGTGGGTAAGAAGGAAGGTTCACAGCCAGTATGTCGCTTGTGGGAAAGAAGTACCATTAGTGACGTCTGCTGGTTTCTGAAAAGGAAGGTTCACAGCTATTATGAGATGTATGCCGCTTGTGGGAAGGAAGTACCACTAGTGACGTCCGCTGGTTGGTGAGAAGGAAGGTTCACAGCCATTATTAGATATATGTATGTCGCTTGTGGGAAGGAAGTACCGCAAGTGACGCCCTCTGGGTTGTGAGAAGGAAGTATCACAGCCTTTATGATTATAATTGTTATATATTTATGTATGTACCTGTTGCTTGTGAGAAGGAAGTACCACTTGTGACGTCCCCTGATTTGTAAGAAAGAAGTATCACAGCCTTTATGACACATGTCACTTGTGGGAAGGAAGTACCGCAAGTGACGTCAACTGGTTTGTGCGAAAGAAGTATCACAGCCTTTATGACACATGTCACTTGTGGGAAGGAAGTACCGCAAGTGACGTCAACTGGTTTGTGCGAAAGAAGTATCACAGCCTTTATGACACATGTCACTTGTGGGAAGGAAGTACCGCAAGTGACGTCAACTGGTTTGTGCGAAAGAAGTATCACAGCCTTTATGACACATGTCACTTGTGGGAAGGAAGTACCGCAAGTGACGTCAACTGGTTTGTGCGAAAGAAGTATCACAGCCTTTATGATTATAGTTGTTATAGATTTATGTATGTACCTGTTGCTTGTGGGAAGGAAGTACCACTTGTGACGTCCCCTGGTTTGTGAGAAGGAAGGTTCACAGCCGTTATGAGATATGTCACTTGTGGAAAGGAAGTACCGCAAATGACGTCCCCTGGTTTGTGAGAAGGAAGGTTCACAGCCGTTATGAGATATGTCACTTGTGGGAAGGAAGTACCGCAAGTGACGTCCCCCGATTTGTGAGAAAAAAATTCACAGCCTTTATGATTATAATTATTATATATTTATGTATGTACCTGTTGCTTGTGGGAAGGAAGTACCACTTGTGACGTCCTCTTGTATGTAAGGAAGTATCATAATCATGTTTCTGACGCAAGGCACATACGTCCGTAAAATTGTAAGTCTGAATTCGATGCTATGGAAGATTACTATTGGTCGAGTGTTAGGTTTACAAAAATAGATATATTAATTTGATATAAATTCGAAATATTGTATTCGTTTGTTCATGTTTGGGGAGTGGAAACGAATGTAACGGGCAACACCGAATGTTTACCCCGGGAGAACAGTAAATTTAGGCGGCCTATTTGCTCGTGGCCAGCATCGAGTTCGGACGTGTGTTTAAAAGTGTATTGAAGTGGAAGAATATATATCTACCCTACAGTATTCACGTGAGTTTTATTGTACTGTCAGTTTTACCTTTATTTGAGATATCTTACACTATGTTGTATGCTACGGACAGACTGCTAATAAACATACTTATAATTATATTACTAAATAAATAGATATTATAGATAAATTACACCTATACACAGAACAAATGATCATCGAAGAGTCGAACCCACGACCTCTGGTTTAGCAGTCAAGATCTTTGATCACTAGACCAACAGGCCCGTGAACCGTTTTTTTGTACCCCTCGGGACACAATGACCATTTCTATACCAACGACAACGCTGGCGCTGCTGCTGCATCAGCAGAAAGCCTCAAACAGCGTAAATATAGTAATTTAATCTTAATTTAATAATAAAGTAAAGTAATTTAATTAATGTTTTTGAGCCGTTTGGGGTCGAAACGCTAGGGTCATGGGGTCCGAGTGCTCGTTCCATCTATAAGAAGAAGACAGTAGGCGGGCCTTTTTCTTGCACAGAGATTTAGCATTACCATTCAACGTATCAATAATGCCAGCCTTTCCCTACACTGCCAGTAGGCGGCGATGCGGAGGAATTTCATGACGCATGCATGTAAATAGTCCGTAAATATATATTTTTTATTTGAATAACAAAATAAAAAGTGATTTAAAAATAGAAGCCTAAAAAAACACCGAAAGATAGGAACCGAGGACCGAAACTTGAGTACTCAATAACTAATAAAAGACGCTTGAAATGTACCTACTGTATAAAATCTTAACGTAAGTTTATTTGTTCAACGTTATAAGGGCTTTGTATCAGAATATTAAAAAGAACCGGAGCACAAAAAATCCTTCAATATTTTTTTTTTATTCGTTATTTAAATAATACCGTAATTAAAAATGTACAACAAACGTTTGATGTTTGTTTGGAAATCGTATTTTTTAAAATATTTTCAATTTCAAGATCGCTGTGAGAAATTATGTGACCTTCGACTTCCATGTACTTTTTTACTTAATTTAAAAAAAAAATAAAAAAAATGGAACAAAAGTTACGTAATCTTTTATAAGACTTTAGACAAAAGGAAGTTTCAATCAGTTAAAAGACTTTTATTACCCTAGCTATGTTTTAGAGGGCTCGTTGGTACGACAGCTGACTCTACTAGTGTAGTCTGCAGCGAGTAAATAATTTTACTAAAATAAGCCTTTAATAGACTATTTCATTTGACAATAGACTAAGGGGCTAGTAATCGTAAACACGGTTACAACAGTTTACAAAGGAAATAATCTAATCTAAACTTAATAAAATAAAACACATAAAGTTATAACCAAAATCAAATTAAAATCTGTGATAATCTATTTTATGGTGAGGGCTATAAAAGTTATTTGATAAAGACAAATATATGTAGAGAAATCGATGTGAAGTTAATGATTATACATTCCCAGAAACAAGAATGTTTGCAGATAAGTATGGATGAAGTATTACTTTTGATGTAAGCAGCCGTAGTAGGGACTAGGAATTGCAATCCAACAAAATTTTCAAACAAAGCAAATCCTACAAAATCCAGCGTGGTTGCGCGGATACAAAAAATTATGCTATATTGTATGTATAGCTATGAAAACTGCCAGTAGAAACTGACTTCAGTAGGGTTACTAATAGTAATAGTGGCAGTCTTATGGTCTATATAGTCTATGTAAACTAACGCTTCTTTCCGGGGAAGAGATATCAGCCCTCCATTACATGCTAATTTCTTACATAAATACCTCACCCAGCTTCCTTTGTAGAACGTTATTGGACATTTTATTTAGGCTCTGTGATGATGGGGAAACTTTAGTTCGAGTGTAAATCATCTGTGCCCCACCAACTTCAAAACAAGAAATCTTGGCTGGATAGTTTCTATAAAAGTCTAATGTCAGTTCCAGCTATCGCACTCTTTACCATTACAGAGAAAATTAAACGACCGACTCACGCGCTGTTATAGGCGATGATGTTTAATGTAAGCTTTCAGGTGGGAAAAATATTTTATTCTGTTCAGTGAGTATAGGAAGGAAACCCGATTCTTGATACCAATTCTCAGATTTTAATATGTTTTTCCATCAAAAGCCCCCTAATCCCAAAAAATCATTCTATCCGGTAGATCTGTTGCCAGGCCGTGTAGACTTAACCGTGGCAATGTTTTGCCGCCACACAGTTTAAATTATCCACACAGTCATTACTGTTTCCTGATCCCTTTAAGGTTCAGCCGAAACAATGGGAGAAGAATATCGTAGTCAAGTCTTAATTAGAAATTTCGCGTTCCAAGTACCAACCGCAAACAATCTTCTACAAAAACTCGTCTAAACAGAAAACAACATGCTTACGTTGGTAATGCTGACATCGCGTGACCAAGAACGAATCGTAACTGATGCCTAATGGAACGAGTATCATCACGTTTACCGGAAAACTGCTTTTTACCTATCATCCTTAGAGAAATGGGCGAAATGATAATAATTTACCGCTGTAATGTGTTTCTGATTGTCAGATTTATTTTGGATGAGTAATATACCACTTGTCTAACATATTATCCTATCCGTTTTTTCTCACATTTATTAAGAAGGTTGTTTATTTCTAATTGAAAGGCGAAGCTGCCCCTATATTTAACTAAGTATATGCTATTTATTAAATGCCTGCCATAATGTTATTCAAATTCACAATCATTTATTCAATTAAGACACTAAGGGACATTTATGAACGTTAAATTAAAGCTACTGTTAAAAAAATCATAGATCCACGCAAACAAACGCCACAGCATGTACTGGATTGTCGAGGTAAATTAGGTGAAAACACCAAAATCTACTGCCTGCTTATGTTGATCTATTACCTCCAGTTTCCAAAATGCGTAGAGCCTTTTGAGAAGAATACTGGCAAATAAACTCATGGCCACTTTTTTTAAAAGTCATCTGACTTCAGGTACAATGGTATTATTGTTACATGAAAGGTAAACAGGATGCAAGCTGTTGCCACCTGAATTTAATTTTAGTGAAATGCTCCAAAAGCTAACGTACAAACAAAAAAAATCACTCAGTGATACCGTTGAAGGTTTGAACCTATTAAAAATAGAAATCATTCAAGGTGCCCATCAGTTATAAAATCTATTGTACATTTTTACCTTCTTTTATTTTTCCACACAATTATAATCCTGAAACGTTTAAGAGTAGAGTGAATCGGTTTCTCTTGGATAGGCGTGTACCAACTAGACAAACGCCTCTTTCATTTATCAATTAATTAATAATAACCTGTTTTTACATAAGTCCCAATAGACTTACCTCACTACACTTATGTTCTATACTGTTTTTTTTTTGGTAAAAAGGGCAAACGAGCAGACGGGTCACCTGATGGTAAATGACTACCGCCGCCCATACCGGCACCTGGCACTCAAGAGTCACAAGTGCGTTGCCACTCTTTAAGGGGGGAACAGGGTCAGAGGAGGGAAGAGGGGGAAAGGAGGAAAGAGCGAGAAGAGGGGGAGAGGGAGGGGTTAGAGCCTCCGGTAATCTCACTCACGCGGCGAAAAGCAATGCAACATTGCTTCACTGTCGGTTTTCTGTGAGGCCGTGGTGGTAAGTTCGAGCCGGCCCATGCGTGCCGACGCATGGATCTCCCACGAATATGTATCTAGCTCGATCCTGTATCTTCTCGACTTTTTTGCAGCCTCCACTACTGACCTATTATTATTGGTTTTAAGTACCTAGTGCTAGTTCTGTCTTACTATTACACAATAGATAAAACTGGTTGTGCTTATGGTTGTGCTGATAAAATTGCTTGTTAAAACCAATCGGTTATTACGTATAAAAATTAGCAGTTTTTTTGTAACGTATACATACCTTAACCATTGTAGAGTAGCTCTTGACAGTAGGGTAGTAAAATCATTTAAAAACACAGTTGCGTGCAACAATTAGTTCTTGAACAGCGCCGATATGAACCTTCCAATGTCACAATTTATTTAATAGCAGGTAACATAGTTTGTATTAAACAAATTGTCTAATTTGGCAATCGTGTCCCCTCATTTATACTCTATACTGATATTATAAATGCAAAAGTAACTCTGTCTATCTGTCTGTTGCCTTCCACGCCTTAACTACTCAACCGACCGTCATGATACTTTGTGTACACATTATCAGGGATACAGAGAATGATATTGGCAACCTATCATCTAGAAAAAAAAACACAGTTCCTGAGGGATAGAAAATAACTTCAATGCGACAGAAGACATAGGCATGCATGATAGATAAATCCATTTTGGGTTTAGGGATATAATTTTTTTATATACGTATACTAGCAACCCGCCCCGGCTTCGCACGAGTCCAAATTATACACCTAAACCTTCCTCATGAATCACTCTGTCTATTAGTGAAAACCGCATGAAAATCCGATCAGTAGTTTTTCAGTTTATCGCGAACAGACAGACAGAGAGAAAGACGCGGCGGGGGACTTTGTTTTATAATATGTAGTGATAAATAAAGTCTACAAATAAATATTGACACTTACCAAACATCAAAATAAAACACAGAGGTAGATAATTAACTTTTTAGTATAAAAAAAGTCGTCTGAAGTGTATTAAGTAATTAATTCAATGTCTAAAAAATATTAAATCCTATTAATCTTATCTTCTAAGGTTCGTTTTGAGAATAAGAAAAATTAAGCTATAAATTGACACCCATTTCAAATTTAAATTACCCTGCATATTATTAGTTTTATAAACATCCTAACTGATATAAATTAAAAAAAAATTGGCCAGCCCACACTGCTACTAAGCCGGGAATGCCGCGCAATTTGAATCGTTGTACCTTCTACAATTAAAACAGTGTTGCATTTTAGGAAGACCGTTTTAAGTAAGAAACATAATAATAATAATAATAAATCTTTATTTCGGAACAGGTAACACAGGTTTACAAATAAATGGGTTCGATAATGACTGTAGTAGTTAAAAACTGTGGCACAGTCATTAACGCCCTCCAGGAGACAATCGGATGTATGTTCCACTAGTTTAATGCTAATTTTTAATTAAAATAATATGAATATGAACAATAAATTAAACCAAAGAAAAAGTGCTTGAGTAAGCTTGCGAGATTGTGTGTGTGTGTGTGTGTGTGTGTGTGTGTGTGTGTGTGTGTGTGTGTGTGTGTGTGTGAGTGTGTGTGTGTGTGTGCATGTGTGTGTGAGTCGGTGGGTGGGTGTATGGGTGTGTGTGTGTGTGTTTGTGTGTGTGTGCAAATAACATTTGTTCTTTATAAGGTCGAAGTGAGAAAATTCTCGGTTTCACTGTACGTAAGACAATGTAACCATTTAGTAACGCGTAATTTACATTTGGACAATAGATCGGGATAGATATTTAAAATTTTATTTACTTTGTTATAAAATGAGGGAGCAAAGTAGTGAAAATGTCGTTTTACCAGCTCAGACTTACACAATTCGACTGTACAAACTTTACTTACTACTACTTTATGCGCTTACGTATGATTAATAATACAGTTATTAAATATAATTTTCTTACTGTATATATATATATTTTTATATATATTATATTTATATATTTAGAAAAGATGTTACCTATCGTCTATTCATGCTCTTACCAGACTACCTATTAGTAGAAAAAGTTTAAGTCGGTAAAACACGAACCATGTTAGTGTCTCGCCAAGCTATTTATGTAAACAAAGGTATAAGGAAAGCAATAGGTACTCTCGCAGTTTCGTATAAGCTTTCTGTAATGAATATTCATTAATTCATTTGCTTGAAGAAGCGTCATACATCATAGCAACGAAATACATCGCTAAAATATTAGAAATTTGCTGTGTGCTCCACGCTAAACTGGTATGAATATGCATATGTGATTACAAATATTTCAAGCTGGTATAATGCCAAAATTTCATTGTCCCACATAAAAACTTTCTAGACATAGTTGCCGGCATGAAAATGAACTGAATTCGTAATGTGTACTGTTGGAAATCCAGAGTTACATACGAATATGTAAATTGATTATTGTATTGTATAATTTCAAAAGTAAATAAAATTTGAGTTCTATTTACAATAAATTTTTTGCACCTTTTTTATTGTAACATAATTTTTTCAAAATTTTTGCTTGTCGGTTTGTTGTCGGTATAACTTATTAACACGTTCATAGTATGAAATTTATTTTTGTTTATTGCAATTATCCGACTGTGCGTGTCATTATTTTATTTCCGAAGCCTTTGCAAACGGGCACTGCTCCCTAAAGTTGTCAGATGAACGGCACAGAAAGTCAAACAATTAACAAATAAACATACAAACAAATATTCATAAACATACGTCATGGACTGAGATTGCATGTAGTATAACTGTGTCGGTAGAATAGTCAGTAAATTATTGACGTCATAAAATTTTAGCGCTACTTGACAAAGAGAGTGAAGCGAATACATAGTTAATATTATGTAGTGTATATGAGATTTTTATGACCTGAAGGCATCCTAAAGGCTGATTCTAATCAATGAAGTATCTATTGATAATTCTGAACCGAGTTACAGGTATACAGCTGTTAAGTTTTTGTAAAACAAATTTGTGGCCCCTTTAATCTATATATTAATACGTGAAGCGAAAACTTTGGATCCCTTTTTACGAAAATTGGGCGGACGGAGGAGTATGAAATTTCGCACACTTATAGTTTATACAGAGAAGAAGTGACATATGCTAAAATTTTTGAACAATATTTGCTACAAAGTTAAAAAAAATGCAAAAACGGGTACATACAGTTATGAGTGTCCAGTATATATTTTGACCTGTCATTTTACAAAAGTCAAGTAATATTGGCCAATGAAATAAACCATGGTCGAAAGTCGACCACCACGCAATCTCTAGTAACAATAATTAAACAAAAGAAAATTGCTTCTTAAACTGAATGACATTAAATTTCACAGAAGGCTTCTCAAATTCAAAATGACAACTTATCGAAATTACCTTAATTAGAAAATCTGCTAACTTCATTTCGGTTTTTTTTTAGGAGACACTTAACCTATTTTTTTTGTAGACTTTTTATCAAAAAAATATAAAAACCCATTGGCACATAATATCGTTAGAGATTATTTTTGATAATGTACACTACTTCACCCTTATTTATTATAATACTACAGCTATTTTTGAAGATACCTGTTTGTTATTACAAAAAGTAAAATTGGCATTTTTTGTAAAAAATAAAAAACAAAATTTAGTTTTTGCTCCCAGCTTGCAGACTACAATTATTTCCATATTTCCAATACACATTCTGCTAGGCTTCTATGTCATCTTGTTTAATTTTTTTAATATATTAGATAGCAATCACAGGGTCGATCTTTTGCTCAACCTACAACTGGTATATGTAGGTAGTCTGTAAACACTCCTACACACGTTGGAAACAGAACTCTGTTTACTGTACTCGCCAAAAAACAGTAAATGTTGTAGTAGTTTTGGTTACTTCTCTATAGGAGGTTAGTTTTCTATAGGATACTTTTCCGATAGGTCGACTACAATTCATGCCGAAATCTGCTGTTACTTATCTCTTTTAATGTTTTTAGTTCATTTTTTATTATGTCAATGTAATATATTGCCATTCAACGTGGCAATGCTGCCAGCCTTCTGGGAACACTACCAATAGGCGACGATGTGGAGGAATTTTATAACGCATGCATGTGAATAGCCCGTATACATTTCTTATCCTTTTTTTATTAGTTTTAACGTGTAAGTTGTATATAGAATATAATTAAAATTGTAATATACATATGAAAAAAAATAAGGAAATTAGAAACGACCTACAAAACTTGTGATTAACATATATTATGTGTAAAGTGGTTTACAAGTAAAGCTTACAGTGGCATTATATAAAACTCGTTTAGTTTTTTCTCACAGCAACTAATACGAGATAATAAATTTTTCCAATTTATTATTGCTCTGAGATAAGTGAGTTACTCGTATATGACTTAACTTTATTCGTAATTGCCCAATCATAAAAAACTGCCAGACTAAAAGACAAAACAAAAAAGACAAGACAAACGTCTATTCTAATTATCCATAAAAGAGACTTATGAAGCTTACGTTAATAATGTTTATCCCAAATGGCACTAATTCTAGGTAAATTAGAGCAACTTGATGACAAGCATTTTCATTCATCCCATCATGCATGTATCATGCATGTATAGTCTACAACAGTGTAGTTTACCTTACAACAAAGTTTCTGTTTGACTATAGTTTTGAATTTGTTGGGATTTTGTTGTAGAAGCCTATACTTTGGCATCTAAATGAACTACAAATTTTTTGGAGCCCAGTCATTAGCAGCACTTGTATTAATGCTATAAAATTTAGAATTTGGAACCTTTCATACATAATAAAACTGTTTGGTGTCGTGGGATACCAGATACGAACGAAGTTCCTTATTATAAAAATATTAATTTCAAGTTCTATTCAAAGTATAAAGAAATTAATTATGCGGGTATACATTTTTTATTATGATTTCGATAAAAAATCAAAAAAACTAGGTACTTTACAAAATTATCTTAACACCTTTATTTTATTTACAATGATTTATAAAAATATATAATAATAATAATAACAGTCATCACGTAGACTATATATTAGACACTGTATAGCCATCATATATAGACTATACATAAAAATCTTACGCTTTTTTTAACGTTACGGACGTTTTTTGCCGGCTAGGGGGTCCGCACCGCTCCATAAGGAACTTCGTTTCAAAAAGGTTTTCTTAAGCATATAGTGGCATGCTACCGTCATGATTCCGATTTGTTGACGTTTGTCCCTCAGTAAATTGTTAGACCTTAAGTTTATAAATTGCTCGAATAGCTCTTTTCTGCAAAACCAAAATAGTTCATTTCTCCGCAACAAAATGCCGTACGACATAACACAATGGAAAAAACTAAAATACACTAAAGGGGCTGTTTCAATGTCTATTTCTTTTTTTTTTATGGCATAGTGACTACCGCCGTCCATGGACACTTGGAACTCAAGACTCACAAGCTTGCTGCCGGCCTGTAAGGTGGGAGTAGGGAAAGGTCGGGATTGGGCCTCCGGTAGCCTCAGTCACTCGGTGAACCACAACACAAGCATTGCAAAATACTTTCAGTTTCACTTACCGGTTTTCTGTAATCACTGTATCACTCCGGTCGAGCCCATACGTGCCAAAGCATGGATCTCCCATTTGAAGAATTTTATATACTGTGTATGCTGCTGAGCTGAGTCTAGTCGATAACTTATCTAAACACGAGCCCCCCAAAAGTTTTGAATCTAATGTAATACCCAAAAATTTCGTGGTATCTACAAGGTGCACCTTGCCAGGCCAGTAGACTGGCCTCAACTTGTTTGATTTCAGTGATAGAGCTAGTCTTTTTCTCGTTTAATATTTTTTTTTTAACATTGAACCAATGTACCATTATATTATTATTTGACAGATCTGTCAGTTTAGTGATTAGTGACCCTGACTGCTGAGCCAAAGGTCATGGGTTCGGTTCCCACCCATGACAAATAATTCTGTGATGAGCACGATCATTTGTTCTGTGTCTGGATGTAATTTTTCTGTATTATGTATGTATTTAGAGATATATAAATTCGGTTTATTAGCAGTCTGGTTACCATAGTACACGCTCTGCCTAGTTTGGGATTATTAATTATAGAGAGAACATTACTTACATCATCAGTGATAGGTTACTGCCGTTTAAATTTCATTCTTTCTTCTTTTGAAGCAAGAAAATCCAAATCCGTATTTATTTCATTCAAAATATTGAATTGCTGATTAGCAGTTCAATATTTTATCTTAATGATAGAAAAATTACACTGAATATAAAAATGTACTAGTGGTAGTAGCTGGTGTTCTTATTCTATTGGCCTCTCCAGTCACAGGAAGTACAGGACATTCGGGTACGTGACCCCGGCTTCTGCGAGCTACCGCAGTCTCAGTCCCGTTCCCCATCCCACTTGCGGTATCCCTTACCCTAGGTTCCTCTCCCTACCTAGTTTACAAGTTCACCTTGTTGCTTCTTTCTGGTCTTAGAACGACAACATTCCCAAGGAGAGTTGGCATCAGGCAAGCCGGCCAAAAAAGAAACCAGTCAAAACACTTTGCAAAAGAACAGAATTATTAGACCATTCGCCGTACAGTCCCGACCTAAGCCCTAATGATTTCTATACTTTCCCTAAAATAAAGAATAAATTGCGTGGTCAGAGATTTTCATCACCTGAAGAAGCTGTGGACGCCTACAAAACGGCTATTTTGGAGACCCCAACTTCCGAATGGAATGGTTGCTTCAATGATTGGTTCCATCGTATGGAAAATGTGTCAAATTTCGCGGAGAATACTTCGAAAAGCAATAAATATATTTTTAAATAGTAATGTTGTGTCACTTCCTTGATTCCCAAAATTTTCAGTGTAGCCCTCGTATTAATTGAACTTAGAAAATAATTGTACGAAATAATAATTTTGCGTGTACTTGATCTAATTTAGACATAATAGTCACCGTTTACTATATGTATGCTCCTATTATATAGTAAATAAAATATACAATAAAGTATTAACCACATACTTTTGTTGGCAACTGTTACTTTATAAAACTCTATACTAAACCGTGTTAACACTGCGTATACAATCTTCGTTAAAACATATATTAGTTTGTGCCACATAGAAATTACGTGACCAATATAAAATACATAATGCGTGGTTCATATCACCACTAATTGTACACAATATGATATAGAGCAAAAATATAGTAAACACCAATATGGAGTAGCATTGTAACACGAAAGCTCAAGCTATTTCCAAGTTAGCGATCGAACGTTACGGCTCATTATAGGCCTTGTTATGTGGACCGCTTCATGTAATAAAAACTATTTACGACATTAAAACACAATACGGAACGGGATTAAATGCAGTCATCGAATACATTTACAGACTGCTAGATGGTGTAAAGATTTAACGGGTTACTTAGCTTAAATTGTGCAATGTGTTTTTCATGATAGGGGCTGATTTTTTCAGGCAATTCCTCAAACTAGGAACTTATTTCTGTGTCGTTGGAGCTTTTACAAATCGCCACCCGGCAAAAATAATGTCAAATCACATATTAGGTATGTTTTGACATTTTTATAGCATTGAATAGGAAATGTTGCATTTGCTCAGCTGTAAAAACATCGTTATTAGGTCAGTGAAAAAGGGAAGTTTGTTTGTGTAGAAATATATTAATGACAGCAGACCCAATGGTTTTTACAAACAACCGGTTTCCCGCTGTCAATAGACTCCAGTGAGCCTCAAACGAGTGTTCAGTGTATGGAACTGGTGGGAGGACATCCCAAAAAGATAGACTAAGAAAGACATACCATTTTTAACCATTTTAGAGGGGAATGTGCATCGTTTTACGGATTCCTTTAATTCAAGGAGCATTTTAAGGAGGTTAAAGTTTTTAAAAACCATTCGGTAGTGGAAGTAGTGGAGTGTACTTCATGTTTTAATTTAAGCAATAGTTTTCAATAGGTATACATTTTTGAACACCGTTACATTATTTAAATTAATACAAAATAAATTATTTTGAATCTTTACAAAGAACAATATACACTTTTGTTTTATTTTACAATAGTAATAATACAAAATATGTTTATATTTATTTATTTTTCTATATATTTACACTCATGCGTATACTTTTAATGCACCTACTTCATTCATTTCTACATCATCCTAAGGTAGACTGGCAGAGAATTCTTTTGGCATTAAGTGCGCCTATGCACATATTGTGCATAAAGTATTAAATAAAATACATATTTGTTGAAATTATTACAAAAGCAGTTGGGTGCTTGTTAAAATCAACGCGCGTCTTATTGTTTCAATTGTTGAAAATATTTATAAATAAAAATTTATAAATTTTATTTAACTTAAAAGTCAAATTAATGCAGAGTGAACGGTGTGAAATATATTGCACATTTATCGTATAACGCCGTCCCACAGCAAGTGTGCGCTGAAGCGTTGACCCTTGATTCGGTCTCGATAAGCCCCGAAAATACTTTGTCGACCAGCATACCGACGAAATTGGGTCGTATAAATAAATAATTTTACGATGTTACCCTCACAACTAACACTTAACGGCCCACCCTTAAAATTGTTAAAGACTCGCAATAAAATCTAAAAGAAATCTTTATGGTCATTAATTGTGGAATAAAGCTAAATTACCCCCTATTTACAGTTGCAAAGCTACAATGTATTGGTTCAGTATTCATGCAATCCAGCTTATCTGGATTTATAAAGCAATTTCTAACCTGATTAAGAAACATTTACAAAACTTTCTCTACCTACGTCTATAATCAATCTCGCCTTATCGCTAGAAAATAAATTCATACATTATTACTTTACACAAATTAGACATCATAAATATGTATGAAAATCGTAATAGATAGCGTTATTATTACCGCGGTGCGGTAAATTGCCCTATCATATATGAGTATACTCACTATTAACGGTTCGTTAGAAAATTTTCCGAGGTTTGCAGCCCACTAATATAAAGCTGTTGTCACTTTCG
This sequence comes from Euplagia quadripunctaria, assembly GCA_963859945.1. Classification (NCBI taxonomy): domain Eukaryota; kingdom Metazoa; phylum Arthropoda; class Insecta; order Lepidoptera; family Erebidae; genus Euplagia; species Euplagia quadripunctaria. Next base: position 2,147,972 of record OY982567.1, on the reverse strand, counting down.
CACATATTTACATAATCAGTTCCAAATATGTAATTTAATTTACAGGAAAGACGTTTTCAGATACAAAAGAGACTTACTTTAGAGATCTAAAATCTTCTAGGGACTTAAGAGCAAAAAGTAAAAAAAGTAACTGTATCTAATGGTGAGAAGGCAACTACAATTCGTGTATGCACGCACGGTCCCCACATTTGCTCGCCGGCTCACCCCACCCGCGGCCTCGACGATTTGTTTGTTCTACACGCACGATTAACTCTCCACCCTCGATAATCCCATTACTTTCTTACTGTTTTTTATTTTATTTAAAAAGCATTCAGTTTTTCAATAGCTCTAGAAGCTCCTTTCAATAATACAAACGATTATCCTCTTGTTTTAATAGTGATTTTGTAACATCTCTTGACGAAACATGAACGAGTATTGTTCCCACAAATTGTGTAATTGCCACAATTGCTTTTAATGTATGCTTTTACAAGAACTGGGGGATTGCATTTATTTCAAATATATGTATATTTATTACCCATAGCAAATATGCATAACAAAATTACGGAGACGGATGGCTCACATTAGCATAAAAAGAAGTATGTATGTAAGGTACAAGCGCCGGTATAGAATATCTGCGCATATTCTCACGAACGTGGCTCAAATTACTTAGCCAGCCTATTTTGCATACAATTTCTTTTCCCCGTATTTATCCGTGCACTTTGCTATTAAGGGATTTTTATTGTTCAAAATTTTGTGTTTCAAGACTTTATTATAATTACAGTAACATAGAAAACGATCAGGTATTCCATGTAAATACAATAATAGCCAATTAAGCTTGCACGAAAGTATAATTGTGTGAGTATGAAAAGGTAAAGATTAAATTAAATTTACAGCCAAGATTTAATATATTTAGTATTGATGTTTACTTTGAAGCATCAAATAGACTGTTTTTTACAAAGGGCAAATAGCCTTTTCAAGCATCTTGGTAAATTACAGACGATGATTATGCTTATCAAGATTAGATTGGTACGACCGTTATTACTGACGCAAAATAAATCACTTTATTTATGGCAATTTATACCGACTCTGTATACATCGGTATTGACATAAAATTACATAGAATTCGTCTGAATGAATTCAGTGTAAACAGTTATATTAATAAATAAGGCAGCTATGTTTATTTGTTGATTCCTGCGTAGATTCGGTATCCCTTAAATAAAAATATATAGGAACTGTGTGCTATATTGAAATTCAAATGATTGTATTCAGTAAAAATATATTAATAAGTTATGAGACATGTATAGAAATTCTGAAATAATAGCGATGGTTCGGAAATGTTGAGCTAGGCCATTTTTAATTTTTAAATTTCGTTATTGATTGCAATTTCGATAGATTACGCTATACATTAAATACATCTAATGTAAAATAATATATACATATTACAATAAAATTATAACATAAACTGTATTATAGTAAAATGATTATTATAAATAAAAAATTACTCGTTCTTACGGTGAGGGAAAGCATCGTGATGAAACCTGTAAAACTGAAACTTGCTCAACAAATACTTAAAAGTTTGTGAAGTCAATCAAGGCGTTCTAGGCCCGCGAACGATGTTACCTAAGATTTACTTAGGTAAGCCTAAAGTTATTCTCGAAGGCTTGAGTTATATGACTGAAATAAAACTTTATATAATCATGAATCATTTAGCATTTTAACATTTCACCACATACAGTCACATTTTATCTAAAGTTTTTTTGCTAAATCCAAGATTTTTTTTCCATGATACGCTGAAAACAATAATAAAAAGTTGTTAGAAGTACTCATACAATCAATACTATAAAAATAATTATAACTTGAGGCACCTCACACACGGCCGTCTGATCCTAAACTAGGCAGAGCCTGTACTATGGTAACCAGACTGCTGATAAACATACTTCTATATTTCTAAATGCATACATATTATAGATAAATTACGACCAGACGCAGAACAAATGATCATGCTCATCACACAATTATTTGTCCTGGGTGGGAATCGAACCCCCTGGCTCAGCAGTCAGTATCACTAACCACTAGACCAACAGGTCAGTCAATAGTACTGCTTTAAGTTTAAACATGCTATTTCAACACTCTGTACTGTCTGCTAAACTCCAGTATTTTATCACATAAATTAATTGCCACATGTATAGATATGTTGCAGCAATACTTGAGAACGGCTGGACCGATTTGTCTCTTTTTTTTGGATTTATAATTATTCTTTTTAAAAAAATGTTTGTGAAAGAATTTCATTACGTGAAATAAGGCGCAAGTGAGTTACGCTAGCACATGTTTTCATAACAAAAAGAAAGTACATGACTTAAAGTTCTACAAAACATTTTCCTTGTTCCTTTTGCAGCACTGCACGCAGCACCGCACGCAACGCCTGGCTCACTTGGACAAGCGGACTTCAGCCCCGATTCCGTTACAGTAACGTACAGTTCTGACTCACTGGAGCTACTCATTACTGGCACGCTCTACAAGAGAACATAGACAGCTTACTTATCAAGATATCGACCTCCGATCTTGGACCCCTCCAAGAGTGATGTAGCGATACATACAGAAAAAATATACTTCAACATCATCTAGCGAAGACGAGCTGTACTACTAACTACTGATCATGCATCGCACAATGAAAATTCTCGCACCGATTAGTATAATAATAATATATCATCCCTTTGTGTTGAAGACACATGGCACCCATTTCACCACAACCTTCTAATTTTTTACCGAAACAAAGAAACTCTAATTTACGCATTGGCCAGCCACTACGTACCCACTTCAAGAGATATTTGCAATCAATGCGCAAGTGGTATTCTCCCTTTAAGTTTGTATTTGGCTGGCTTTTATTTGTCCGACTATATTGGGCTCAATCTTCAATATATTGTGTATGTACTGTATTGAATATTAAAATAAAAACGTCATATACAATACAGTTTGTATTTTTAGAATTATAGATTTCGTATCGAAAACAGTGGGTGAATCATGCTTCAGCACGTTTGGGCCAGCTCGACTGGAGTGAAACCACGGCCTCGCAGAAAACCGGATCGGAGGCCCCAACCCTTCCCTCACTCCACTTTTCCCTCTCTTCTCACCCTCTCCTCCCCCCTCTCCCCCCGCACTTGTGACTCTTGAGTTTCAGGTGCACATAGACGGCGGTAGTTACTTACCATCAGGTGACCCGTCTGCTCGTTTGCCACCTATCCCGTAAAAAAAAAAACAGAATAACAATTACAATATAGCTGGGTTAATAGCCTTTCCACGACGCTTACCTTGGTTAAATAAATACATTTACTTGCGTAGGTATAAAATATTGAGTAAATATTTGACGAAGATCAAAGAATCTAGTGTTACGATCTGATATCGATGTTAATAAGTCAATAAAACGTCGCCGGACTGGAAGCAATCTCTTTTTATGAGTCCCGAGACGATAACTGTCACAATTCAGGCTCTCTCAAGTAGCTATGACCAATGCAATACTACAGCAAATAAAAGGAAGTCTTTAGAAAACTAGTAAAAAGATTTTTATAATCCAAATTCTGATGCTCGTGGAATGTTTGTACAAACTTTAACACGAGGAAAGCAGCAGATAGCTATCGAGAACAACAGTAAAACTATCATTAGGATAGTTCAAAAAAAGTTTAGTTTTCACATAGCACGAAGCAATTTGAGTTTGTTACTTTTGTTTTATTAGAATACTAGCTTCTGCCGCAGCTCACGTAAATGTAGGGTTGGTCAATCAATCTATCCCTAACTGTACAGTTTGTTTTCAATAAAAGGCACCCTATGACTTTTTTGTTCTCTGGACAACGTTTATGCAAACTTTTATGATAATCGTTTGAGTAGTGAAAGTGTACAAAAAAACTTACATTCGCATTTTTAATATGAATTAGGATAAGGTTTTTAAAAGGACTTTCACGGGTCAAGGATGCAACTGCATCACGTAAAAACGCATTGTACCAAATCTCAAAATTTCAGCGAAAATTACGAAAATTCAGAGAGCTGGAACATCTAGTTACTTTGACCTGACCAATAGCTTTTGCAAAACAGGCGACTGGAACCAGAAACTGGGATCATACAGGAGATTTTCAAAAAACAATTCTCAATTTTCAGATAGTGATGTAGGTTATGTTAGCTCCCATTAATTTAATCCCTTCCAAGAATTCCGCCCCCGGGCTTGACGGAATGAATATATGAATATCTGAATGGAATGCAATCCCAACTTGTGGTTACTAGTAAAGATTCATTTCACTCAACTCAACAAAGACTCATTTTTTATCATCTATTGAATTAATTATTTACGACAAAGAAAATGTTTTTGTTTTGTAAATATTACAAAGTATATCTTATTATCTAAAACTGTTTAGCTATTTTAACCTCATGAAGAGATTATACTTCACTTCAATATTGATTTATGGCTGTAACATTTAACAAGACAAAAGTTAGAAAACAACAAACAAACAAACGAAACAAGAGAGTTTAATAACAAAAAGTTCCCTTCGAAGTTGCTCTTTCAATTGGTGTTTCTCAATAAGGGCCATTCCATTACCATTTTATTTTGACCCTCTTCAAAATGTTAATATCTGAAGTTATTAGATAATATTATTTTGAGGCCATGTTAAATAAGTACGTAAGAATTCCATTAATTAGGATTAAGTGAAGTTTCCTTTCACTAAATCATTCGCTTGTTAGATGAACTATAATATAAATTGTCAAACGAGGTGAATTGGGATTAAAGTACTATTGAGGAAGATATAATCAGAATTATGGTAACCAGCTTGTGCGTGTGTTTGGCTTGTGGCCATTATTGCGTCATACTGTACACTACGGAAGTTTAGGACGTGTTTTTCAATTCTTCTATTTGTACGTAGTGCTTTTTTTTTGTGGAAAACCCCACGGATCGTCACCTCACCGGGGCCAAAGGGCAAGGTGGTATGACAGACTCATCATCCTTCGAGCATTTTGCCAACTAAGTTGGGGTCCGCTTTCAGTCTTTTTTTTATTTATTTTTTTTATCGTGTGGAAACCCCCACGGGTCATCACCTCACCGGAGCTAACGGTAAAGTGGTATGTCGGAATCGAACCGACTAAAACCACACGGTGTTCCGTCACAAGTGGGTCTATTGCAGGGGAACCCGGGTATACCCTAGGAAGGAGTCCTCCGGGAACCCCTGCAGACCTTGGCCGCCTTTAGCAGGCGACCACATCATGGGGTACGGGGGGCCTAACCCCCCTCCAGATCAGAGAGGTGCGCGTGGAACACGTCGCGTCCCCGTCTCGGGCCTGCTTCTGCAAGGGTAACGGTCAGCCCGACCCGATCCGCTTTCAGTCTACCTACGGCCAAACTTCGATATTTCACTTGAAGCGACTGCCATCAGACTTCCACAACCCAAGTACTAGGCGATTTCGAAGTTCTATGACTAGAACCGACTGAAATCACACAGTGTTCCGTCACCGTCACCCTAGAAAGGAAATCCCTGTGAACCCCGGTAGACTTGGTCGCTCGTTTAGGAAGGCGACCCCTCTCTGAGGTGCGGGGGGTCCTACCCTCTCTAATTTAGAAATGCGCGCACGGAACACGTTGCACCGCCGTCTCGAACCTGCTTCTGCTTGGGCGGCTGACAGCCCCGTCCGTCGCCTTCAGGTAAGCGCTCATATGGAGATCCTTTTTCAGGTAATACTAATGAAGTTAGGTTATTTAAACCTTTTTGTAAATCGTCTCAAAATATTTTTCTAAGGCTCAGTTTGGAATATCGTAAATTAACTAAACGAAGATGCATTAAATCCTAATTCGCACTTAAGAGTGTTTTACATTAATGTGAAAAATCATTTAGTAATATTAGATAGATAGATTACACTTTATTTGTACACCAGTCTTACAGTATAATTATCATACATACATTTGTCATAAAGATTATGTACAAAGGGCGGCCTTATTGCAAAATGCAATCTCTTCCAGGCAACCTTAGGATGGATCAATTTTTTTCGAAGAGACAGTTGTAGTTGGAGGTGCATTTCAATTTTTTATTAAGAACTATAATTACTATAACTTAATCAATATAAAAATATACAGATATCCTGCATATTTAGTCTGCTTATGCATACTAATACAAAACATACTCGTACATAAATATATAATATATATACCTAAGTCTATCATATAACATACATACATACATTTATACATATTTTCATCTATATACAACATACTTCAATACGGAACTGATTAAACTAATGTGACAAATAATATTCATAAACCATTTTCTTAAAAATTGTTATTGACTGCGCTCGCCTAATGGTGACTGGCAACGCATTCCACATGCGTACAGCTTCAACAGTAAAGGACTTGTCGTAAAATTTTGTGGAATGTAGTGGCATCTCCAGTCTCAAATCCTCTGATGACCTCAGAGATTTTTCATGTGTATTGTGAAGGAATTTGAACCGTTCTTTGAGATAAAAAGGGGCCTTAGGATTAAATAAGATATTGTAAAGGAAACTGAGTATGTGAGTATTCCGGCGAAAACGAATTGGAAGCCACTTAAGCTTTTGACGGAATTCAGAAACGTGATCATATTTTCGTAGCCCAAATATGAATCTTATACAGAAATTTTGAAGTCGCTCAAGCTTATCAAGTTGTGCTTCAGTGAGATTCAGATAGCTGACATCGGCATAGTCGAGAATTGGAAGAAGAAAATTACGTAACCTTCGCAAGGACCCTGCTGAAGCGAAGACTTTACGACTGACTTCTTGCAGCTGTGGTCCCCAAGATAAGGTGCTATCCATGTAAATACCCAAGTTTTTGACACTAGTGCTGATTTTTAATGTGGTGCCATTAAATTGAATTTGGAGCAGTTGCGACCAGTCAATTCTTGACACTAACCCAGGGCTGCCAATAACACATACCTGAGTTTTTAAAGGATTAACTTTGAGTCCGTAATTATGACTCCATTCACCAATGTGCGACAGGTCAGCATTGACTATGTTAATTGCTTGCGATAACATGTTCAGCGGAGCTTGTGTGTATATCTGTAGATCATCTGCATAAAGATGGTAGTACGAACGTAATTGTTTAGAGATGGAGTTTATAAAAACAGCGAAGAGTAAGGGAGATAAAACGCCACTGCACCAAGAAGACACTGAGTCTTCAACGCGTATACGCTGTCGGCGACCAGACAGGTAACTATGAAACCAATCAATTGTCCTTGGAGATATGTTAAGAGACTGTAGTATACCAAGCAGGATGTGAAAATCTACAGTATTGAATGCGTTGCTAAAATCAAGTAAGGTAAGTACTGTAATATTTCCACTATCCATGCCTAGTCTGATATCGTCCATAATGTGAACTAATGCAGAAGTCGTGCTGTGACCAGGACGAAAGCCAGATTGGAAAGGGTTCAGTAAAGAATGTTTAGAGAGAAAGTTACTTAATTGAGAATGGATAAGACGTTCGAGGACTTTGGATAGAAAAGGTAAAATAGAAATTGGACGGTAATCAAAAAAAGATGAGGGTTTTACTTTTTTAGGTAGAGGAATAAGTTGTGCATCTTTCCACGCAGTTGGAAAGACACCACTTGACAGAGAGTGATTTAAAATATTGCAAAGGATATGAAGGATTTCGTCAAGGATAGGGAGAATCATATTTCGACTAATACAGTCGCTTCCTACTGCATTTGACGAGATTGCTAATATAGTCTTCTTAACATCACAAGCAGACAGCTGATCAAAGACGAAAGATGAATAGTCGGGAGCTGGTGTAGAAGAGATATATCTAAGAGTATTAGCTTTAATTGTCTCATTAAAGTTAGACGAAGTAGAGAAATGTTTATTAAGTGAATCGATATCAATATTTTTAGGAATAGAGTCTTGGCGCGACTTTCCAACTCCCAATGTTCTCAGAAATTTCCAGACTTTGGCTGGATCTCCGTTTTCAACGGATGAGTGGATATGTTGGCGTTGAGCATTTCTACACATCTTATTGCAGTGATTTCTCAGGGAAACATATTTTTCCCAGTTATTGTCCGTGGGTCGACACTTGTATTTATTTTTTGCTGCAGATTTTTTCGTCATAATCTACCGTATGTCGTCGGTAAGCCATGGAGCCGGTAAATGCTTTATTTTAGTACATCGCAAGGGCGCATGCAAGTCATAAAGCCATAACAAATTTTCAGAGAAAATTTGAACTTTCTCATTAACACACTCCGAGTTTAATAGAGCTGACCAATTAATATTACCGGCATCCTCTCTAAGTTTGACAGTATCCATTCTACTGAAGTTGCGTTTCACAAGAATTCTCGACTTTGCCTTGGGTGGGCGGATAGCGTAAGATAGAAATACCAGAAAGAAAGAAAATGCATCAGCTGGATATTGACCATGTTTGATGACATGATCAGCAGAAGAGACAAGAATAAGGTCAAGAAGAGAAGGAGTGCAGTTTGGAAAATGATGCGTTGCATCTAGTGCTAAAAGAGATAGATTACTGCTTTCTACTACACTGCGCAGCGAAGAGGAACGACAGTCATTTTTTAGTAAGCAAGTATTGAAGTCGCCCATTACAATTGTATGACTATAAGAAGGAGTTAAACTATAAGGAGTTAAAATTTTTTTTATTAAATAATTTTTGAAGTGAAAACTTCTTTAGCGGCGTTGTGCAATTTTTGGGATGGGTAAAAAATGTTAAACTCGCGTCAGGATACGTGACCCTGATTGAAAATTCGTAAGACGGAGCCGAGTTTCTTATGGCGAAAACTTCTTTATCGGCGTTGTATACTTTTTGGGATCGGTAAAAAATGTTAAACTCGCGTCAGGACACGTGACCCTGATCGAAAAAATATAACATTCGAAATTCAAACATTTATGAGCGGCGAGGAGCGCAGAACTTCCAGTGTACCCTATGTATACATTTAGATATGTTATTACCTACTTTTTATTTTTAACCTAATTATATAATATAGATGTGTGTGTATGTATATGCAAATACATTGTGAAGTTATGTTTTTTCTTTTGACGTGCAGTCCTACGTCTGACTGTTTTTTTTGCAATCTTTTAGTTAATTTTCCCTGTCAGTGTAGTGTTCGTACTGGTGGTGGTTCATTCTTACAACAACACTTGTGAATTGCTATTTACTTTCGCATTTTGTTGGACAATGCTTATAGATTCTCATACTTTCAAAACTTTAATACTGTCTTTAATATACCACAATTACATACATACATATGTACATACAAACGCTCATGCTCCTTTACCTTCGAGGTAAGTAGAGACAACAGCCCGCCTTGAACTTCCTCTATTGTCATTAAACTGCCGGTTTCGGCTTGCCCTGTTTTTATAACATCATGTATTTATGTCCACTATTACCTCGCTGGTATTCCCTTACCAACCATGGTCTCCTATTGAGAGTAGGTAATAGAATAGATAGGAAACCTAGCACGTAGTAGGGTACATACAACACGTCAATTGAGGTTTTCACCGAAGTAGATCTTTCATTACATAGCTATATTGTATACATAGGCACAGATAACATAACATAGGTTTTAAATGTGGAATTGGCACTTAAGATCGACTTTGGAATGTCAAACTATGATAACTTGTCCATTGGCTTAATCAAAATAATCAAACTCTTATACATTGCAAACTGATAATTTAATTTAAAAATCATGCTCGGAGAAATCGGTGCTCAGACCTGCATAAATATATATATATATATTATACGCGTCTCAAGGCCTTTACCTTTTTGAGCTCGATTAAAAAGTATCAAGTTACTGTAATTATTCCTATATTACGACAATCGACTGAAAACTAACTACGAAAATATACGTTTTAATTAAGCATCCAACGATGAACAACACAATCTAAAGGTCGATACTGAAGCGAGATTATAACAACCCTTAATTGCTGAGCGTCCAAGTTATTGTAAAACACACATAATTGTAACACAAACACAAAGATTTGATTGGGTTTACGGTCCCTACTATGAAAACTCGAAATTATATAATACTGAATTTTTACACTTGCAACAATCTTCATCCCACATGAAATTTTACTCTATAGAATTTATTTAGCGCTGTTCGATAATAGTTATTCAGTTAAGTTAAATCTCAAACAACCATATATAATACGTTAAGATAATTATTTAAATATTTAAGAAAATTATGAGAACGATACGATACGAGCACATGAAATTTGGAACACTAAACGTTTATACGACCTGTCATAAAACGGAGAGTCTATACAATCACAGTTCAAAATACAGTGGTCATTAATATGAAAAAAAAAAAAAAAATTTAATGAACTATGTTCGAAATTGGACTACCAGGCGGTCTCTAGTTACATATAAAAACTCAAAAACTTCCAAAATAATAACATGTAATTCTTAATTAAGCATATAATTTCTATATAGACGATATTTTAACTGATTACAACAACTATTAAGTTATTTTTAGATGGTTATGAAATTGCGGTAAAAAATACTACCCACTATTAAGTTCATAATTTGGGCACAATGTCAAAGTTCATACTCAAGCTATTAAATCTCTATTAGAATTTTCAGTGAGACGATACAGACAAATTAATACAATTTAAATATGTTCACCCCCTTTTCATAAGTATGCATGAAGACGATGTAATATTGTCGTACTCACCACCCTCGAAGTAAAAAAAAATATGTTATAATAATGCCTAGTACACCTCTTACGTCTTCAATTACTTCTCTCTTCATCTAAATTGCTTTTCTCTGAACTAACAAATTTTCTCAGATTTTCTCAATTTAATATCTTTCATATTTTCACTAGAAAGTAGTCCATATCGAATTCATAGTAAATATTAATGCTTGTGTGGTTAAAATTAAATCATTTCACATTTCTGAGGAAATTATTTTTCTATAAAAACCTGTGAAGAATTGGGATCGTTTTTATTTAGTCTAGTCAACAAGTTCAAAAACATGAAAAATAGAGATAAAGGTCCTAAAAATATGAGCGATAGCTCATTGGATCCGGAATCACCTCTAGAAAAATGATTTTGAAGGATTTTGTTCCAGGTAAAAAATTGCAATTGTCATTAACAAAATAAGGTTAAAAAAACTCGAAAAATATTAATATTTAAGCAATTTTGTAAAATTAAATAACTTTTTGAAAAATGGTGATCAAACTTTTTTCCCAACGGGGCTCGATTCTTTCAAGTGTTAAGAAGATACTAGAACTTTTTCAAATTTTTAATATGACATTTTATGTTATAAAAAAAATATTTTATCTGATGAACTCTCTTTAGCGCGCATGCCGTAACATCCCTATTTTCAATATCAAATTAAAATTATAAATAATGGAGATAGAGTTCCGGGAATTGACACTTTTTTATCGGAAATTTCCTCCTCTTTAACGAGATTTTTTCAAACTTGCTTAAATATTAATATTTTTTGAGTTATTAACGAAAAACTAAAAACAATTTTTATTTCATCTTATTTTGTTAATAACAATTGCAATTTTTTACCTGCACCAAAATCCTTCAAAAACATTTTCCTAGAGGTGATTCCGAATCCAATGAGCTATCGCTCATATTTTTAGGACTTTTATCTCTATTTTTCACGTTTTTGAACATGTTGACTAGATTATATTTCGGCGTTTGTTTTCAATTCAGATACTGCGAAGTATGACATCACAAGTCGTCCTTTCACATAAGTTCCTACGAGAGTTATCGCTTTGACATTTGATAAAGAGAAACTGATGTACAAGTCAGATTATAAAAGATTTCCTAACGAAAGCCAAATTTTCATAATTTTCACAATTTCCATGAAAGATGTTTCCTTGTTTAGATTTGCTAGCCGATGCATAGTAGCTATAGCAAAAAGAGAGAGAGAGAGAGAGAGAGAGAGAGAGAGAGACAGAAAAAAAAAGTAAATGAAATGAAATTCATTTATCTCTATAATGTACACCTTTTAAGTGAGATACAATACAAACATAATGTAAACATTTAGGTACATCAATCGGCGGTTTTATCGCTCACGGCAATCTCTTCCAGACAACCTTTGTACGGATATTATCAAATATATACGTTTCTTCTCATATTACTAAACAACACTATACTACTTTCATATGAATGGTAATAATTTCGCTCAATTATTATATGTAACTGTAATGTATTATGTGTAATTATATGTTTAGACGCTCCGGACAAGTTCAGCCATTCATTAACTTTGGTATATATAACATATAATTTAATTCCTGTCCGCTTTCTCTCTTTCATTAAATATTAGTTTCAGCAGCGAAGTCTCAAATGAGTAATTTTCCTTAAGTTTTCTGCTCTTTACGTTATTCAATAAAGTCTTCGATATTACATTAAAAAAGGATAACACAATTTTGTAACATAAATTATAATGGAGCTGACAAGCTTTTTGAATACAAATAATTCAACAAAACCTTAACTTGTTTTATTCGTTTTACGTTGTACATGTGTTAAATAGATGCTTGTTTTTTAGAAGGCATTTATTTATTTTATTATTTCATCGATATATTTCTTTTTTTTTACTTTTACTTCTCTTTTTTTTACTTTTTCTTTTTTGTTTGTGGGAGAGCCATGCTTCGGCACGTATGGAGCGGCTCGACCGGAGTGATACCGGCCTCACAGAAAACCGGTGAGTGTGATTACCGGAGGCCCTAATCCTTCCCTCTCTCCCCTCCTCTTCCTCCTTTCCCTACTCCCACCTTAAAGGCTGGCAACGCACTTGTGACTCTTGTGTTGCAGGTGCCCTTGGGCGGCGGTAGTCATTTACCATCAGGTGACCCGTCTGCTCATTTGCTCCCTATATAATAAAAAAAAACCTGTGGAGTTCATTGATGCCTCTGATGTATAGAAATCTTGGTAACGGGAATCGATTATCTCTTTGAACCGCCACAATATTTACGGTCTCATCGGATTTGAACTTTTTCCTCTGTAAAATATAAACCAAATTCTGAAATAAAAGGTAATGAGTCGGAGCAAATCCAAACTCGATGTCGGGTCGACGAAAGGTTTTCAATCGGTAGGGCACGCCACGATTGTAGCGCTAAGGTCCACCATGGAAGATTGGCTGGAGAGGCAACCTACCGCATGACCGGATACGGCTGCTTCGGAAGGTACATGTGTCGTAATAGTACAACTTTTGTTATTAAACTACCATATATTTCTTTCTACGAAACAAATCGGTCCACATTTGCATCGAAATAATCTTCACAATGTACATGAAGATATTACATTCATGCCCTGTCTTGCACATTCTAGTAACTTTTTAAGTATGTACTTACTTGTTCCTTCTTAGACACATAAACAAACAGATTATTTCTTTGTGTTTTACCTGTGCTGTGCAGTACTTGTACAATGGTGTTTAGAATCCATTTTACGAGGTAATTTTTGAAACACTTACTAGCCCACTCAACCACACAGCTGTTTGATATGCAAACTGTGATGTCACACGACAGGTCATAACTGGAGTCTCGTCTCAGCCGCGGTCAGATTCGGTCGTGCGTAGCATGTATAGCGAATATGGCTTCGAATCGAGTGAAATGTTCCAAGTGTAATATAGTGATAAACGAAGTGTTAGCCTTTGTTAATAACAAACTAGACGTAATGGACGAAGAAAGTATTAGTCGCATATGTATTAGTGCCTTTTCCGAAAGCGATATAGTGGTAGCGAAAAATCTACTATTTGAATCTATACCATCGATAACGAAGCAGAAGAAAACCAGAAAGAGAGAAGGAAAAACGCTCCGAAATATAGATGATATCATTTGTACTCTAAAAGAAACAGATCCCGAGGTAATTCCTACTTTTGTGGCGCTTGAGTTGCAAAAATTACCTCCAATCCTTTTCGACCATGTCGATGTAACAAAGTTACTAAAGGATTTATTAATAATGCAACAAGACATCAGACGTATGAAGGATCTTTATGTTTCAACTGAACAATTTGGTGTGTTAAAATATGAGGTGGAGATGTTGAAAAATATTTTAACTAGTAAAAATAACGAATGTAGTATGAACACCAAAAGCGGAGCGTGTGGCGCGGACTGTTGTGATGATATCTGTGATCCTAAGAGGCCTCAGCTAGCTGATAGAAGCATGAGTGGGGCTGATTTCTCCTCAAAAACCATAAACAGCGATATTTTACAAAATCATTTACAATCCGAGGGTACTTCAATCTCATCCCCAACAAAGTTACATTCGCCACCGTCACTTGTTGAACAAAATGGAGAACTGAACATAAGGGAAATGCAACCTTATTCTAAAAGCCGTAAGCGTCGAAATTGTCCTATTTCGATTACCGATGCGGTCGCATTCACATTATCGACGAGTGATTCCATGAGTCACCCACCTCTGCGGATTGCACGTGCGTCCGACTGTGAGGTGCGACACACGGACCATACGTTAGACACACCGAGAACGACTGACAAAAATAAAACTATGGCGGATTTGGTAAAAGAAGGTGAATGGAAATCTGAGAAAAGAAGTGATAGCTGGATTACAGTGCAGAGAAGAAAATATAGAAACCGATTCGCGGTAAACAAAGGGAAAGCACAGGTAGATACGAGTGTGAATTTCAAGGCAGCTGAAATAAAAGTACCGATTTATATTTATAATGTAGCGAAGGATGTGTCCGTGTGTGACATCACCAAGTATGTTACTAGTAAAACGAACATTGATGTAATTATTGAAAAAATGAGTATGAAAATGGAAAAAGAGTACGATTCCTATAAAATATTTGTACCTAAAGATAAGTTGGGGCTATTTCTACAAGACGACTTTTGGCCTGTCGGAATAGCGTACAGACGGTTTGTTACATTTGGTTACAAAAACAAATCTGCAACCACATAACGAGCTGAGGATTGAACAATAATACAACTAATGAAGAGACCAATAAAAATTGCAACCTTTAATTGTAAGAGCGTCACTAGGTCAGTGGAGTGCGTAAGACGACTTTGTCAACAGGTGGATTTAGTAGCGTTGCAGGAAACATGGTTACTACCACATGACCTAACTTTCCTGGGCACTATAGATGACAACTTTGCCTACACGGGCACCTCAGCGGTGGACACTTCGGCCGGTGTGTTGCGCGGGCGACCGCACGGGGGAGTAGCCCTACTATGGCGTAAAAGTACGTTTCCTACCGTTTCGGTGATCACCTGTAGTAGTGTGCGTCTAGCGGCTATTAAAGTAACAGTAAGTGACCGGTCGTTCCTAGTGTTCTCGGTGTATATGCCTACAGACTGTGGTGACCACTTACTAGAATTCGTGGAGTGTTTAAGCGAAATTAATGCGATGATTGAAAATAATAATGTCGAGTCAGTGTTCATAGTCGGTGATTTTAACGCTCATCCAGGTGAAATGTTTGCTAACGAGTTGCTTTCGTTTTGTGCGGATCAGTTATGGTCGTGCGTTGATATGAACACACTTCCGTCGGACACCTATACGTACATAAGCGACGCCCACGGTTGCCAGCGCTGGCTCGATCACTGTGTAGTGACCGCCGCCGCGTTGCCGACTGTACTCAACGTATCGGTATTGTATGACTGTTATTGGTCGGACCATTTACCTGTTGTGTTAGAGTGTAATCTGAACATAATTCAGACACAAGTAATAAAGACTAAGATAATGGTAAACAAAGTTACTTGGGGTGAACGTGATGCCGGACAAATTGAAAAATATCACAATTACTGCCATACACATTTAGAACATATTGTTTGCCCTATTCTACTAAGTCAGTGTCGTGTTAAAATGTGTAAAGATTCTAGTCATTTAAAATTATTGGATTTAATGTATAATGATATTGTACGTATACTTGTTAATGCGGCCGAACACAGCGATTGTGAAAGAAATGATATAAGGCGTAGAAGTGTAACAGGTTGGAATAAGTATGTGCGCGACGCTCACGAGAAGGCGCGCCTTTGTTACAAATTTTGGTTACAATGTGGTAAACCTAGATCCGGTGAGGTTTTTAGTGATATGAATGAAACTAGAAAACAATTTAAAAGTAAGCTAAAATGGTGTCAAATACATCAAAATCAAATAAAGATGGACATTATTGCTAGACACCATTTGAACAAAGACTTTAGTAAATTCTGGAAATGCACTAATAAGCTAAGTCATAGGCCGGGCCTTCCTTTGAGCGTTGAGGGTATACATGACCCTCGTGGTATTGCAGACCTGTTTCTACAGCATTTTAGGGTACAGTCGCCTCTAGGAACTGCACCGCCTGTGCCTGGTTCTGAGACCGTCCACCCAGAGCGAAGTGTCACATTTTCCGAGAAACAAGTTACTGATATTATTATGAAGTCGACGAGAGGGAAGTCGCCCGGGCACGACGGTCTCAGCATCGAGCACCTGCAGTATGCTGGGTTTCACTTGCCCCGAGTTCTATGTCTGTTTTTTAATTTGTGTTTGGGTCATTCCTATCTACCAGAAAGCGTAATGCGTACAATTGTTACTCCTATCATTAAGAATAGGACCGGTGACTCATCGGTCTTGTCTAACTATAGACCTATCTCGTTGGCGACCATCGTTGCTAAGGTGCTGGACGGTTTGCTTGTGAGACAGCTTGATAAACATCTGACGATTAATGACGCACAATTTGGGTTTCGGCCTCGTATGTCCACGGAGAGTGCTATCTTTTGCCTCAAGCAAACTGTACAGTACTACACTGTAAGGAAAACACCAGTATATGCCTGTTACCTAGACCTGTCAAAAGCATTTGACCTGGTGTCATATAATGTTCTATGGGATAAAATGCGAAGTGAGACTGATGTGCCACTGGAAGTGATGAGTTTGTTCAAATACTGGTATGAAAACCAATTAAATCGAGTAAGATGGGCCGGCTCATTTTCGACTGAATACAAACTTGAGTGCGGCGTGAGACAAGGGGGGTTGTCTTCGCCAGCACTTTTTAATTTATATATGAATAATTTGATTGATGGGCTCAGCAGCACAGGTGTCGGATGTCATATTAATGGTGTTTGTATCAATAACATAAGTTATGCTGACGACATGGTGCTGCTGAGCCCATCAATCGGAGCTCTGAGAAGATTAATTAATATATGTGAATGCTACGCCGAGACCCACGGGCTCAAATATAATGCAGCTAAGAGCGAGTTCATGACCTTCAAAGCAGGTAATAAAACTTATTACAATGTACCTTTAGTCACATTATGTGGTATTCCTCTTAAAAGAGTAACCAAATTTAAATATTTGGGCCACTGGGTCACGGAGGACTTGAGAGACGACATAGACGTAGAGAGGGAGCGCAGGTCGCTGGCTGTTCGATGTGGCATGTTGGCCCATAGGTTTGCACGCTGTACGGACGCGGTAAAAATCACGCTGTTTAAAGCGTTTTGCCAATCCTTTTACACGTGCAGCCTATGGGTGAACTATACGCAGAAGGCATATAGCGACCTGCGCGTTCAATACAACAACACGTTCCGGGTATTGATGGGGCTGCCGCGTTTTTGTAGCGCGTCTGGCATGTTTGCAGACGCAAATGTCGACGGCTTTCACGCAATTATGCGCAAGAGATGCGCTTCTTTACTATACCGTGTACGCGACAGCCCCAACAGCATTCTGAGAGCGCTTGTTGATCGGTGGGACTCTCCGATCTTGGGGCGATGGATACGACTGCATGCAGTCAAGTAAACGTCCTGCAAGGTGTTGGACTGCCGCGCCCAGCATAGACTTAGGTTAGGTATAACATTACTAACATTAGTTTGTAAGTCTGTCATTGTACCTACTAACAAAATTATGGAAGCAATTCTGAAATAAATGTATTATTATTATTATTATTATTATTATAACAGTTTGACGTGTTTTATTATTTAAATGTCAGAAAGTTTATAAGAATGAAAAATGAAATAGATATTGATTTTAAATTTTATTTTTCATTTTTTAAATTACATCAACATTAAATTAACATTCTATTAAACTAATACAACCAAAACTAATTAACAAACAAGATATTATTATTATATTAAAATAGAATAGAATAAAATAAACTTTATTGTACACCAGTAAATATTGCTTACAGTAAGTTTACAAACATTGATATGTACAAAGGGCGGCCTTATCTGTAAAAGCAATTTCTTTCTATATTAATGAAAGATCTAATAATGGAAATAATCTTCATCTTTTGTTCTTGGGCTTTCAACCCAATTTTGGAAGTGAAAGCTACTTTAGGCACATCGGGCACTTTTTTAAATTGTTTTTATTATGATTAATGTTTTGTGTTTTTAATACTTTCGACTTTTACATGTGACGTCCCGAAGCTACGATCCTCCCTGCCCTTTGTCACATAATGTGACACTTCGTTGATCTCCTGCCCGATTAACGTGTGACGTAATTTATGGATAGCCCCTTACGTATTATAAACTAGTTTCTCAAAAATTATAAACTACCCCTCTTCATAGATAAAACTCTAACGTATTTAACTTAACTAGCAAAAGGAAATAAAATTAGCAATTGTAAGATTTCCGCAAAATATTTTATTTTCTTTGTTAAAGAATTACTAGTTACGTGAGTTGCACGGCAGTATTATTGTTAGCCTCCCCAACTAAACTAAATACTTGTGTTAGGAATGGGTCAGTTTGTTAGTTGTGGCTCGTGTTGGGTGAATGGAATTTCAACATTTAAACTCACATCCTCTCGATTGTTAGCCCTGACAATATGCACTAGCTTTATTATGAAAATATACGCCCAACAAACATTTTATAGGTTGCCACGACGTGCCAAATCTAACTTTTGGTTCCATAAGCTGGTCGCAAATACGCTTCTAAAACATCGACACGACCGAGAAAAGGCCCATTTTATAGTAATTTTGTAGTATAGTGTCGTAATAGAGTCGCGAAGTGGTCGTATTAATCACTAAATAGTCATGTAGTGGTCGCGTAGATGTCGTGAAAGCCCAAATAAAAGTCTTCTCATCGAGTAATGGTGTTTACTATAACCGCTTCACGGCATTTTATCGAATTACATATGTGCTATCGCAACTTTTATGAGGGATTTTGATTGACTGTGACGATCAATTTTATATTGTAATAAATTATTTTCATTGTCAGTATCCATTTTGTATATTTATGTATAGCTATTTGCATCTTCAAAACTAAAGTGTCCTGTACATTAATCTGTTGGGAAATTAACTTTATCGAGTAATATGAGCAAGTTTTATCTATAAAAGGAACGCGCCTTATATATTCTTTAAATTAAGCAATATTTTCACAAATATATTTAACGAACGTGCTAACAGTTACCTTTTTACGACTTAGAGTTCAAGACACGACCATAATACAACGTCTAAACAACTTATTCATTCTGTGCACTTAGTATATGTCAGCCATTAACGTAATTAGGGTTCATTTAGAGATTTCGTGTAAAAATTCCATTGCCCAGCTTTTCCTATTCATTTTAACGTCATACAGTTATTTTTAAGAATCATAAAAGAATGTCTGGTTACTGAATTTTTATACACTAATACGACATCCAGTCACTGTAAAGTTATATAAAAGTGATCAAATTGACTGAAAATCGTTTAAGAGTGCATTTTGTCACTCTTACACGACCATCACGTAAAAGTAGTTCCCGCGACTCTAATACGATTAATAACGGTGTAAAAGTTGTATAGGCGTTACTAAGACCACAGCACTGGTTATACCGCTAAAAGTTGTATAAAGTCATATACGACAGGTTGTATTGAAGTCGAATAAGATGTCTAATACGACTAAAAAGTCGTATAAAGTTATGAGACACTAAGCCGTGTTACATAATGAAATTATTTAATTACGACGTTTATAGCACTTCGAGTAGCGTTAGTTTCACTTATGCGACTAAAATGTTTGTTGGGGTGACCAAAGTTTTGTTTTGTTATTGGCACGAACACTTTATTTTGTAAAAAATAATGATTTACCGATAAATTAAGTTAAATTAAAAACACCATTAAGGTGACAAAGAAATATACAAAAAAAATACAGGTTGTTCACAATTTGAAAGAAACGAAAATTAACCTTCCAAAACGAATATTAGTTTTACAGTGTAAGTGTGAACCCATTCCTGGGTACGAGCGCTGCGCCAGTAAAAATACCTTTACAAATACCTTGGTAAGTACGCAAACCAGTAGACTCCAGGTAGCTTTCATTTGTGTCTCCTTAAGATCGTAACGTGTTAAGTACGAGTTTAATGCACTACCCCTTCGTTTACTATTTAACCATATACTAAGGCGGATAGCGTTTTTCCTAAATATTTTAGAATTTTAATTTAATTTTTTCATAAACTCTTAACCTCTCAAATATAGTACCTTAAGGACAATATATATTTTTATAAGTTTTCACATCATATCTTTATCGGTTTTGAGATTAAAGCTAAGATTTATGTAAAGTAAGTTCACTTTGTGGTTTATTTGGTAATCGAAATGTACAAAAAGTTTTTATAATTACTGGAAATCGCCTGGTGGTCGAATTTCGAACATAATTCATTAAGTTTTGAATGTTTTCATCATTGTATTAACTTTCGGTATCATAACAGTTCAACACACGTTTTCACATAATTTTAAAATTTATAACACGCTAGCAGCGCCCCGCGGTTTCACCCGCGTAAGTCCCGATGCCGTGGGAATATCGGGATAAAAAGTAACCTATATGTTAATCCAGGTCTCCAGCTATATACACACCAAGTTTCATCGCAATCGGTTCAGTAGTTTTTGCGTGAAAGCCTAACAAACATCCATCCATACATCCATTCAAACTTTCACATTTATAATATTAGTGGGATATTGGTTAAACATTTTAACTTTCTCCATTTCTTCTACATATAAACTGTATGTAAGTATTTCAAATTTCACATTACTACTCTGTGTGCACATTTACGTCCCGTATTAATATATATATTCTATCCTTACATAGCTTAGTATCTTAGAAAATAATTTATTTGTTTTATAAGAAAAAATGTTTAATTACATTTGTGAATTTTCTTGAGTTGCCGTTAACATCAGTACTGTATCCGAGAACACTAGCAACAATGATGTTTCAACCACCTCATATGTTAATATCGACAACGCAGTTAAGCTCTGTAATTAATCGTAGTGGGGATATAATTTGTCTTCGTCAAGGAGTAAATAGCTAATTCCCACACATTAGGGACACAATAGCCCGCCGGTGGCTCTTATTGATTACCACCTATTGTTCGCTTTCGACCGCCTTAAATGATACACTTGGCACGATTTACACGACAAGCACCACCGTTTATAGATTAATGTGCTAATGATTGTCGTTTCATTGGTTTTGATATACCGCATGAATGTTTGTACGTGATACAATCACTACTCTTTTATTCAAATAAAAAAAGTATCCGTTATGACGTGAAAAGAGTCATAATAAAGAAATAACATAATAGTGATGTACACGGATTAGGTAAATGTAAAAGTATTCTTGCGTCACCTTTTTTATGGTATAAAAATATAAACGAACAGACGGGCACCTGCAACTCAAGAGCCACAAATGCGTTGCTGGCGGAGTAGGGGAAGAGGGGGAAGAGGTGGGAAGAGCGGGAAGAGAGAGGGAAGGGTTAGGGTAACCTCACTCACTCATGCAAGCATTGCTTCACTGCCGGTTTTCTGTGAGGCCGTGGTATCACTCCGGTCGAGCCGGCTCCTACGTACCGAAGCATGGTTCTCCCACGTTTAACCTTTAAGTAGAGAGAGAGAGAGTTAAGAAGCAAGAACCTTACTTATTATAAATGTGAAAGTTTGGATCGATGGATGGATGTTTCAACTGGATGATTTTGCACAGAAATGGCATATAGGCTACTTTTTCCCTTTTTACAGTTCCCGTGGGATATTTCCACGCGAACGAAGTCGCAGTCAAAAGGTAGTACCTACCTAGTATATAAATTAGTAATCATAGAATTAAGCGTAGATTGAAATGTAAACACAATTATTTTGAAGATCTAGCCCCTATGAGGGTCACATGGGCATCGTGTGATCAAACCCTAAGTAAAATAAAGATTTGAAAGAATCGAAGAAGTGCGAGTCTGACTCGCGCACCGAGGGTTCCGAAAGCAACCAAACTTGTATGTAGATAGTACGTCCATCACGGGAATCAATTCTCGAAGATATTTGCCCGTCTTTTCCGAAAGACAAACTTAACTTTGCAGTTCTAAAAATACTCTCCCGTACATTGATGTTCGACAAAGTCAACTTTCCAACTTTTTTTACAGCTACAAGGGAACGCAGACATAAGTTTTAGGGTTCCGTTACTCAAAAGGAAAAAAGGAACCCTTATAGGATCACTTTGTTTGGTATTAATTTCAACTCGATGCGTCCACGGGTTCCTGAGAAAAATAGTCTTGACAGACAGACCGACAACAAAATGATCCTATAAGGGTTAATTTTTCTTTTTATCTTTTTTAGGAACGGAACCATAAGATAATGAATATATTGAAAGGCTCCATTTGGCAGAGAGGTTTTTAAAGGGATCGGGTATCGTTATAGTAGCAGAACAATTGATAGAAGTTAGGGGAACTGAAATTAATATTTTAAGAACTGAACCAACTACTTATAATATTATCACTTTATAATGGCTTCTTAGATAGCCCAGCAACTTGACAGTCCACTCTGACTGCTCGCTGCGGCGCTTCTTTTTTCTGTTCTTTTTCTAAAGAATTTATACATTTCAAAAGTAATATTAGAAAAGATTCAAATATTATATTACCAGCCAGTTTTGATCGACACCCGAAAGAGGTTCAGGCGTCGCAATATACAACGAATGTTCATAAAAATCTACGTCATATGAAGTACGTTATAAAAACACAAAATACTTTTAGCGAAGCCGTCTAACACGTACTTAAATAAGTAAGACAGTCTTTATGTCTTTCTTGACTCTTGAGCGATTTTATATGAGTTGAAAGCTGCAAGTCACGTGACCTGGTGAGTCTCTCGAGGCGAATTTTCACCATCATACCGCGAAATTCACGGCTTTCCGCTCTCGCTCCTGAATATTTTACTCTATGAATGAATAATTTTTTCACTTCATGTTTTAGACATTTAGCTTTCGCATTTGATTTTTATTTAATGAAAACATGCTCATCTTCCTGACATTTCTTTAATTACTTTAATTTAGAGATGAAGACGTGCTTTAAGTTGTTGAAGTTCTATCAAAATGATTAAAGTCAATGAGTAAAATCAAATGCTTTTCTTGTATTTAGTAGTTGTATAGAGTAACAGCCTTTTCTAAAGCTAGGTAGTAATAAAGAAAATTGTAAATCATGCACGCACAAGCCGAGCTGATCGACTTCCTCTACATCTTCGAGTGTCAGAAACTTCAATATCACAAAGGGTGGTCTAAAACTCTTACAACGGAGAGAATTTATCATTGAAAAAATTCAAAATAAGAATAAATCGACTTCAATGAAATTTATTGTGAAAAAAAATTAACTAATAAATACCTAATGAATGAATAATTTACCAAAACCTTCCTGAAAATATGTAGAATACATTACGGTAACAATCATGAAAATAGATCCGTTACTTTTTAATAAGAAAATCGCAGACCTCCTTTTGTTGAAGTTGGTTAAGAATCGGAACCATTCACATAAGTAGTATTTAATACTCAAACTTACTGAAATGAACATGTTTTAAATGAATTCACTCGCTTAACCCTTCCAATTCAACCGTGAACTTATTCGAAACATAAAATACACAGGCCGCAAACAAATCTAACTAAAATAACGCTATTTCAGTACCATGCACCACCTAAACCTAGACAAAAAGACACTTTTCCCAGACACTTGTGAAACTTATTTAGTCACTGGCTACGTTTATTACGGGTGACTTTCTTCGTACACCTGAATGTTCAGTGGTCAGAACTTATTGCTTAACACCAATTTGTTTTTACACTAAATTGGACACTAACCTCCTCAAGTGTTGTGTCGGTTGTGTTGTTATTGATTTTTAGTGTTTTGGTAGTTAAACTATTATGTGACTTAGATTTTTGTATACCAGTTGTAGTGTTAATAATAACTAATATTATAAATGCGATTGTGAGTTTGTTTGTTACTCTTTCACACCTTAACTATTTAATCGAGGGTACCCTTCATCCAGAAATTAGTACTGTCTTGACAAACTCTACGTTAACGCTTGGATACTCGTAGGCAAAAACTAATAGTTTAATAACTTTTTTTTAAATTTACCAACATAAATCTATATATTATTGGTATTGGTATAGGGCTCTGTTTCCGCATTTAGACTTATAGACGGTCCATTATGCGTTCAGATAGGCTGACTAGTTGAGCCAGCCTAGCTCCTTCCAGAAGCACAAAAGCCTCCTGTGGCGTTCGCAGGCTTCTAGGAGCGATCTCGCACCCGCGAGGATACTTGCCCGTTGTGTGGCCCCTCCCTCGCACTCCAGGATAACGTGGGCGGCGGTTTCCTCCGTGTTGAGACACGGACACCTCTGCATAGAGGACTGCCTGTCGCATTGATGGTGAATAGGTGCCGGTTTATAGCTAAGTGGTCCATAATGGTATCTACAACTATTCTGATGTCGAGTCGGTTGAGACTGAGCAGTCTGCAAGTTAAACATGGTGAGACATCCGTCAGCACCAGTTTAGACTGCCTGCAGCCCGGTATGTCGCCCCAGCGACCGTTATGCGCTTCACGAGTCCGTTTCCTTACCCATGAGCGAAGTTGATTAAAGGGAAGTGGCAGCGTTGGACCTATCTATTTATTATTATACAAAGCGTATTAATTTTGCCTTTTTTTGGTATGAAGACATATTTTTTAAACCCCGACGCAAAGCGTATTTTAACTTGTGTATCTGTGTTTCTCTATAGCATCATAGCTCCTGACCGGATAGAACATTTTTGATTTAATTTTTGTTTGAAAGGTAAATAATATGAACCATTGAACAACAAACCATTTGACGCCAGTAGTCATTTGCAGTATCGTTACCAAGTTCATAACGCACGAAAGAATGCTGGGAATTCTAAAAAAAATACAGGTTCAATTTAATTCTGTGGTTCACCGACTTTATTTGGATTACGGGGGGAACAAAAAAAAGTACTTACCTAAAAAAAAACTAAGCATTGTTTTTTATTTCAATTGGTGACATTTTGAAACTGAGATTCTTTATTAGAATACTAGCAACCCGCCCCGGCTTCGCACGGGTAGCAGAGACATCTTCAACAATCATTAACATATTTCAATCAATTTACACAAAATGTTCACAAATTATACACCTAAACCTTCCTCAAGAATCACTCTGTCTATTAGTGAAAACCCCATGAAAATTCGTTCAGTAGTTTTTTAGTTTAACGCGAACAGACAGACAGACGCGGCGGGGGACTTTGTTTTATAATATATAGTGATGTAGTGATTAACCTTCTAAATAATTTGTATACCGATACAAAACAATAGATCAACATATTGGCAAAAAAAACTCACACTAACCTTTCCTATCCTGTGAATAATGCCTGCCTGTGAAATATCACAGACAGGCATTATGTCTAAAAATGTTCGTGGCGAACTATTTTCAACAACTTGAAAGGTGATAATGAGATGATTTAAATTCTTTGTGGCCTTCTTTACAAGTTTTTAAGTTCTCGAAATACCTTACTTCTATCCGACATTTTCTCAGGGCTGTAAAAACTTAGTGATACATAATTAAAATAAAAGTAAGTACTTGATGAGAGGTCAAATACCAAGTCACAAAAGTTTGTACGTGAGGGGGTAGTCGGAAGAGTTGCGTCAACTCGAGCGTGCCATTCAAACATTTTCAACACTTTACATTTCAACGGATATAAAACAGAGCAATTCACCTTTAATGATCGACCGTGTTAACCTTTTTTTCCCCAATATATTTCACGGAATCCAAGTTTTTATGGGAAGTGAAATACTGGCGGGTTAAAACCGAGTTTTCATTGCTTTTTATGTTATAATATTCATATTGCTCAGTCGAGCAATTCCAAGTTGATAATCCAGGGTTTGCTTTAATGAGTCTAATGTCATCCCCACCGGATTAACATTCGAGCTCACATGTAACATAATGTTATTATTATAATACCGTGCACTGTAATGCTTTTTTTTGATATTTTGTTTTAGGACGTGACAGCTGTAGTGCTTAGTTTCAGGGCTCAAGCTTAGGGCAAACCCCAACTGGGATGATCTTTTTTCATATGCATTTAACTGGCCTGTTGGTCTGGTGGTTAGTGACCCTGACTGCTAAGCCAGAGGTCGTGGGTTCGATTCCCACCCAGGACAGATAATTGTGTGATGAGCACGATCATTTGTTCTGTGTCTGGGTGTAATTTATCTATAATATGTATGTATTTAGAAATATATAAGTATGTTTATCAGCAGTCTGGTTGCCATAGTACAGGCTCTGCCTAGTTTGGGATCAGACGGCCGTGTGTGAGATGTGTGGAGTTATTATTATTATTATTATTATAGATAATTTAATACATATATTTTAAGAAAGTTTTATTTACTTACATCATAAAAACTTGAAAAAAAAATATGTTCAACAAGATGACAAGGTCAAGTAACAAGTAATTTTTTTTTTAATTTGATACAATTCTTTAAAAAAAATTGTTGAAGTCTTTTTGTGATTTTTTTTTTAAATTATTAATCAATCACCACAACTATAAGTTGCTTTATCGAAAGTAAAGCAAATCCCACTAATATTATAAATGTGAAAGTTTGAATGGATGGATTTTGGTTACTGTTTCACGCAAAAACTTGGTATGTAAAATGCTTTGTAAAAAGCTGGAGACCTGGATTAACGCATAGGCTACTTTTTATCCCGATATATGCACGGGATCGGGACTTACGCGACTTACGATAATAGATAAATAATACTGTGGCACGAATAGGTAAGATCGCTATCTGCCAGTGACGATCTATAACCGCCCGTTTCCAAATAGTTGAGCCTTGTGAGAAGAAATCAGACAAACTGTTAACATCACCAGATACTTTGACACTACATAATATATTTAGTGAAATAACATAATACAAAACTGTTTTATCTTGCGCTATTATGTTATTAAGATTAAAAGTAAACAAAATAAAATTAAGCATTGAAAGTACGGATATTGAAAACTACACAAGATAAGATTAAAATATGAAAAGAATGACATAAAAGATAGTAGATGAAAAACATAATAGCTCACATTACATTTGTATTTGAAATAGTCCGTGAATCTAAAAATAATTTAGTCCCAAGCGTTTTCATCCTGCATATAATCCACTACTAAGTAATAGCTCTTTAGGCATAGTTTACGTTTTACTGTGAATTTCAATTTGTTCAGACTTAAGGTTTGTCTATTATTTAGGATTTTATTACTCACAGTATAATAATAATTACAATATTCAATCATTAAAGTTTAATTATATTTAACTAGCAATCCGCCCCGGCTTCGCACAGACATCTTTAACAATCATCAACATATTTCAATAAATTTACACAAAATGTTAACAAATTATACACCTAAACCTTCCTTATGAATCACTCCGTCCGAAAATCCGTTTAGTGGTTTTTCAGTTTATCGCGAACAGACAGACATATAGAAACGGCGGGGACTTTGTTTTATAATATGTAGTGACCAGAATTAAATACCGTTCTAACTTTTAAACTTTCGCGTTCCATGATATATTTATGTAAATGTATACGCGTTAATTCCCGTTTATATACATAACAGTATACCATTGTCTGTAAAATAAACTAAGTCTATAAGTAGAAATGAATTTATAAGTGGATAGAATTTTCTTTATTGTACACCACTAATAATAACATGTAGTTAAAATGAACCTTATATTAAAAAATGTATACAACGGGTGACCTTATCGCTCAGGAGATCTTTACCAGACAACCTTTGAATGGAGATAATAACAGTATTCATTATAAGTATAGTAGTTGATGGCGTACCATCGAAAATATTGACAAATACTATTCGTATTTATTGTGACGTCTGGGACGTCATCGTTAGGTTACGTCAATGTTAGCACATGCCATTAAGAATTACGTATTACCTCGAATTTAGATTTTTGGAATGTTCTGGATTTCTGTACTTACTGAAGTAGGTAATGCACTAGGAGGGTTGTAAGTAATCTAAAGAAAGACGATCAAAATGAAAACAGAATAGTAGATCGAAAAGACTAATGATTTTTGAAGTTATACTTCTTTTGGCGCGTTATGGAAAAATTATGAGAGTAAATTTTTACGATGCGCGCGCACACCGTCTCAAAAACACGACACCCTGAAGTTAGCTAGTTTTGAAAAACTAAAATGTTGACTAGCTAACTTCAGGGTGTATTACTTTCAGTACATTTGTAGAGTTTGTTTTTATTACATTATTTATACATTTAAATAAACTTCATTTAACTAACGTACATGGCATGTACATAAGTACACACACACTTTTTTATTTAACATACAAACATAAGGAACTTTTTGTTTATCACACAATTGTTGTGCGCAATTCGAACAGAACCACAACACTCGGTGAAAAAAACCGAACAATAATTAATAAAAATAAATATTTCTAATAAAAATATTCATATTTGTGGTATATTTTCTTAATAACAACAATAAGAATAGCTTACGTTTTAAATTTAAAACTGAACTAATGTATCTAGTCATGCACATTTTTTCCTTTCGTTACCCTATTGACACTGCCAATGGCATACAATTCTATATCAACAAGTCCTTTGACACTCAAACCTCGAATAAATACAACACTAGTCCGGTCTACTACGTCTGGCAAAGGATTATCAACGCCCCTCAACAAATAATAGAAATCTATACAATATTAGGTATTTATGTTACAAATAACATCTACCAATCGCTAATGTGTGAAATTTCGTTTTTTTTTTTATGTGATAGGGGGCAAACGAGCAGACGGGTCACCTGATGACTACCGCCGCCCATGGGCACCTGCAACTCAAGTGTCACAAGTGCGCTACCGGCCTTTAAGGTGGGAGTAGGGGAAGGGTCGAAGAGGGGGAGGGGAGGGGGGAAAGGGTTAGGGCCTCCGGTAACCTCACGGTCCGGTCACTCGACGAAAAGCAATACAAGCATTGCTTCACTGCCGGTTTTCTATGAGGCCGTGGTATCGCTCCGGTCGAGTCAGCCCATACGTGCCGAAGTATGGCAATATTATTTGTTTACATTATTAACAAACATCTTAACACTTTTTTAAATAAAGTTGTAGCTCGGAAGATATGTTAACGTACAGATTTATTTTTCAGAAAACCTACTAAGTCAACGTTATTTATTCACACGAATCCGAAACATCCACATAATATGTAGCTTAAAAATAAATTATTTACACATGTTACGAGCGGGTATATACTACCTAGGTTTTATGACTTATCAAATTATTGAAGTAATTGTTTTATCCCATCAAAAACATAAATGTGAAAATGGGAGCAAAGTTCAGTATTAAGAATATGCATGGTTGTCGACTTCGCCGCCAAAATAATTGAGATCTAAATGGGTGCCAAGTTCGTAGATAACCTTAAAATGTATTTATAAGAATATACAACATTCTAAAATAAATTTAAAACACAAGTTCTTGTTTTTTTCTGCTACAACAAGGTTTGCTATTTAAACATATAACTATCGAAGAACAATTTCTGGTCTACTTTTACCTAATATTTTAAAGTATCTTTGAACATTCATTTTATATTATTTCTGCTTTAAATGTATTCTTAAAAGTTTTTTTTCTATTTTAACTTTCCCACCTATTCTTCGGTGGCTTATAGAAAAATGCGATTATGTGTTTATAATTTTCCATTTCATTGTTTTAAGGAGTGAATATACGATAGTTTCGTAATTACACATTGTCGTAGGAATCTTGAACATAGTTGTTAAACTGAGTAAGAACTTTAACTCCGAATATTGAATTTCTATCTTAATTAAATGCTCTTTTATCTATTCATTAAGATACCGTGTAACTTATCATGCGGTTAAAGTTAATGCCTTCAAGGATAGGCGAGTCAACTAAACTCAATCAGCTAATGTAAAATAGTGAACTTTGCTCTTAGCTTTGACATTCAAACGTACAAAAAACATCTTTTAAAAGAAATACTGATACAAAATCTTATATAAGACACAGTTAGAGATTCGACCATCTGAGTAAAATACTAAAAAACAATTCTCTGTTAAATATCCGGGATATATGTGCAGTATGTACTCAACATTTTATCACTTTTTAATTTTTTGTGATTAGATGCACAGCAATCACAGGTAAACCTTTTTTTCAGCCTTTACAACTTTCAGGTAAGGTAACAACATTCACGTAAAATTTGTAAATATACGTGTACTCTTTTGGAATAATATGAGTTCCCATTCACGTAAACTTAAGTATTAACATCTAAGGACATGTAAACAGTTCTACATTAGACTTGTGCTAAATACACAAGTCTAGAAGACGCTACAGCAAAAGTCTATAAACTGAGTCAGACTTAAACCGTTGATTACAATTATTATTGGTGAACTACCTAAAACGTTGTTAGCATAATTACTTAATTGGATATCTACGACCGCGGGTAAGCTTTGAACACGTTTAACTACATGCATTAGTTTGTATGTAAACCGAAACTGCTGTACCTTTAGTTCTGCCACATGGGAAATGGCTCACTGCGCTTAATATTTACTTGACCATGTAAGTCACTTTGCCATTATAAGAAAGCTAAAAATGAAATTGAGATTTTTTATTATTAGCTGATATGTTTGCCATGTATAATCAAGAGGTATTTTCATAAAGTTAGAATAATATTCATATTGTACCTCTATGGGTAGTAGGACTGTTCTATAATTATAATTATTTTGCCGATAGAAGAATAATTATTCTTTTAATAGCAAGACTCCATAAGTTATGAAAAAAACATAAGCTGCCCACATGCTGCATGCATGACGGACAATTAATTTTTGAAGGGAAAACTTCTTTAGGCTCGTTGTGCACTTTTACTATGGGGGAAAAGCACTGAAGTCGCACAGTCACGCTAATAGTACATATATAGATACACTAGAGGGCGCTAATCTAAACATTGAGTTCTGTCAGCTCCTTATGTAATTAGTCTTTAAAAATATAATAATTCAATGAAGTACTTCTTGTGTGCGCAATTCATATGGTGAAATAAACAAAAACATAATTGTAATTAAGGTGAAAATTTATAATGACTATAATGCTCAATAGCGAAAACCTTTATTCAGAATATCGTCCGAACGTACGTCAGTTTGATGGATGTCACTAGTAGATGGCATCACTTTCTTCTAAAATAAACACTTCTGATCGGCAGCTCACAATTACTTATTAAAAATTTTTGAAGTGAAAACTTCTTTAGGCACGTATGGTATGGGGAAAAAGCACTGAACTCGCATGACCGTCACGCTCAGATGACAGATGTGTCAGTTATGTTTTCACTTCTGACGTGCAGTCCTACGACAGTTTTTTTTCTTGTTTTTATTTATATATATATTTTTTTATAATTTAAACACTTTTGATAAAATGATTTATTACTAAATTAGTTTTTTTTATAAATATTATAGGGAGCAAACGAGCAGACGGGTCACCTGATGGTAAGTGACTACCGTCGTCCATGGACACCTGCAACTCAAGAGTCACAAGTGCGTTGCCGGCCTTTGAGGTTTTTTCTTGAAGGTTTGAAGGTCGTATCAAGTTTTATGTGACTAAGATAAACTAGCCACACGTACTTTATATTTTATTAGTTCAAATTCATTACTATTTTTAGTGTTGTTTCTCTATATATATGGATATTTTTATTGATGAAAATGCAACTAAGTTATACCGTCTGACAATAAACTATGTTTGTACATTATGGTTCAACTTAGAAGCCACGATACAAAACAACGTGCCTCCTTTGTCCAGCTAATTTTATTAGCGTCTGTACCTTCTTAGTTTATATTACTTGTACTAAGTAATGGGTAGGTACAGAATGGTAGTTCAGAGTTTACGTGCGTGTGGCAAGCTGCCCAGAATGAGGGTTGCATTCACCGGTTCAATAAGAATGCTGCCTAGTCTGGCGCTCAAAGTACGGTGCTATTGTGTTCATATATTGTATTATCACAGCCGAGTTTTGGAAAAGTGCTTTACGGTTTTTTTATGGTTTTGTAACACACTTTTATTAACTTTACTTGTAACTAACTATGTTGGATGGCCGTTGGAGCAGATGTGTCCTAAAGTGGAGACCGCGAATCGGTAAACGGAAGGTAGGACGCCCCCCGGCCAGATGGACCGACGACCTGAGGAAAGTAGCTGGGAGGGTCTGAATGCGGAAGGCGGAGGACCGGGTGCTGTGGCGCACATTGGGAGAGGCCTATGTCCAGCAGTGGACCATGATAGGCTGATTGATTGATGTAAACAAATCTTAGAAGTTAATTTTAACCGACTCTTAATTGTCTAATCGAAATAAAACTTTGTAGGTAGTTTGGATAACATTAATATAACTAGAGATCGCGTGGAGGTCGAATTTCGACCATGGTTTTTTCATTGGCCAGTGTAACTTGATCTGTAATTGTATAGACTTACTTACTATAACAGGTCAACGCATATACTGCACGCGTGTAATTTCATTAAGCCGGTTCACGTAATTTTTAAAGTTGTAAGACATATTGTTTAAAAATTTTAGCTTTATGCACTTTTATATATAATCTGTAAATGTTCTAAAATTCACGTTACTACGTTCGCGAAATTTTCTTGAAAAGGGATACAAAGAATTCTCTTCACGTATTAATATAATGGTAAGTAAGTAAGTATAGTTTATTTGCCATTAAATGTTGCACATGAGTTATTATGGTTGACATAAGTGCTAACATTTAGTCATACTGACATGAAATATAAATAAAATAAATAGTATAACCAATTGAAAACTAGTCTACGAACGAAAATTAAATTAACATTTATAATCTTAAAAAAAACAAGTGAATTAATTATTATTATTTACGCTCTTTCAAATATCTCATGATGGTTTGGCATCTTAGAGCCCGGAGGTGGATAGCGGAACTCATTCGTGGCTACTAGTAAACCCCTCGAGTTTGGGCTCATTTGATTCGTTTCGACGAGCCTAATCGATTGAGCTTGATAACGATGGTCTAATGATGAAGCCAGTTGAATAGTGGAAGTCTTTTGTACTTTGCAATTCGGTTTGCCATTAAAAGTTGCTTTTGTTTTTAGTTTTGTTAAACTATCATTAACTCAGTATGATGTCAGGGTTTTATGACCCACATTTTATAATTGCGACCTATATAGACGACCTATGTGGCGCCGTTGTGATGCATTTGACTGCAACGACAGAGGTCAGTCACACACAAAAATTGTATTTTTGTAATCTTGTTTTTAATTACGAATTAACGTTTGTATGAGGGCAAATAAAAGAGAAAAAGTAGATACCTTGAACTCCATCAATTTCTTTTATTTCACTGACTCTTAAATAATTTAAACCACGTGTGCAATTTGTATTAATATTGAAAGTGTCGAGAAACACTTATGTGCACGAGAAGACGACTAGGTTCCAAGTTCTTCTGGTTTCTGCCCGGGACAGGTACGTGTGTTTCAGAGGTATGGTAATATTATCCGATTATTTAGGGGTTAGAAAAAGATCGTTGCGTTAAGATTTAACGTACTTTTTGTTGTTGACTTATGGCCAGGTTTATTAAATATTGTAAAAAAGTTCAAGTATCTTGGTCATATAATTAAAGATAATTTAATGGATGATGATGATCTGGAACGACAAAGACGAAGTATCGCATGTCGAAGTAACATGTTAGCTAGACACTTCTATCATTGTTCTAACCAAGTCAAAATTACTCTGTTCAAGGCTTACTGTCAGTCGTTCTACACCAGCCAGCTCAGCTACAGATACACGAAGAGTGCTTATGACACTCTTCGTGTGCAGTAATATAATAACGCTTTTACGCCTATGTTAAACCTGCCCTGGCGGTGTAGTGCGACTGGCATGTTCGCTGAGAACAGAGTTACTGATTTTTACGGGCTCTTGAGGAGACTCAAAGCATCTTTCCTGACTCGATTATGTACATGTAGTAATCAATTAGTGTCTGTTATATTCCGCTGTGTTTATCTGCTGAGAAATTAGTTTAAGGTTTTTGTGTGTTAATTTTAGTTAATGTAATTTAATTCTTGTAACATCCTTATGGGTAATTATGCCTGAAATAAACAATTAATAATAATAAATAATAATAATAATAATTGAATAAATACTCCTATGTAACTCACCTCATGGGCTTCAAGTAGCTATTAATATATTAATAATATTAACTAAAGAGTCTCCTTAAAAACTTTTCATGTTACTGTGCTATAATTAGAAATCTTGTTATGCTAACTGACACGATAGCCGTAAATATTATTATTTTTCCGTGCGTCGTCGTCGCGTTCGGCATTAACGTCCCCTAGTTGTCCTCTATGACTCCCACGTGAAGCACGGGGCTTCGTGACTTGAAATGGTCGAATAGTTTTATTACTGCATGAACATAGACTTCTTATTTTCTGTGTAATTATACTATTTTCAGATGTGGAATCGGTTTTGGGTAATATTTTATTAAAATGCCTATATTCGATACTTATTTCTGGATTTTTTTCAGGTACCCACCGTTACTGATTTTATGACTATAGATTATTATAGAGCCCTAACACAGAGTATTTTACAAGTATAGAAATTTGTAAATTTGTACGAACGTATTTGCAAAATCTTGCTACTTACACAAACGTAGCCGATCTCTTGGCATAGGTTTGTGCTTATTGATCCTATCCTGGTTGCCTCACAGCGCAAACTGTTTCATTATTCCTATTAGCAAATACTCATCGTAACCAATAGACAAC
Source organism: Euplagia quadripunctaria (assembly GCA_963859945.1). Taxonomy (NCBI): domain Eukaryota; kingdom Metazoa; phylum Arthropoda; class Insecta; order Lepidoptera; family Erebidae; genus Euplagia; species Euplagia quadripunctaria. The sequence continues at coordinate 2,113,115 of OY982567.1, read as the reverse complement.
AATCGCCCATTGACGGATGGCTGGGAATAAGTTGTGCTATTAAGTTTTCACCATAAGTAATATCTTAATATTAAAAATGCGAATGTGAGTTTGTTTGTTTGTTACGCTTTTATCTTTAAACTATTCACCCGATCCTGAGGAAATTGCATACACGTTGTCAAAAGGTAAATAAAACGAACGAACGGCGACGAAAGGACATACATTCCATCCACACAAAAAAAGTACTATTTACAATGTTTTCAAATAGGGCGGTAAAGATCCTACCGAGAAAAAGACGTACATTATTTTAATGTAATCTTCAATCCTGTTTATGAAAGAAACGGTAACTGGCAGGTTCACATACCTTTAGCAAATCAGGCTTTGCAAATTTCTCTTGTGATCTTAGTGTGTTCAGCTAGCTATCAAGATCAAAGGAACGAGGTGGGACATTCGAGCTACTAATTAGTTATATTATAAGCATTCCTACCACAAAATTAATACATTTTACTTGTAAAATTAATTAAGTTTAAAATAAATAAAATAAAAAAAATCTAGTTAATCACAAAGTGCTTAAAAATTATAATACTACAAACTCTCATTACTAATTATTTTTCCTATACCTTTGAAGCATGATGTAATAGGTAGATTATGCTTCAAAGGTTTAAGAAAAACAATTTCACTAAAATTAGAAAGTGAACGACACGGGTATTTGTGTTGTTCAATATTTATTTATATTGCAAACTGTCTTCAATACTCCAGGAAGCGGAAGTTTAGACATACGATAGGATGTTAGTTACATAACAAGTGAGAGTTTAAAGAACTTTGAAAATGTAAAAGTGAAGAAAGACAGAAGGAGGCGGATATGTAACAAAAATAATTTAAACTTACATTGTATATTATTAGTCTTGTACCGTGTTACCGCTATGGTATTATGAATAGAAAACCATCACCGTGATACTGATCTTAAATGTAATATTGTATGGAATATACGAATCGAATCGAAGTACTTACTATTCTAAATTCTTTCATTATCTTATTCGGTGTCGTTGCGCTGAATACCAAACTCCATCATAAAACTTTTACTTGAAATAACAAGAACGGTTTAACCACAGTACAAGACAAAAGTCTTTAATCAGTGTGTCCTACCTGTAATTACTTACGGTGCCGAGACGTGGACACTCACGGTGAAGTTGGTCCACAAGTCACTACGCTTGATGTATCTTTGAGTAGAAGTTCGTTACGAAGTGATCCGACACAGAACTAAGGTAACCGACATAGCTCAAAGAATTAGCAAGCTGAAGTGGTAGTGGGCTCGCACACATTGGCCGCAGAACCAATAACCTGGAATTCGCGAATTCTGGAGACGAGACCGCGTCTAGGGAAACGTAGCATTTGTCGTACACTACATTTCCCTAGACGCCAGGAGTGGCCTAGCGCGGCGAGCTTTGTTTGGTTGAACGCGCTAATCTCAAGAACTACTGATTCGAATTGAAAAAATCTTTTAGTGTTGGATAGCCCACTTATTGAGGAAGGCTATATGCTATATAACGTCACGCTACGATCAATAGGAGCGGATCAGTGTCCATAAACGCAGGTGAAACTGCGGGGACGGCTATTATATATAAATTATACCCAGACACAGAACAAATCGAGCTCATCACACAATTATTTTAGATAGGAGTGGATTTGGCGTAAGTAACATACTATTTGAAGGTATATTATGTTAAGTTATAGCCACGTGTAATGATAACATTAGAGCCTAAAGGAAAATAATTAATTGAAACATCACCTATCATATTTCAAAGAGGTATATATATCTATGAGATTCAAATTGATCTGTCCAAAGCATAATAACCTACATTTGTGTACAGGTAATTACCAGTCTTGTGCGTTTCAAAGGTTCTGTGATTGAAGACCGAGCATTTGCAATAACACTCAAGGGATAGATGTACTCCTGGAATACTTAACATTGATTAATACTTACGTTATTACTACTATAGTAGGATTTACGGTGTTGCTTGTCGATGCTTTGATACCGCAGAGAAACAAAGTCTGTGCGTGTCTTTAGTTGCATAAAATACAGTGTAGAGAAACAGTATCTCTGGATTGTAAAAGCGGTGGATTTGACCTGATACCGGCCACCGTCTAAACGACACCCGTAAAAATCAAACCGCAATGACAAGACACATCTTTGCAGCTACAAAAAGATTGTGGAATGACTTACAAGGGGTACATTAGCTCAGTTACCGTAAAATAATAATAATAATAACTTGACACACCTCATACACGGTCGTCTGATCCTAAACTAGGCAGAGCCTGTACTATGATAACCAGACTGTTGATAAATATACTTATATATATTACTAAATATGTACAAATTACACCCAAACACAGAACAGATAAACAAGAAAACCAACAAAGATGGGAATTTAACCCACGACCCCTGGCTCAGTACTCAAGATCACTATCCACTAAACCAATACGCCCGTCCAAAAATATTGTCATATCACTTAAAGTCGTAATCATTAAATCATATCCTACTAATATTATAAACGTGAAAGTTTGTGAGGATGTATGGGTGTTTGTTACTCTTTCACGCAAAAACTACTAAACCGATTGCGATAAAACTTATTATGTAGATAGCTGGGGACCTGGATTAACACATAGGCTACTTTTTATCCAGATATTCCTACGGGATCGGGACTTACGAGGGTGAAACCGCGGAGTGCAGCTCGTCATTTATAAGTAGAATTATATTGAAGGTTGTGTGCAAGAGTCATGGAGGAATACCATGGTGCAAAAGTTTCCAAGAAAATTTACGATCTGCACACACGAATAATGTTTTAGCGAGCTTGCACAAAGCAGCTTTTAAACTTTCTTATATAATGCGTTATCTTCAAACTAAGGCATGCATGTTTTAACTATTGTTGTATTTTTATACCTATGAACAAACAAGGTAGCTGTTTTCTCATCTGGTTATATTCCTTTCTTCACCCATTTATTTTTATAAGCTACTAGCAACCCGCCCCAGCTTCGCATGGGTGCAAATTATACACCTAAACTTTCCTCATGAGTCACTCTGTCTATTAGTGAAAACCGTATGAAAATCCGTTCAGTAGTTTTTCAGTTTATCGCGAACATTTTATAATATGTAGTGATATCATTTTGAGCTCATACATATAAAACTCCGTGATTCATACCTTATCCTTGTGAGTTTTAATTACTGAGTAGGGCAAATAATTATTAGGTTATTAACAAGTAATTATCATTGATGGCACAACTCGTTTAGACCTTTTACCTTTTTCCACCGATACACCATTACTGGGGCTAACTGGAATCGAACTGACTAAAGTCACACGGTGTCCCGTCAGAAGTCTTGTAGGGGTTCGTCTATAATCTACAATGGGCTTTCATTAGAGTCCGAGTCCGAGTATCCCGGCAGACAACATGCAAGAAAACTTTTTTTTTATGATATAGGGGCAAACGAGCAGACGGGTCACCTGATGGTAGATGACTGCCACCGCCCATGGGCACCTACAACTCAAGAGTCACAAGTGCGTTACCGACCTTTAAGGTGGGAGTAGGGGAAGGGAGGAAGAGGGGGAGACGGGGAGGGGGGTTAGCACGTCCGGTAACCTATTCCATCAGGTGACCTGTCGGCTCGTTTGCCCCCTATACCATAAAAAATAAAACTTTCCTTTCTGGTTTGCCTTTTCCTTTTTATATACTCCCAATTTTCCCATCTTCCCAGAGTGCCCGGTCGGAGCTAATAGGCTTGCCCCTTATTCCGTGAGTGGAACCAAATTATAGTGTATCTGTACCTACCCCATGAGTGTATGTGTTTTTAATTCGGGGTTTAAAAATAAAAGCCAATGATTATATTAATAGTCATTTATTTTTACAGAAAGCAGTAGTGGTCCGCAATACAACTGAATTTTGACACTCTAGGACACTAGGATAGAGCTTTCAGAAACATCATATTTACACTGCAATGCACATACATTACATAGGAAGAAATAAGAAAGAGTGTGTATGAAAGAGCCGATACGATCTTAACCTACCCCTTTAATTCCTGATATGATAATTTCTTTTTACCAGCGCTTTTTACACCGCGATCTTTTACAAGATAAATGACCTTTAAAAATGTTATCAATGGACTTTTCTGGAACGCCATTACGCAACATTGACAGATTTAGTCTACAACAGCTGTTTATTACGACACATTTTAGTATAAAAATACTGTAACTTATGATCATTTATATTTCTAGAAGTAGGTTAAAATATACATACACACTTTTCCCTTTACAAGTACAACAATCTTAGTGAGGAAATGCGTACGATTTAAGGTACCTAACACGCGTTACGTTAATGTGACTCATTGATACATGTGTGTTATATGAGATCTGGAAATTACTTTCCTAATATAAAAGCAATAAACCAACTGATCCCATGTTTATTCGTCATTATGCCCGTGTAATTGACTGCCTTCAACAGATTTCCCACTTATTTTAAGCATGTATATGATCTATACATAATCTATAGGATTTACTTTATGCTTTATATTTACAAGCCTATTAATGAAACTCAGTCTATATTTATTAATACTTTCAATATTCTGACATAATTAACAGGTATATTTTTCTAAAATTACTTACATATATAACTTTACTATATAGAAATCTAAGAGATATGTTCTGTTGTTATCTACCTATTACAAAAATGACAGATAACTTCAAATTAACCGAGTGATTTAATAACTTCACAAAGTAACTGATATGTTTTGGATTATTATAAAACTAACAAAATCGCCTATATTCATTTAATTATAATAGAATATGTAATGTGATAGTTCAAAGTGTTGTTGTATAAACGATATACGGCTCTCAATTCAATGCTTTCAAATCATCATATAATGAGATTCATTAGTGTTTGAACATGTTAGCGCACATGTTATATTTACGCGTATAAAATAATCAACAACATACAAAAGGACTCATTTCTTTTCAAATTTGACTTAAAATTATAGAATAATTACTGAAACCGTAATATAGTCGTAGAAAATTTAAATTATTCATTCGCAAAACATAACTCGAGGCTAATATTGATAATTTATATAACGTCAAAGCGATACTCCCATCAAAGCGATTGTACTGTTCGAGAAGGTATAATTAATTTATTTTCTTAGTTGCTGATAAAGAATGATCATCCCCAAGACGTTGGTATCTTGATTAAAATAACTAATAAAAACAAAAAACCACCGTGGCACTGATATTTCGAGACCGCCCTGTTGAAATCTTGTAACCTGAAATCTGAAAACATTTCACTAATTAGCAGGCGAACAGAATATTTTTGTTGTTAGCTGAGAGCTTCAATGAAAAAAGGTTTTTATTTTTATACTTTTAAAGAGATTTTAATAAACTAAACAAAACCCCTCACAAAAGCAAACGAAACGAGACTAATTGTATAAAACACACGCTCCTAATTAAGATATTGTAATGTATGCCTAACGAGTATAATATCTTCACAAGTTTTTATCGATGAACAAATTTACGTTCAATGTTATTTAGAAAGCGTTGCACAAAACAATACAATAAAGCTTCAAAAGAAAACAGAAATTGCTTTGTCTCATTGGTTGTATCAGATAATAAAATACCAAACAACTATGTATATATATTCATTAAAAATACCTTAATATATTCAATATAAATCGGAATATTTATGTCCTAACCATAGGCTTAGAGTTTGAATCGAACGTGTATAATTAGTCGTATGGTAGAAGCTAATCGTTTTCAATTGACCGTTAATACATACCTTGTGTGCCAAAGGGCGTGCTTTCCGATGACTTATCGGCCATGATATTCAATCGCTGAACAACTGTCAAAACAACAACAACTTAAATATTTCACTTAATGACATAGAAATTAGATAAAATCTATTAATAATTACCATTTCTATTCTCCATCGCTGGTACTGGCATGGCTGTTTGAAATAAATTCAAATTAATCGTGATAAGTAAGAGTTAAGACGATGACAACATTTAAGATAATTTTCCTGTGAAAGGATTTGAAATAAACAACCTCAAAAACCATATTGCCTGTTAAATTATATTCAAGATATTTTGTGTAGGTTTCGTTACTTTATTAGTTTAAAAGGATCCGAAAGAAAAGAATTATCTTTCAGAGAACGAAATACATTAAGATAATGATCTGAAAGCATTTGATTTGTTTTTATGATAAATATTTCCTAATAAAATACCACCTGTATTTATAACATTAGCTTCTCAACACAAAAATATATTATGTTCTACAAATCGGACGTATCGCCTTGGTCTTGGCCAGTTGCTGTTCTAGTGGCATTTCCAGTCACAGGGTAGACATACAGGCACGCGACCCCAGCGTCTTCGAGCTACTGCAGTTTCAGTCCTGTTTCTCCATTAAATACTTGCGATATCCCTTACCCTAGCTCCCTCGCCGTTTTCCTTACCCCAATTCATCTTCTTCATCACATTCCCAAGGAGGGTTGGCGTCAGGCAGACGGCTGGTCATAAAAGGAACCAGCCAATGTTACACATTTGCCGACCCCAAATACTATGGGGATAGGGTATGAAGATAATTATGAAATCGAATGTAGCCTGATATGTATTTGTGGTTCATAGTACATCTATTGTTTATGTTAAAATAAGTTAATCGCATACTATCCTATGTCGTGGTAACAACGCCATCTACAATGTCAGTGTGTTGAGTGTCTATGCCATTATGTAAAAAAAAATATACTTGTCATTCGATATGTACACCGGTGTTTTTATTTGCAGAGCAAAACCTTTAAATATAATAAGATTAGACCTTAGTGGTCAGTTAATGTTAGGAGTAATTTATGAGTTTATACTTCCTTTTTTATTTGCTATTCACTGGAGCCTAGATATATCAAGAGCTTCGTTCATTTGCTTTTTCTAAATTTACTCTTTTTTTACATTTAGCTAAAACTTTTTTCTTTTTCTTACGAACATGATGCCAAAAAACTTATTTTTACTTCAATTGCCATACATACCTATATTCAACATTAATCCTCTTCCTATATACAATAATTATATAGCAATAAAACTTACGATACAATTTAATGGTGCCCTCGGTGTCTCCCAGGGAATTTTTAGAAACACATTTGTATGTCCCATAATCGGAGCTCGCTACTCTTCGTATAGCGAGCCGCAGCATTGATCGATATGATCCATCTATCTTCTGCGGCTCCAGGCTTCCCCCTAAACATGAAAATGTATTTAACATTATTACAATGCGGTACATGAACGACCCTTAGTCAAAATTGAAAAATCAATATACACACAGGTAGTAGAGCCGTGATTTCGGTTAAATATATATTTCAACAGTGTTTGCTGTTAAAGATAATGTTATGTTCTTCCGAATGCGCTACAAAACTCTTTTATCAACTGGATAACATTTCATCATCATCGACACTATAACAATGTTAAAAGTGTAAACATAACGCTTTCGCTTATAAGTTTACATTCTATACAGAATAATGTAACGAAAATGACTTTCATAAAACAGTTAAGTGACCCGGCATGGCCGCGATACAAACTACACAATAATATCATGTCTATTGCATAAAAATTATCCAACAATGTCAAGTTCGTTATTACATTGTTATCTAAAAATAATAAATTAAGTAGGAAATAAAGAATTATTTAAGTTTATCGAAATGGTAATGTCTTTTTTTATATTGTGATATTATTTTTTGGGATCAATTTTTAATACACATACGTTTTCAGTTTCGGCTACGAGTTGATAACTAATAGAAAGATTTAACCACATCGTAGAAAGAAAATCAAATGTAGTTAAGACAATATTCATTTCTAGTTATAGTATTTTTAATTTCTGTTCAACAGAACTGAAGACAGTCAAATCTCACATAACAATGTGAGATTTGACTGTTTTCATCACAATCTACTCGTAATAATGTTACACAGGTGAAACGTATTAGTTGGTTTGTTCATATGTCCCGTAACAATAAGTGAGTTGAGAGTGATTATTTTTAGTTTTAGTAATTTTATAGGCCGAAGACTTTTATAACCTTATTTTATTCTGAAATAATAAACAGTTCCTGAAGGATAACTATGTATTTCTGGTACATCCCTAAAATTGCTTTCCAGTTAACACAACCTTGTTAACAGGAAATACTACTGTATGTTTTCGTATGGGACCTTAATTGCTAGGCGTTGGTGTAAAATTATATCAACAACTTTATTCAAACAGTAATGAAGTAAATAAATTGCTGGAATAGCATACAAAGGTACAGTACGATTATAGACAGTAAAAACAGATATTACGTAGAGCACGGAACATAGAAACTAATCTTACTCGACATCTCCTAATTCCCTCTCCCATATAAATAATAAATAACGAAGGTACATACTTGGTCACCTGACTTAACGACGAATTGCGCCTGAAGATACATCCTCAACACATCATAACAAAAATATTACTATAAAATATCTAGTAACAAAATCCTTTCATCGTACCGGGTGACAGTTGACCTTTACTTGGCAATCTGTGAGTTTATAAAAACAAAGTAATTTACCTTTTTTACTGTACAGTTATTTTAATTAAAAGTAAAAAATCCAGGTTTACAGTCACGCATTGGCACCCATATTTTGGCAACTGTAATTCGCTCCCTCTCACTTATTTGGGGGCATGCTTATTCCCGCCGACCAGGCACTTTGGGAATTAAAGTTGGGAAAATTAGGAGTATATTGAAAAGGAACGGTAGACAAGAAGGAATGAAAGAAATAGCTCAAGAAGGTCACGGTTATTGTATTTGTATTCTTGTATCTCGTCTGATGCTGGTTGATGGATGACCTACAGAAGGGTTGTGCTATGTGCCCTGTATAAGAAGTTGAAATTTCATATATATTTAAAAATTGTGTGAATACACCTACATCGTGCTGCATAGAGACAGTATATACTTATCGTGGTAAGAAAAATCTATATAATAACAATCTAACTTTTATTGAAAATGAATAGCTTGTTTTATATTACAAATAGGTTTGCGTGGGAGAGTCATGCTCCGGCACGTATGGACGGTTCGACCGGAGTGATACCACGGCCTCACAGAAAACTGGCAATGAAGCAATGAGTTCATTGCTTTTCGCTGAGTGAGTGAGGTTATCGGAGGCCCCAACCCTTCCCTCCCTTCTCCCGCTCTTCCACCCTTCCCCTACTCCCAACTTAAAGGCCAGCAACGCACTTGTGGTAGTCATTTACCATCAGGTGACCCGTCTGTTCGTCGCTAATAGTTAGTAGAAATTGACGTACTGTTGCACGAATGTTCAGTATATAAGTCTTTTGGAGATTTTTATAATATAAGTATTCCTGTTCAACTAAACAACTGCAGTAAACACTTTAGAACTACGCTCTTGAGTAGTCTCAAAGTTTTAGAAACCAAACCCTGCATCTTTAACCCTAGTGTATTAGTTTATTAATACTCTGGGTTAACGTAGACTTCTGCATCTGAGATGCAAAGTGTCCTTAGAGAATTATTCACTTCATTACCTAAACGAGGCATCTAAAGGCTCTAAGAGGTTGGTAAATACTCGGCGTGATTGGCACTGCTATGCCAGTGGTGCTTTGTACTTGCTAGGAACGGGTCCACTTATGTCAATAGGTTGTAAAATTTAAATTGTGATTAGATTTTTTTTTATGTTTTAAGGGGCAAACGAGCAGACGGGTCACCTGATGGTAAATGGTAAAATCGCGGGGCGCAGCTAATAATAGTATATAGTAATATTCTGAGAGACATTACACAAGCATAACTTGTACCTACTATGTGTTCTAACACATATATATATATATATATACTTAGATATTTTTATGCAACGACCTACGTGATGCGGCAGTAGTGCATTACATTAGTTCATCAAGAGTTCGGTTCCCGATCAGTGCAAATACTTGTATATCTATTTGCATTCGTATCCCTCATACGTATGTATAATATGTGTGTATTTCAATCTAGTTGTAGCCAGAAGAAAGAAAGCTAAACCTAATTTTGGCCGAATGCAACTGGCTACACCTAATATTAGTCATGAATAATTATAATAACTAGAGATCCCGTGGTGGTCGAATTTTGACCATGGTTTATTTCATTGGCCAATATTACTTGACCTGTCATTGTATGGACTTTTGTACCATGACAGGTCAAAATATATACTGGACACTCATAGCTGTATGTACCCGTTTTGCATTTTTTTTAACTTTGTAGCAAATATTGTTTAAAAATTTTAGCATTCGTCACTTCTTCTCTGTATAAACTATAAGTGTGCGAAATTTCATACTCCTCCGTCCGCCCAATTTTCGTAAAAAGGGATCCAAAGTTTTCGCTTCACGTATTAGTATTTAGATAATCACAAACACGGTGTATATTATTGATATAGCCATCCCAAACATTCACTATCTCCAATCCACCATCTCCGAAAAGCTTTCCAAATACCAAGACCTTGCAATAGAACTGAAAACCCAATGGAAAGCAACTGTAGTGCAAATAGTACCAATTGTATTATTCTTCAATCGGTTTAGTACCTAAAACACTCACTCAAAACCTAAATATCTTGAAAATCCCATTCAATACATTTACTATAAAAAGCCACTATGTTGAACACTTGCCGAATCATTTATATAAATGTGGTGGTGCCATGCTTCGGCACGTATGGGCAACTCGACCGGAGTAAAACCACGGCCTCACAGAAAACCGGCAGTGAAGCAATGCTTGCATTGCTTTTAGCCTAGTGAGTGAGGTTACTGGAGGCCCTAACCCTTCCCTTCCTCCTCCTGTCCCCCTCTTCCACCCTTCCCCTATTCCCACCTTAAAGGCCGGCAACGCACTTGTTACTCTTGAGATGCAGGTGACCATGAGCGGGGGTAGTTATTTACCATCACGTGACCCGTCTGCTCGTTTGCCCACTATACCATAAAAAAATCACCCGTAAATTTCTTACATCATGTTCCGTTTCATCTATACTTTATATAATGTGTCATGCTTGGCTAAGTCCCGCATGACGTGAAATCTACCCATTCAAAAAAGGGAGAAAAAAAAATAAACAACATAATAGTGATAATAAATCCACACATCTCACACGCGGCCGTCTGATCTCAAACTAGGCAGAGCCTGTACTATGGTAACCAGACTGCTGATAAACATACTTATATATTTCTAAATACATACATATTATGGATAAATTCAACCCAGACACAAAAAATAACTTTTTTTTTATATGGTATCGTGGGCAAAGGAACAGACGGGTCACCTGATGGTAAATGACTACCGCCGCCCATGGGCACCTGTAACTCGAAAGTCACAAGTGCGTTGCCGCCCTTTAAGGTGGGAGTAGGAGAAGAGGGGGAGGGGGGAGAGTCGAAGGACGGGAATAGGGGAGAGGGAAGGGTTTGGGCCTCCAGTAACCTCACTCAGGCGGCGAAATGCAATGCAAGCATTGCTTCACTGCAGGTTGTCTGTGAGGCCGTGGTATCGAGCGGAGTCGAGCTGGCCCATACGTGCCGAAGCATGGCTCTCCCACGGAACAATATATATGTTTAACTAACTACTATCAACCGCACCTAGGCTTAGCGGGCTAAAACTCTGTGTAACGGTAATTCAACGGAACATGCCATTGAATAATACCATGTTTATCACATAATATTAGTGGACAACTAAAAAGTAATCAAACATATGGAGTACGTTACACAAAGGATTTTTTTTCGATTTAGCGTGAAAAAATAATTAATGAGCAACAACAACTTCAATGACTTACGCGATACATTATGAGATAACAATGAACAAATACGGCGAAACTCCGTTGTTCTTCAAATAAATCATAATAGTAGGTAAATGAAAATATGATATTTCTTAGTATTTCGCTTGCACAAACAATATAGTGTTCGGAGATGTTTAAAGAAAGTATGATGACTACAAAAGAAACCATGGAAATTTTATTTAAATGAAACGTATGTCTAACTTGTTAGAAGCATTGTCTTAATATATTATGTTCATAAGTTTACTCAAGATATTTTGATAAAATTACACAGACGTTATTATTTCAAGGACCTCGTGGCTAAGTGGTAACGTGGTGGAGTAGGTTAGCACATTACAAGATTCAGTAATACTAGCCAGATCAGTCTTAGGATGGGTGACCATTCTTAACACATTGAGACCCCTCCCTGCCTCGGAGAGCACGTTAAGCCGTCGGTCCCGGTTGCCATACGAACATCTCTGGCATTCGTTACGGGCAGTTGGAGCCCTAAAAAGTCCAACAGCCTGGTCTAACTACAGAATTTCGATAGTACCTAGTACTTGGGTTGTGGACGTCTGATGGCAGTCGCTTCACGTAAAATATCGAAGTTCGGCCGTATTGTGACTGAAAGACTGAAAGCCGACCCCAACTTAGTTGGGAAAAGGCGCGGAGGATGATGATATAGACGTTATTATTTCGTTAAAGTAAACATTTCACCACTTTTTTCATGCTATAAATTAGCTACATCTGCACCTATAATATTTCTGTCTTTCTACCTTTAAAAAGGAATTTTTAAACATAGTTTTAATCAACTTCAAGACGTCCAATTAACTTGAAAATTTGAACCCCCACGCTTTTTACAATCAAATTAATTACCTATTTCGTTAAGAAACTTTGATTTTTTTTAATTACCCTTTATCCTCACACCTTGGAACTTAAATGGTTAAATAAGTGGAAAGTGAAAGTGGAATGAGCTCCCTGCCGAGGTTTTACCGAGGGTTATCATGGGGTTTTTCAAGAAAGGAGTGTATGGGTTTTTAAAGGGACGGCAAAGCGCATGCGAGTCCTCTAGAATTGTAAGCGTCCATAGGCCCGTTGCAGTAACCACTTACCATCAGGTGGACCATATGCTTGTTTACCACCGACGTAGTATAAATAATCGTAAATTTAAAATATCTCCAACTCTAAAATCCCTTCAACGATTACAAAAGAGAGAGAGATAAAACAAACTCTTCATATGTTAAAAATGTTTTCTACTTTTTAGTTCAGTTTGCCATTTATAGTGTTTTTTGTAAGTTTTTTTTTAACTTTACCTTAATTTCTACAAACTCCTACTTCAAAAAATATGGTGGCTTAAAAATGTCTTTCTATACCACTAATTAAGTAGGTACTTTACGTTTGATTTAAAAATGAAATTCCCTTGTTCTCATTTAAAATGTATATGTGTAGGCTGTCCGGATATGGAACGCTCTGCCTTTATCCATTAGATGTGCGCCGTCACTGGCTGCATTAAAAAAACTGGTCAAAGAATATTTCAAAGAATATTACTTATCTGCTTAATTTTCTCCTTTTCTCTCGTTGCTGAATTTAACGGATTAAATATAATGAATCTTTAAATGTAGATATATGTATTTGTTTCTGTATGTATTAATACGATATTTATATTATGTATGTTTATTTATTCAGTATGTCGGTATATATGAAAAGTTGACTATTTTTTACTGAAAATGTTTATATGTATAAAGTACCTAGTTTTTAACGCCCGACGCAAAAACGACGGGGTGTTATAAATTTGACGTGTCTGCGTGTGTGTGTCTGTCTGTGGCATCGTAGCTCTCGAACGGATGAACCGATTTTGTTTTTCTTTTTTATTTAAAAGGTGAATTAGTCGGGAGCTATGTTTGATGAAAATCGGTCCAAGATGGCCGCCGCCACAAAATGGCGGATTATTTATTTTTTCACAACTCTCTCAATATGAGTATCAAATGAAAGGGCTTGACTAGTAGAATACCATACACTTTAATAAATTTCAAATCCATTTTTTTTTATTTATAGTAATATAACATGACGTGATAATGCCTCTCAACTAAATAGCTTTCATTCTTTTATCTATTATTGATTTTGTCCATCCAAAGGTTGCCTGTAAGAGATCGCTCTTAGCCATAAGGATTTTGTTTAAAAGGATGCCCTCATTCCTAATAAGTTCATATACAATCTCAATATAGATCAGATATATAATAATACTTTTCATGAAAAAGTACTTTCTGAATCTTTAAAATACCTAAGTGTACACTAGGGTTAGTGTTTCTTTGAGTAATAAAGATATTCGTTACGTGAATATTGGACCATCTCCTAACTGCATCTGTGGTCCCAAATGATTCGTGCACTTCGAATTCTCTGTAGCTCTAGCTCTAAAGCGAATGAGATACATTCAAGCACTTTGACTTATCACAATACAACAATCTTCTTGGGTCTACTAGTTAAGCAAATTTAATTCAATTTTCCATAAAGCATTCGTTCAGTTTAGTAATTTTAACATTATTTTTCTATCTTGTCTTGTCATAACCGAGGAAAGAGATAAAAGATCCAGATTTTATATATGTATAAGCAGGTTATCAAATATGCATTACATCCACGCAAGCCGTATGCTTTGGCCGTATTTGTAGAATAAAGAAAACTCAAAGCTTAGTTAGGAAGAAATCACTTTGTACGTTATAAACATGAAATATGTTTAATTGTGTTTAAAATGAAATGTTGTTCTTTGATAGGCGCATCACTTGTTGTTTGTTTATCTTAGAAAAAGACACCTTCCACATTCCTTCCACATTAAGAATAATCTTGTCTCGCGGGAGGCTTCTATATAATTTAAACAACGGACTCAAAGAACACCCAGACTCGCGATCGTTATTTGTGGTTGACACAAATATTTATCCCGTGTGGGAGACCCACAACACTCACAACTTACTCGTAAACCATTGCGCCATCCGTGCAGTCAAAACTTGAAAATTAAACCTCTTGATGATTTGTTTCTTTTTTTGAATTAGTAACTTGTGCATGAAAAAGAGGATTGAAAAATTAGAGAGATGTATACAAGAGGGGTAAACTCATAGACTTATAATATTAAAAAGTAGTAAGGATTAAAATTGTAAGAACTTCTTTCTATGTGAGTCAACATGTTTTTTACTTAACTATTACTGTTTAACAGATTCGGATTAAATATGGCACACAGGTATACCCTAATGTATACTAATGTTTAAATTCTTTTATAAACATATATGTAGTGAGTACATCATTGTTACACAGTAAACAATTTCCAATATGTTTGTAGTTTAGCTTTACACATGAATACCATAAAAGTCGTATACTGTTTGCACATTTGACCTCAAACGATGGTTTTTTCACGAGATTATAATATGGGGTCGTAAAAGTAATGTGCCCGCACCCATGGCATCTGTAGGCTCCACATTTCATTGCATACTTGTTAACAATTGAAAAAGAAATCAAATCGAACACAATGACTGAGCATTACATTTTATTAATGAGAAATTGAAAGCCTTGACATAAATTTTATACGGCTTAGCAATTAATAAACTTTATAAAACGCTTCAGAAAATGAAACAGTTTCAAATTTCTCGATCTCAGAAAGGTAAAATATTAAGCGTGTTTGTTATCGGTAAAGACCAAAGTAGGCAAACGCGGAGGGTCGATATGGCTTCAACAAAGTCCAAAATGCTTTTAATTACGCGGCGGCTAAACTTAGGTGTGGAGATTGTAGACTAAGGCAGCAAGTATTTAAGCCTCATTCCGAATTTGAGATAGAATTTGCAGCGGATATCATCTTGTTAATTACATCCTTTCCCCAGTATTTCATACAATTTATAGATACTTGGTGTATATTTTTATTTCATATTGATTTATTACAACTGCAATTATTTTTTCTGCACTAGGTACATTAAATAGGTAATGACAATTGATTTTTTTTAACCTAATTCTGTCTATTTTGTTTGGTACTGGGCTATAGCCCAGTCAACCTATCTGTTTTATGATCAAAAATGGACATTTCGATTACCACGCATTTTTATTTTTGGATGAACAGTAAAAAATGCGCTTATTAAGAATTTCGACACCCGCAGTCTGGATAATCGGGGTGTCATTTTTTATTTTAACAATTTAATGAAAAAAATATTTTTTTTTTACATTTCGTATGATATCTTATTTCCAGTAGGTTTTTCGTCATATGTGCTCAAAGCATTTTTGGTCTCCATCAAATTACCTACAAAAGACGACTTGTTCAAAGTCACTAAGTGCTTTTGTTTAACAGCAAATGAAGGTCAAAGTTAAAAGTTCCTAAAATTTTAGCTTGTAATGA
This sequence comes from Euplagia quadripunctaria, assembly GCA_963859945.1. NCBI lineage: Eukaryota > Metazoa > Arthropoda > Insecta > Lepidoptera > Erebidae > Euplagia > Euplagia quadripunctaria. Next base: position 2,096,973 of record OY982567.1, on the reverse strand, counting down.
TACTAAAATATGTTATAAATTTCAGCAAGATCAGTTTTTAACTTTTTAAAATCTTAACGATCATTTTATTTTGTTAGCCTTCATTACAAAATGCGCCATTTTTTTTTAAACTACTAAAACTGATCGGAACAGCTTAGAAAATTCAAAAAACCATTTGAGTGTATAAGCCCGTTTAATTTTTTAAGAAATATCGATTTTAACCAATTTAATAACGATGTTTTGAGGTATACCTTTTTTAAATTGTTAAAATAAAATAACGCCTCACTTATCCAGACTGCGGGTATCGAAATTCTTAATCAGGGCATTTTTTTAATATGTATCCAAAAATAAAAACGCTAGGCTACTAACTCTTCCCTTTTTCTTTTAAAAAAAAACAACTCCCGCATTAGGAATTACTCCTGTGTCGCGGGGGACTTTACAAACATACAAACAACGGACACAAAGAACACCCAGACTCGGGTGGGAATCGAACCAACGACCTATGGTATAGCAGTCAGGGTCACTAACCACTAGACCAATAGGCCAGTCGTCTGCATCAAGTTTACATAAAAATTATTTTACTATTCTCCATCTAAAACGGTTATATCAATCCCGACTGCCGAATCAATCCCCGAATCAATGCCCGAATACTTATAGACGTATATAGGTGTATAAATAAAATTTCTGTATTAAAAATCACGAATTTTCATAAAATTGTTAGCATTTTACAGTTTTTACGGGGTCTACTATACGACTTTGCAATAAAATATGACCATATCTTTTTGTAACGCAGTCGTAACAATATAACGCATAATTATGCATATTATAGGTACAACCGACATTACTGGCCTGTTAGTCTAGTGGTTAGTAATTCTGACTGCTGCCAGAGGTCGTGGGCTCTAATCCCACCCCAGGACAAATAGTTGTGTGATGAACATGATCATTTGTTCTGTGTCTAGGTGTAATTTATCCATAATATGCATGTATTTAGAAATATATAAGTATGTTCATAAGCATTCTGGTTACCATAGTACAGGCTCTATCTAGTTTGAGATCAGACTGCCTTACCGTGTGCAAGATGTGTCAAGTTACATTTATACAAAGTTCTACTTTGTCGTCCTCGAAAGATACTACGTAAACGAAGACAACAAAATAAAAGATACAACTAACATAAAAAAAAACATAAAATATAAAACTGATGAAAACACAAAAGTAAACAAAGGACCTGTTAATTAAATTCAAACAATAGAAATGAGGATCATAAAGGAAGGATTCACAATAATTATCTTTATTCAGTTCAATCCCATAAAACTAGTGACTACATAGTCACAATTTGGCATACCGTATTTGGTTTTAGAGGGTGCTAAATGTAACGTAACTAATTTAGGTGAACGCGGAGGTAAGCGGCCGAATATACGGTAAATCCAATGCGGGTAAGATACATTAGCTAGACGTTCTAAAGGCTTTTATAAATCCATGCTGTGTTAGATAGAAGAAAGATTTTTTATTCGAAAAGGTTTCGTAAAATAAGTAATAAAGTAGTAAAACAATAGAGTAAGAGCATTAAGGTTTTTGTAGAACATTTACTGGGTAAATATTACAAGCAATATGTTTATTCTATTGTATGTACGCTTTTTTTGTAAATAATCTCTTGGATTTTTCTGCATTATTTAAAAACGACGTCCAGGTCTCTACCCTCAATGATTTTGAGGCATAATTTTGATGCATTTGAATTCGTTCTCTATATGAATAGAATCTCCACGAATTAAAACTATCACCGTATCCATAATGATATGATAGTTTTTTAATATGTACCTATAATAGAACAAAGTAAACTGCTACGTGTGACGCCTGACACCGTCGCGGCAGGACGCTTCACTCCTTGTAAAAGGGCCCCCGTCGGGTCCGAAACTAGTCGGGCATCCCCGAAATACAAACGTGGGTAAAACCGTATAGTTTCTAATAAACACAAACTGCTACGTACTAACAAATAGCAAATCCTGGTAGTAAATACCATATTTGGATTTCTGTAAATAATTACCGCTGTTTTGATCTTCAACCATTCTTATATTTTGTTTTTTAGGTACCAATGTTTATAATTAAAGTCTGTTTATATACATAGATATATTTATACCTACCATTTTATAATAGAAAAACTTATAAACTCATCTTCTCGTGACCAGAAGGTGGGCCTTTTTCTTGAACAGAGAATTAGCATTACCATTCAACGTGGCAATGCTTCCACTTCTGGGAACCATGCCAGTAGGCGACGATGCGGAGGAATTTTATAACGCATGCATGAACATAGCGCGTATATGTATTTTTTTTAATTAGTTTATAATACTTAATTATAAGGTTTGTATGTACAGGACTCTTTAATATTAATATCTGAATAAATTATATTAATATTTTTAATTGTTAACGTGAATATTAAAAATAGTCTAACTTTGACTACGTTACCATCATAATTTTCAGTATGTCTTATCATTTTTTCAGTTTCTTTATTATGTATGTTGCAAATATTTACGTATCACTTCAAAAACTTATATATTCTCTTTTTTCTTCTTTTTCCTGTGCGAATTAGATTACTAGTCGTTTCCCGTCACTGCAGGAAACTCTTACAGTGTCCTCGGTAAGAGTTTCTTGTAGTGACAGCTCAATCTCCTTTACGAGACATTACCACAACCATATACCACCTTGAAAATGTACTACTGGTTACACCGTTGTCAACAATTACTACTATGAACTCACCAACAGGAACAATGTCGCCATTATCTCGACTCCAGTAGCTAACTGGCTTAGGGTACGCCTCAGTCTCACACTCCAGTACCAATTCGCTGCCAAGCGCCGCGCCTACCAACTGGTTTCTTATTGTTATCACCGGTGGAACTGTATGGAAAAAATATAAAAATTATTATAAATCAGCCGTCTCATAGAAATTTATAAAATTGATAGTAAGGTTTACTAACACTGTACGGTGAGCATGATTCTCTTGCTTGGCGTCGGCGGAACACCATTGGAGGCGATGCACAAGTATGCGCCTGCATGTTGTCTCGTTACGCGACTTATGTTTAGCACTGGTCCTTCATACGATGTTACTATAAAGAAAATATTTTTAGTGTACATTTAAATAAATATCATATTACAAACCGGCTGAGTATGAATCAAACAAATATTTCACTTTCTATTTATGGTGAAAACTTCACTCAACATTTCGCAGAAGTCATCAAAATGTCATAGACCTTATTGTTATTGTAATACCTAGCCGTTTGTTTGATCTTTCTCACCAGTGATTTTAGAACTTGAACATATGCAGGCACGTGTGTACCCAACCTGTGTATGTTACCCAGGGGAAAAAAACCATAAACCAGATCGCTCACGCTTTTTTTGGTGACACAGGGCGTAACACTCTGCACTCCTTACCCTATAAACTGCGTACATGGGCGTACCCAGGGAGGGGGCATGTACGAAGCGTATCGTTATCTAAACCACAGAACAGATTAGTAAGTTCCTTTCTTTAGTACTTTATTAAAAATAAAAATATCGCTTCCAAGAACATTAACAATTTAACATAGTGATTTTATGAGAATATATTTATAACTCATTCCTAAAGTTATTTATATCGCAAACAAAACAGACATTCCTTTTCAATCTAATTATGTGAAATGTTTATCCAACATGTTTTTGTATCGTTTTATACCTTATTTTCAAGACTTTTTAATCTATCAATTTTAACAGTACAGAACCGGCGGCGTGACGTACATTAGTCGACTGCGGTAAGATTTTGGATACAACTTTTTGTAATGCTAAAGGCCGGGTTCTAGCAAAACCTCATTAATTTAACATTTCAATCTATCATTAAAACTGCGTCCTAGCATTTTACTTAAACCGTATATATAGGCCGCGTCTGTATAAATACAAGTGAACAACTTTGAAGCAATTTCTGTAAAGTTGCATTATGCAACAATTAGTAGTAAATTAAATAATTAAACATTATTGAGCTTATATATTAAAGAATATCCTCGGCCCTTTGGTAGTCTTCAACACAAAAAACCTTGAACCGAAGACAGATACTGCTGCAATGCCCAATATCAGTTATAAAAAATTGCACAAGACTCGACATAAGTAGATGTGTTCTGCTCAACCGTATTATTATTTATTTATACATTACCTTATTTTAATAATAATAATAATAAGCTTTTATAATCATGAATATTTTTTTTTTAATTTTTGTATATGTCCATGTAAGCTTGAGTAACAAAATCATAGTCACAATTAGCAAAAGTAGGCTAACACAACACAAGGATTATTATATTTAACCACTATCAGTAACGATGTACACAGGTGTACTGCCAAGTTCTTATGAGCTTACGCAAGCTGTAACTAGGGAAGCAACAGTTCAACTTAATGAACTTAAACTTGATTCAGCATCTAAGTATTCACAGTAAAGTGAACTAAGATTAAGAGTATGAAGTTCCTGCTATCAAACCCTTGAAGATACCCCTCAAAGGATTTGATAAAGTAATTTATTTCCATGGAGATTTAGATTGAGAGTCCATAAAATAGAAGCAACAATATTCAGCAAGCAAATTTGTCAATTCAATTTTCTTTTTCCCAGTAATGATTAAGTTTCAATTCGGGAAGGATATGACTTGCCTAAATCATGATAAGTTGTAATAAACTGTATTCTTCATCCTTTAATTTTCCCACATTTTCTTGTCATAAATGGGACAACCTTGAGTACAGCCAATACAATTATAAAAAGAATGATTGAAATCGGTTTACAGATGGCGAAGGTATTGCGTAACATACGAGTACACACAAAAAGGCAATATTCGGTCGAATTGAGTACCCCCTCCTTTTTGAAGTCTGTTAAAAACTCAAACAATACTCAAATGTTTATGATAATACATATTAGACATGTAACTCAGGACTTAAACTCGGTAACATTTACAAGTTACGATATCTTTTTGTTTACCCGACGTTTCAATCGAACTGCACCGTGACCAAGATCGATTTATACAGTCTTCATTTACACATCTCACAAGTCGTGAACCATTCAGAACAATTGTTATTAAAATGTCGAAAAACCTTGTATTCCATCGGCGACAGTAATAGCCTTGGTGCCTTTGGGATGTTCTCTTCGCCAGGTGATTTGTGGCTGCGGTGATCCTGTAGCTGCGCATGTTAAACTTATCGAAGCACCTTCCCGCACAGTTTGGTCTGTACTCGTTCCACGGTCCAGAATATCGGGCGGCACTAATGGAAAAAGTAAAAATAGATGACGTCATATTGTCACACTCCAAGACCAACTGAATTTGCAATTTCATTAATTTCTTTGTCGTTTGAATTTAGTTTTGTCGGCTAAAACTGTGTATTTTTAACTTAGTTATGCACCGTGTGTCATTTCTGTTTTATAAAAATCTAAAATTTCTTCTCTTGTGATAAAATACATTCATATCAAACAAATTTAAATAATGTTTTTAAATAATCCGTTTTACATTAAACGGATTAAAGGAAAAATAAATGGCTGACAATTTTGGATGGTGGAAAGAAGAAGGTGATTAGCAAACTGTCAAGCAACCCTTGAATGAAAGTAGCCTAAGAAACTTGGTGTACAAGTCTTTGAAGTGGTAAGACAACACGACACAATATTTTTCAAAGAAAATTTAGAAAGGCAAACTATAAAGAATATATACAGAAAACGTTTTGTGCAAAAAGTTACATAATGGTAGCAATTTTGTACAATAGGGATTAACGTGCGATGATTATGTTTTAAATTAGTTGTAACTTTAAATAAAAATTAAACATCCAGAATTATTCACGATTGTTCATTTTACCAATGGTGAGCAAATGTTGTGAAAAATCAACCTAGATTATTTTAACCACAATTCTTTGGTTGTTTTACATGAACGGTTTTTACTATTTATTTTAGGTTAACCACTGTTTTTCCTTAGTGACTGTCTTCTTGATGGTTACAAACTACGGACAGCTGTGTATCTTCCTTCAAGAACCTTAAATTGCTGACTTTTCCATGCATATATGTCTTAGAAATGGCAATTTTTGTTAGACTAAATAAACATCTCTTGTCGTCATTCAATGAAAGCAGGAAAAGATCTACAAAATTACGACCACAATATAAAAATATGTTATGCACGGGTGGACACAAAACTGCACTTCTAAGGAAAAGCATTATGAGTATGGGGCCTGTGATATATAATAAAATACCAGAAACATTGAAAAATTTGCCGTTTCAACAATTTAAGAAAACAATTACTGACCTCCTACTAGAAAAATGTTACTATTGCGTCACTTATTATTCAAACGATGTTATTTAAATACTCTAATTTTATAATCTTTGACATATAATGTACAAATCTTGCAACTGTTATTATTATCTTGACTAATCGTTGTTAATGTCTATGAATAAATTTATTATGAATTTAAAATTTGTATGCCTTATGGCAGAATGTACTAGGATCCTAAAATTGTTACACAACATCTTAATTCTTCTTACCGACATTCTGTACAAATAAAGACTGATTTGATTTGATTTGATTGTTTTAAGCCGAAGTATTTTATGTGAAAGCTATAAAATTAAACATGGAAAGCACAGTACGATCTTTAGTCAATTCCTCTCACGTTGATTACCAAAAAAAGTAATTACCCTCTAAAGAGTTTTTAAGTAAAAGAATGTACTTGCAAAGTTCGTTATCCCCTTGTTGCCGCCTAATTACGTCTATCGTTCATAAAAGAGCAACGCTACGTTTTCGCTGAGTAGGAGAATTAAATTGACTTATGATTAGGTGTAATGTGTCGTTTGTTTCGGGAGCTTTTGGTAGACTGTTAAGTTTGAGAGATGGTTCTATTTTAGACTTGAAATGTGGCTCATCATGTTTTCCGAATATATTTTTGTGACACGTCTATGTTCGGTCACTCTAGCGGCAGGGTTGAATAATACCAGTTTATAAATATAGTTCTATGACTTAACAGATTATCTTATGTATTATGTACCATGCAAATTTTATTTTTGTTCAAAATGATAACTCCTTTCAAATTACAACTTCATATTTTAAGCCTTATTAAATAATTAAATCCCCCCAAAATTGATTTAAATTCTAATTTTAAAGAAGTCGTTTTGCATTTTTTAAGTGAAAACTTCTTTAGGCACGTTGGACACTTTTGGTACGGGGAAAAAGAACTGAACTCGCGTGACCGTCACGCTCAGATGACAGATGTGTCAGTTGTGATTTCACTTCTGACGTGCAGTCCTGCAACTGACAGTTTTGTAATAGAATGATATTTAACTACAAACATGTAGGACACTAATTGCCTTACTATCAAATAGTAAAATAAATTTGTAACTGTTTTTATTGTCTGTAATAGCAAGTGTAACTACTTACCAACGATGTCTAGGTACCCGAGCTGACTTTTCATGGGGTCAGTGTTAATCTGACACATGTACCATCCTCTGTCCGTCTCTCGGAGCTCTCTGATGTGCAAGAACCAGGTCCGGTGGTCGCTGTGAGTAACTCCCACTCTTCGACTTCGTGATATAACGTGCGTGTGGATTGTGAGAATTGTCTGCGTGTCCACTCTCAGCCACGCGACCTATTGGGTACGGTAACTTTATTATGACGTCATAAAAACCTTAGTACAGAAGTCTACCGTTCACTCAAATGTAAAGTTAGATCAGAAAATGTTTTCAGTTTTAATTGACATTTTTTTAGGAATTGAATGTTAAACATTTTACAATAGAATATTGTATAGCAATAAAAGTAGTTATAAGTTTAACGTGTATATCTGTGTGTTTGCAATGGCATCATACATCTTAAAAAAATATATTTCATTAAAAACCATGCACATGCTTCAGTTATTGCAGTGTAAATATTTTAATTATTTACATTTAACAAAACTACTAGTAGATTTCTATCAAAAACCCATAATAATTAAATTCGGACATACCGAATTAGATTTAGTTTTATTTGCTTGAAAGGAGACTTGATCGAAAGTGTTCTTAGTTATAATTCAAGAAAATCTGTTCAGCCGTGCAAAGACCATGCTCTTATCGTTGTAGGGATTTTCGCGTCAGAGGTGTTTAATTTTTTTTATTTATACTTGTGGACATATGAACATCTCACTTGACTTTAAACGCTATCATCAAAAAATTATGATTTTTCATACTTATTAGATTAAAACTTTCTAATAACTCATACATTTAAGTCTACCGCTAGAAACATTGTTGTTCTAGTGGCCGTCGGGTAGACAAAATGTACAGAGCGTAAATTGTTGCATCTTATTGTCGGTGTTGCCTTACTTTATTATTTCTTTGTGAGTGAAAATTAAACATAAAGGTATTATGCATTATTTTAAGATGTAGTAAACAGCTTTTTAGACTTGTCATAACACGAGCTAAAAAAAATAAGCTAAAAAGAAAGCACACTCAGCTAAGGTTGAACCTATTGAAAACCGTAGCAAAGTCTTATCCTAACAGCTACATTGGTACTAGTGCCTAGTAGGTATTCCTATGAATCTCCCTGATAGGTATTTATATACAGCTCTTATAGGAATCGGCTCTCGAGAGAGAGATGTGAGACTAGCCTTGCTTATTCTTACCCAAGACTGAACGGCCAAATTGAATTGCTATTCTAAAGCGATTAAATCCAATATCAACTTTACTCGTATTCTTAAGCGTTTATGTACGTTAAAGTTTATACATTGTCTATTAAACGTTGTTGTTCCCAAACGATAAAGTTTCTTAATCCAGACAAATGAAACACTTAAGAAAAACTCAAGTGCTTCAATAAAGTTCTAGATAAGAAATATTGAAGTAGCTGCTTCGTTAACGAGTTCTATATCTGTAATGTAAATACAGTTCAATATTATAACATATTTAATCTCTTTTGAGAATAAGAGTTATACACGCAACTGATATAGTTTAGATTAAATTATTTCTAGCTTTGGGTTCAGCGGTGGAGATGGGGGCAAACCAAAAATGTTACTTAACATTACTTTGATAAATTAATAAGTACGTAATCAAACAAGATCCAGGGAGGGTATCCCCTGCCCCTGGGTACGTATATAGAAGGGCGTTTGATAAGAATCTACTAGTTTGTTTGTTAAATGTAAATAACTGAAGTCTGTAAATGGTCTTTGAAGATATTTGAGACTTAAAGGTTTTGTTATTTAAGTGTAAACTTTAGTAATTTTATATACGGTATAAGCGAGAACTCTGCAGTGTCTTTAAGTAAACACCGGGCTGTACAAGGTGTGACATTGGAAACGTCCTTTTACTATGATACTCAGTTATCATCCGGCGATCCTTGTAGTCTTCTTATAACAGTTCTTTTCAACATTATCACAACATTACAAAGGAATAAGCGTCACGTGAGACTTTACAAACAAACAGGTAACAAAGCATGTTTGGAATTATAGAACAAGAAGCTCATGGCTAAGTGGTACTGAGTAGGTTAGCACATTACAAGGCTAAGTAATACTAGCCTGGTCAGTCTTAGGATGGGTGACCATTCTTAACACATTGCGACCTCTCCGGGCCTCAAAGAGCACGTTAAGCCGTCGGTCCCGGTTGCCATACGAACATCTGTGGCATTTGTTGCGGGTAGTTGGAGCCCTAAAAAGTCCGACAACCTGGCCTAACTACAAAACTTCGATATCGCCTAGTACTTGGGTTGTGGAGGTCTGATGGCAGTCGCTTCACGTCAAATATCGAAGTTCGGCCGTATCGGAGTTAGACAGAAAGCCGACCCCAACTTAGTTGGGCAAAGGCGCGGAGAATGTTGTTTAGATTTATAGAACAACTATCTTCGAATAACCGGAACAGCCACCTTGTGTCGGAATTAAACACAGTAGCAATCAACGAGGAAGCTACTTTTGCTAAGTTGATTACAACAATAACCCTTTTCTCTTAATCAAACTTTAAAAAAAATTCCCACGTGTATTTCATCTTTTCTTTTACAAGACTATTCAACAAAAATATACCCCATGAAATCATATTTACAGATAGCAATGACCCCGTTGCTGCTATCGAAAATTGTAGTCTGTCAAACATAGTTCTGTCGCGAAAAATGTTCGTGTAACAAACCTTGTACGTAGAGAGATTGTGCACTGAACACGCGAGGACCGCCTCCCGGCCCAGTGGTGCCGTCACGTTTGCTATTGGCGCACTGAAGCCTGGTTCGTCTGAAACAATTTACTTATTTGAAATAATTACTCAGTAGTGGATTATATACAGGATATAAACGCTTGGGATTTAATTGTTTTGGACTCACTCGATATTTCATAAACTTTATATCTGTAATTTGGGATAGCGTTTTTACAACAGTTTGGCATTTTTTAATATTTTATTGGCCTACCCAAAAGTCTGACTGCGGTGGCCGACCGGTTGGAGTCGTGGAGCTCCCTAAGATGTGGTTGAGTAATTACCGAAGTATCTAGTCTACTAGGTGTCGTGACTAGGTCAGCTCAAAACTGAAATGGTTTTTTCGTATTAAGATCACTCCGGACGCCTATATGGCACTTGTACAGTTTGAATATAAGTAGACTTGGATCCTTGAGTTTGTTTCACCATTCTCCTCAAGGCTAGTCGTAGGAAATATCGGCACCATCTAGCATTAAAGAAGAAATCTACCTTTAAAAGTGTCTAAAACGATATATTTTACAAAATAAATTAATTTATCATTATAATGTTATTCTTAATTCTTCCTTTTTTCCTTAATCTTCTTTCCTTATTTTTTATAGCCTAACTTTGGTTTAATTACTTTTAATTTTAATAACATAATAGCGCACAAAAAAAGTGGAGGTCTACAATTTACTAAATATTATTTAAACTATCTGGTAATTTAAAAGAGTGGCCATGAGTTTGTTTGCCCGATTTCTTCTCACAAAGCTCAAACGGAAACGGTTGGTAAGTATTGATCGACACAGGCAGATACGGTATTATCTGTAATATTATTTTTTACTGTAACTTCCTAACTAGACGACGTTCGATGGCCGACGACCAGGCACACATGGATGTTGTCCCTTCGCATCTGGTCACCACGGCGGGGACTAGGGTCCATTTGTAAATCTTCCTAAGTGACTCGCTCCGGCCCCTCCTTCCACAATATGACTTCCTCGCAGAAGGACACGATACCGGTATTTCTGACACTATCGGCCGTGGAACGTACTACACCCGGTAGCGCCAAATCCTCTCTGATGAATCACCCTAGTGACCGAAAATCAAGGTTACCTGCCTTTTAAAAAAGTTGTAACTGGGGTCAGCAACTCGCAAATGATAACCCTGGTATCGGAAGCGTATATGAAAAACGACGTTTGAACATTCAACGGTTAGAGGTTTTGATTATTTTTTGTTTGTTTAGCATGTAAAAAGCTTCCGTATAACTGAATAACTTGAATAGAGTTGGGAATGCGATAAATTTACTGAATTTTAGCTGTCATGCATGCATGCCTATATAAAATATATCCTACGACACATATGACGTACATTGAATACAATAAAACGGGTACCTACTACATTTTAATTCCAATAGTTTGGCAGGCGTAAATTGACGTTGCCGTAGCTATATAATTTTTATTCCCAAAAACGAAAACACTATTTTTAAACAGCACTGCTAGTAAACTTGAGGAATTTCGGTCGATGTCATACTTCAATCAACATCTTATGGCAAATAATATAAATACAACAATTATCAATCACAGAAATATTTGTAGACAATTTTAAGTTGATTATTTGTATCCAAATTATAAATGCTCGTAGTCCGTTACAGTTTACCTAATCTCTTCTCACTACTTTACATGTCTTTAACCCCTATGTGTATAAAATGTAGGTTATATTCTGACCCGTGACACGAAGACCTTAATGCGGAACTATACCAAAATACACCTCTCTAATGTTTTACGAGTTTTTATCAACTTCCACAGTAAATCATTCGTTTCGTGTCTTTTATGTTCAAGTCACAGAATAGATTCGTTTGAATACTATAAAATTTAAGGTCGTAAAGGAACAAATATTAGCTACAGCCCTCACCTATAAATGTTGATGTTTTCACCTTTTGGGAAATCGCGTTCGGTTGTGAACATGAGTTGGTTGTTTAATTAAATTTAACCAATTCTGTAAAGAACATTCATTCCGAAGGTCTTATTGATTCACCGTGTAGGTGCCTGATTAAAATGTTCAACCATAATATAAGTTTCGATAGCAAAATTATCTTAAGCTTATAAAACTCTCCTTGCACTATGAATAACGAATCCATTGTAGGAAAAAGGTATAATGTTGCTCATTGTGTTTCAAAATAACATGTCTTAAGGAAGCAAAGTTATCGTGTTCAACTTATTGTTCCATTACCGTATTACTGGAAATTGTATGTACTAGGATGATTTTATAGTCACAATTGTATTACTACTTGAACAAGACGGACACCAATGTGTTCAGTACTACGCCAGTTTTCTATAATGAACCGTCACATCGCTGTCGTTATAAACTACTGGTCGTCGCATATCACCATTTGCAGGTATATCCCTCGACCGGACTAAAAGCTAGTCCTGAAAAGATTCTATGTCTAAAGATTTATTTTTAAAAGAAGAACATGGAGATTGGGAAAATGAGAAAGGTTTCATAACATTTCTTGAACAAAGCTAGGGCCGTTCAAGTACATTCATTACATAAGGCTTAATTAATCTTTATTGTATAGGTACAAAGAGCAGATATTAATTTTCTCCCGGTTTATTAAGTACGTTATAGTTATACGTTATACTCATCGTACTATCGTTTCCCTGAGTCACGTAACATTTTTTTTTGCTAATTAGCTTATTATAATGAAGAACAGTGTACAGGCAATGCGCATGCAAATTCTCTGGAATAGCAAAGGTCCATAGACTACCTTAACAGCTTGCCATCAGGCGCTCCGTATGTTTTTTGCCACCAACGTGGCAGATATAAAACGTTCTTAACTACATAATCATTTAAATCTGGAGACTTTGGGATCTTGAAACATACATATATGTACTTTTTTCTTTTTTTATACTAATAAAATATCCATAACCATTTCATATTTTTGTTGTTATTGTACTCACGTGTAATATTTAGATAATATAATCATGTAATATGGATTACCAACTGTCTGTGTTTAAGCTTTTTTATCTACTGATCTCATATGGAAATTACCTACTTCATACGTATTGAACATAATTAACTTTTTAAAAAAGTATCACCGACTTCAATGTGCCTAAATCATGACAAATTGTAAGAAACTCTATTCTTCATCCCTTAATGTTCGTTCGAACTTTAGGGTGAAATATTTTCTTAAAATTTAAATGAGACCAACCTTCAGCGCCTGAAATCTGTTCACAAATCGCGATAATTCCGCGTAGTTTACACAAAAAAAAAAACATTATTCAGTCGAATTGAAAACCTCCTTTTGAAGTCGGTTAAAAACAAAATCCTCCAAGGTTTTACATTCGGAACGTTTAAAACTGCGATGTACGGCGTCCAATCCACTGGAGGAAGGATTTATGTTTTGTTTATTTATTACCATGTCGTTCACTATTGCGCCGCTGCTGGTTTACGTACGTAATATAACGTGTATCTCTTACTTACTTCTTTTATTTTTCGAGAAAGAGTTTAATTAAAAAAAATTGTAATGTCCATGTTGTGGTCTCCTATAATTGAGGAAACACAAGACATAAAATTTTATTCACTGTAAAAACGGACTCGTGTTGATTGGTGGAAAAAAATGTTCTTAAAGTACGATCGCGGACGTTCAAATACTGTGTATGACACTGTGACAGGAGATAAAACATGGATATATTGTTACATGCCGGAAAGAAAGCAACAGTCTTCTGTATGGGTATTCGAAGTTGACAGCAAACCAACAAAATTGAGGCAAGCGAGAAACGTAGGCAAAAAAATGATTGCGCTTTTTTTCTCCCGGACGCGTCCTCTCAGCACGATTCCACTTGAAGAACAAAAGACAGTTAATGCTAAGTGGTACACCACCATTTGTTTGCCCAGTGTCTTTGAAAAAGTTAGGGAACAATGACCAAGCAGTCGCATCCTATTGCACCATGACAATGGTTCGGCGCACATCGCGAACAAGACAAAATAATTTTTGGCTTCTGAAAAGGTAGAGCTAGTGACATATCCCACACATTGTCCAGACCTGGCACCATGCAATTTCTTTATTTTCCCAAAAACTAAAGATTTGATGAGAGGTATGACATTTACGGGGCCGAAAGAGGCCGTGATAGCTTTCAACCAGCACGTGAAAAACATGGCCTTAGACCAATGGTCCTCATGTTTTCAAAAATGGTTTAAACGAATGAAAAAGTGTTTAAAATGTAATGGAGAATACGTTGAAAACCAGTACATATTGTATGTACAACTTTACATGTATATTGTTTTATTAATGACTTCCGCAAATCTTTCAGTGTACCCCACGTGGTCTTTATGCACAAAATATTGGAAATGTGAGTTTTGGCCTCATCACACTCGGGTATTTCTTCCGCACAACATTTTTATGGGTAGATAAGAGTTCATAATAATAATAAAAATAATTTAGGACACCTTACACACGGCCATAGCAAACTATCTCGCAGGCAGAGCCAGTAGTACTATATCCAGTACTGTGGTAACCAGACTACTGATAAACATACTTAGGTACAAATTACTAAATACATACATATTATAAATCAATTTCACCCAAACACAGAACAAATTATCGTTGAGCACGATCACACAATAATTTATTTATTATCATCATCATTATATCACGGGTAGTGTTATTAAAGTGTGTGGTCTGAGATGCACAATGCACAAATGTATAAAAGTAGACAAAAAAATCAGGAGCATGCAAATTCATAAATACTTACATATGTTTTTCTCAAATTTTTGATAATGTTTAACATGCTAAAAAATATATGTTACCATAGATACTTAAAAAATATATATGTTTTCTAATAAAATACAGAGTATTTAAGTACTTTTAGGAACTGTCCATTAGTCTACATTGCTTATTTAAGAGTTGTTTAAAAGTTTTAGGGTAAATTTATGGTCTTCAGCGTTATATGTGATTAACTCGCGTAAATGTGTTTAAAGATTGGGACTGTCAGATAGATCATTCTATTGATCTTGTATATGAGTAACAATTCTACAAACTGTATAAACATTTCTGATGATTTTGAGTAAATTGTGTAAGAACTCAAACCGTGAGAGTTGATGAAAGTATGGCAGTAAATGCCCACCTCAGTTACCTAAGTTCGGCCCCAAAATAAGAGCCGATGAAATCAGCCAAAAAGAGGTACTTAAATGTTTGCTGCACCCAGATGTGAAAAGCCAGCGGACCAGGCGGCATTCCCGCAGTGGTTCTGAAGCAATGCGCAGCCGAGTTGTCTGCTGTTCTGATACACCTCTACTGACCCTCATTAGAAACTGGCAAGGTTCCAAGATCCTGGAAGCTTGTTAAAGTCAACCCGTACCTAAAAGGGGAAGCCGTTTAGATAGAATACGCAAGATTATGGAACGTGTATTGAACAACCGAGTGACAGCCAATATGGTTTTCGTAGAGAACGGTCGACGGGGGACATTTTGGTATACGCCACCTACCTATAGAGTGAGGCCTTGGGAATGATGAGGCCCAGCAACGGGTGTCCGATTGGTGTAATGCGATCTTGTTAATTTTCGGGTTTCAGAAACTTTATTCTCATTAAGAATTACATTCACTTACATGAGAACATATTTATAAAATTACAAAATATGTATCGATGAATGAATTTTACCCCTTCCAAAACATTGGCGTGTCTATTTTCTATTTTAAAATGGGTGGTTTCGAGCTTACGCCTACTTTCCAGGGTATCTGGGCATCACCAGCACGTCCAAACTTAACTTCGGTCAACAAATCGTTTTAATTGCACAGACAGCTCCAAGAAATTGGGAGTTATTTCGAAGGTCATATGGTACTTCTGCTCTGAACAGGTATTCAATCTCTATACAGCCCAAGCGCGATCTTGCATGAAGTACTGCGATTACCTTTGGAATGGCTCAGTTAAATCACAACTTGAAACTCTGGACTCTGTCAACCGAAGAGTCCGTAAGCTTATCACGAATAAACTGCATAATCTTGAGCATCGTCGTAAAGTCGCATACTTATCGATTTTTTATAGGATTCACTTTGGTGAGAGTGCGAAAGCTCTCTTCGAACTAATTGGACAGTCACCATTCCTTTATCGAACGAGTACACACAGACAAGTTGTT
>OY982567.1:1994592-2080527 GCA_963859945.1 Euplagia quadripunctaria | reverse complement strand
ATAAACGGTCCTCAGAAACTTATTTCCAGGACTAAAACCTTACCATCCCCTACTACTTAAACTTGAGTCTTATCTGTGTTGGGTATGTGTGTATTAAGTTAAAAAGCTCGGATTTTTATTCATGGGAGAGCCATGCTTCGGCACGTATGGGCCGTCTCGACCGAAGTGATACCACGGCCGCACAGAAAACCGGCAGTGAAGCAATGGTTTAATTGCTTTTCGCCGAGTGAGTGAGGTTACCGTAGGCCCTAACCCTTCCCTCGGTCGCTAGGAGGGAATTGAGTTCCGCCTGTCACCACTGCGACTGCAGTGAGGACTCGGCTCAGCACACGCTGGCGGATTGCCCCAGTTGGGCAGCGCAGCGTCGGGCCCTCACTGCAGTCATCGGAGAGGATCTGTCGCTACCGGCTGTCATACGCTCCATGGCCGGTAGCGACAGGAAGTTTACCGCGGTCGCAACCTTCTGTGAGGAAGTCATCTCGCAGAAGGAGGCGGCGGAAAGGGTCCGGGAGGACGACCTCCATTCGGACTTAATTCGCCGCCGGCGAACCGGGCGGCGGAGGCGCGCTTACCAGCGCCTCATGCCGCCCTGAGTGTGGCCGCGGGTGGAAGGGACGGGTTTTCCCCTCCACCCGCTATAGTGGCCCCCCGCGAGGAGGCGGCGTCCGCGTGTGCCTGGACGTCGCCTAATTGAGAGGTTTTTTACCCGAAGGTGGTGCCCGCGCTTTGCGGGCAGGCGCTAGGAGGGTTCCAGATGTCTTAATAAAAGCTGTTCCCGGATCCCTCCTACTTAAGGCGCAGTACGGCACACCGTGTGGTTTTAGTCGGTTCGATTCCGACACACCGCCCCGCCGAAAACCCCGGTGGGGTGACGGCCCGAGGGGGTTTCCACACGTACAAAAAAAAAAAAAAAAAAAAAGGCCCTAACCCTTCCCGACACACCGCCCCACCGAAAACCCCGGTGGGGTGACGGCCCGAGGGGGTTTCCACACACACAAAAAAAAAAAAAAAAAAAAAAAGGCCCTAACCCTTCCCTCTCCCCCCTCTTCCCCTTCCCCTACTCCCACCTTAAAGGCCGGCAAAGCACTTGTGACTCTCAAGTTGCTGGTGCCCATGGGCAGCGGTAATCATTTACCATCAGGTGACCCGTCTGTTTGTTTACCCCCTATATCATATAAAAAAAAACTTCAGCAATAGCCAGTTCGAGTTACAGGTACCCTGACCTTCTCGAGTTTGCTTGGACTCCCCAATCCATCCGTATAAGCAATATCCTTTTATTTCCACTGCCTACCTTTCATTTTCAATAAAATTACTCCTAATATTCCAATCTTTAATTGACAAAGTGCCCGGTAAGGGACAAGCTTCTTGCCGCCATTGCTTACGTAAGTGGGACCTAATTATAATTGTCAAAATGTGAATGTTTAATATGCCTCTGCCTACTTCTTCAAAAATACAGGCGAGAGTGTATTTATGTATCTGTGTTTAGTATGCGTTGAACACTTCTCGTTACTTGCTTTTCATATAGAAGAGAACTTTGCTACTTGCACTACAGATTGGTTGCGTAAATGAAAAGAGGAATATTTCAAATTGTTTATTTATTTTAAAAGTTTATGCACATTTGTGTAAAGGCGGACTTAATGCCTAAGGCATTCTCTTCCAGTCAACCTTGGGGTGATGTAGAACTGCTCCAAGGTAGGTGCAAAGATATAATAATAATAATTTGATAAATCAAGACAAACTAATTTCGTTACTTACATGTACAGATTTCTAAATTTCATTGCTACATATTAATCATACATTTTCATAAATACACAAACATAAATATATATATATAAATACATGCATATCATTTAATTATTAGTAAATACACTACGAACACCACTATACAGTCGTATACTAACGTTGTGGCTACTCCGCTAATTCGTTATAAATATTTATCAACCAGAATAATAATAGACGTTACAGGAACGAATAGAGATATTAATTACAATATTTTTTCGCAGCAGCTTTTAACAAAAATACAATATACAAAGTATTTAAAATATAATATTAAACAAATTGAAGGCAAACGCCAACGGCTCCCTTTGCTAGACCATTGTGTAGTTAGTTTGTAGTGCGGCGAGATGATTAGTTTTACAAACTTTAGTTAGATATGATGTATACTCAAATGATGATATTCCTCTGATAATAGAATATAAAATAATTACAATTGCGCCAAAATTAATATCAGAAACTTATGCAATTAATAAAGTTATATGGGGTGAAAGAAACAATAATAAGATTATTGAATATTCGGACTATTGATATTCAAAATTAAGATGTTTAGATTTCCCTTCGGAGTTGAGGAACTGTGCATAAGAAAGGTACTCTGACACCTCTCACTTCTCGGTATTAAACCAGCTGTACAATAATATAATTAATTTATTAAGAGAAGGAACAGCTTACAATTATGTAGCTAATGAAAAGAGGTTAAACTAAAGAAAATATATAATGCGTTGGAATACGCATGCATGTACATAACGCACACGGGGAGGCTCGACTATGCTATCAAACATGGCATTCACATAACAAAGTAATAACAGGATATTTTTACGGTATGATGCATAAATCTAGAAATACATTTGAGAGCAAATTGAAATATTGTCAAGGTCAGCAACAAATGAAAGTGGATAGGTTAGCAATTAGGCACTCTGAAAAACAATTTGGTACTTTTTGGTCACAAACAGCCTGAACCCAAAGTCGACTCTCCCGGTAAGTAAAGCGGGGTATGACAAGCATAGCCAATTGTTTTAAACACCATTTTAAGGTGAACCTTAAAGGATCGACTCAGGTGATCGATATCAACGATCAATATTAGGCGATATCAACGTCGTTAAAGCGGTAAAAGCGACGTAAGACGGCCTCAACATCGAGCACCTAAAATATGCTAGGGTATACCTCCCGCGAATTTTGACTATGTTGTTCATCTAGGTATAATTCACTCTTATTTACCCGATGAAATGTTCACTACTGTAGTGCCAATCGTTAAAAATAAAACTGAAGACACCTCCGTTATTTCTAATTGTCCTATATTTAGCCCAGTCAAGGAACTAAAATACCAAAATTTTGGATTACTTACCACGCATGACGCTGATTAATAATTTCGATACCAGTAGTCTGGAAAAGTCATTTTTTTTAACAATTTAACGAACAAAAAATAACTTTTTTTTTTACATTTCGTGTGATATCTCGTTTTCGGTACGTTTTTCGTCAAATGTGCCCAAAGCTTTTTTGTTTTCCATTAAATTACCTACAAAATGGGACCTGTTCAAAATCGCTAACTGCTTTTGTTTAACAGCAAATGAAGGTTAAAGTTAAAAAAGAGCGTTTTTTCAACATTTAATAACTTTGAAAGGAATGTACATGGAAGTCTGAAACTTTCTGAAATTTTATTGAAGCTTGTGGTGATATTAAAAAGTGCCGTAAATTTCACTGAAATTGATTTTAAAGTTTTTAAATTATTAACGATCATATTTTTTTAACCTTAATTGCAAGATGCGGATTTCTTTTCCTAAATTTTAAAACTAGTCTGACCAGCTTAGAAAGTTCAAAAACCATTTAAGTTTATGAGACCGTTGGAATTTTTAGGTAATATCGATTTTAATCCATTTTATAACGATATTTTGAGGTATACCTTTTTTTAATAATATATTAATAATATAATATTAATAATTTCAAAGACTAGCTTAAAAATCGGACACAGTTCGTAAACATTGATTCTTACCTTAGTGAGGAAGACCTGGTGACCTGCGGAATTCCTCAAGGTAGTATCCTGGGTCCGACCTTATTCCAAATTTACGATAATGGTTTGTGTTTGATTAATCTCCCGGAGTACGTTAAAATCTACGCATATGCGTAATTCTTGTCTATGGCACTACATGGGAATTTGTTAAAACTAAGGCATAACTAGCTTTAAGCAAAGTCATGAAATGATTAAACTCGAACCTCCTCGGTATAAATGTACAGAAAACAACGTACTTTTGCGATCCGACGTAATGGTGCACTAACCGACTCGTTTGAGATTACTGCTCACTCATGTCCCAACCTACGACCTACCTGTAATTGCCCGACCGAGTATAAATTGACTGTGGATTAAGATGGGACAAATACATAAGCTTAATCACTACAAGAACGATGCGTCTCATTCACATTTTCAACTCTCTTAGGAAGTCGGCTAGCTTTGATATTATTAAGCTAGTATACCACGCATTGTGTCAATCTTATTGCATTACGGTGTGGGATGGTGCAGCAAAGTCATATCTACGTATGTGTATGTGTATGGAAATAGAAAGAGCACAGCGAGCCATACTGAAAGTGATGACAAACATACATTTCAGGTATCCAACTATCCAACTCTATGCCGACTGTAAAGTACTTACAGTACGGCAACTATATATTCTTCAAACAACCCTTAGGTATCACAATACTCTTCCACCTCCAGAACCCAATAAACGAAGATTCAATGCAACCTCATTTTCCATTAAGCCCTTATCTATGCAGTAATTTTAACAAAGAGTTAAACATCGTACAGCAGAATAGATTTAAAATCAAACAACAACTGAGTGGTTATTACTTAAAGATTATTCTGCTACGGACTCACTTCTTCAATTCTTAACAATATGTATATTCACACGCACAAACGTACACGTACACATATACACACACACACACACACACACACACATATACTCTGTGACTCTATCTCACACACACACATAACTCACAACTGTCATTGGCATATATTATACATACGATCATCATCCAATCAACACAGTATCTTTATCGTCTCAAAGCCCAATGAAAATCATTATTGTAACACCTTACAGCGTAACCTGTCTCTTAAGATACAGGCGTAGTCTAGTTTAAGAGACAATGTTCAAATTTTTGAATATGCTACAATATTATGTAACTTTTTAGAATATAAGCGTATAGTTCTGTAAACACCTACTGTATCTATTATGTTTCACTCTTGTAACACTTTTGGG
Organism: Euplagia quadripunctaria; assembly: GCA_963859945.1. Classification (NCBI taxonomy): domain Eukaryota; kingdom Metazoa; phylum Arthropoda; class Insecta; order Lepidoptera; family Erebidae; genus Euplagia; species Euplagia quadripunctaria. The sequence goes on along the minus strand of OY982567.1, from coordinate 2,075,503 downwards.
TCAATGAATTATTATTAAATAGACAACCTGTGTTAATTCCAGTTTAAACTAATATGTATATTAGAGCAAGTTAACTAAAATAATATTAAAGTATTAACCGTCCTTTTGTGTTTTAACGGCGAAAGCTTATCATCTAGATATACGAGATATACTATATGTGTAAGTATATTGTGTATATACTTACACATATATAGTGAAATAAGTATAATGATTAGTAAGACATTTTAGGCACATTTTATATTGCACACCATTTATAGTGTTAAATAGTGTTCCTTTAAAAGTGCTTTAAAAGATGTTAGGGTTTGAGCTCGTCTAATTTTTACAGGTAATGCATTCCATAAACGGATTGCAGTTACCGTAAAGGATTTATCATAAAATGCCGTGGAGTGTGCAGGCATTTTCAGTTGCAAATTTTCTGATGACCTTAGACATCGCGGATGTGTACAATGTAGGAGCTCGAATCGTTCCTTGAGATAGGAAGGTAGCGAATGTTACTAATTTTTCTTTTCTTTCTTTAAAAAAGACAACTCCCGCATTAGGAATGACTCCTGTGTCGCGAGGGACTTTACAAAGATACAAACAACGGACACAAAGAACACCCAGATTCGGGTGGGAATCGAACCCATGACTTATGGCGTAGCAGTCAGGGTCACTAATCACCAGGCCATCAGGCAATTATTATTATATAATTATGAACAATTATTTGTCAAAATATTTATAAACACTAAAATATGTACCTATTATTCGTTTGATATATAATCATATAGGTACAAACCACATCAAGTATTCCTTCGTGAAGTAAGCTACACTATTATTACATGTAATTCGATAAGGTGCTTAACTTAAGAAGGTTACTGTGTGACATGAATCTGAGCGTTAATGCCAAAATACCCTTTAATAAACTGTGTTGTTTTTATTAAATTAGTTTGGTGGCACGCGACACACGAAACTAAAATATACCAAGTAACGGAATCAGGTCAAAAGTGTCACATACGTGCGTTTACGATAAATAATAATATTCCTGCCTCTTTTTATGTATTTAACGTCTTAAACAGGCGTTAAAATGTCAAAAGTTTTCGTAACGAAAAAATTCAGAATAATAGGGCTTTAACTGGTCAACATCTGCTAGTACCCAAGGCATTAATTTTCTAGGTTTCATCAGGATTTGTAGCAATAGGTCCGCGTGTTGGAACACCGTATTTAATCGGCTTAATCCCAATATACCACTTCACCGCTGCTCCCGTATAAGTCATAAATGCAATGGAACATGACATAATGCTATTGAGACATTAATTGAGGTTGTGTACTGTCATCTAGAAAATTTGGTATGGTTGACATTCATGTTATAAGTAATAAGTTTAGCCTTACTGTGGACAGCAGTGGCTGGATATTACTATTAAAAAAAAATTAATATGATTGAAGTATGTATAATTATATACCTGTGTGAATGACATTTAATATTATATTGACATAATATAGAATAATTTTATTATTATTTACAATAATTGAATTGATTCCCATTTTTGTGTGTTTAGATTTTTAACAGAAACCTAGGGTAACAAGTATATCTACAACATAATTAAATTAAATATAAAAATAAATAAATAAAAATATATTTAATAACTTTATATACGTGAATAATATAATTTCTCAGCACAGGAAACCGACTGAATAGTGCAATAATTTAACATTACATGTGTGCAACAACAAATATAATAAACTTTGTCTAGGTACTAATAATAATAATTGTAACAAACTCTTCCTCTCTCCTAACATTATGCTGTGCCCGACAGGGTCCATAATTGGAACCTAATTATAAGCTTGACATCTGTATCACATTATGGAACGCAATAAATGTATTGAGTATTGATACCAACTAAGTCTTTTGGCTCAGTGCAAAGAGGATCCTTGAGGATTGGCGATCATCGTAAACTCTCAAACATCGTCATTTTTAAGATCAATCGCAAAGCTCACCACTTTTAAGAAATTTTTAATTTAAAACATTTTCATACAATGACGTGACAATAATATTTATGCCAGCGATGTTGCCATTTTGTAATATGGTTATTTTAAACCTCCAACTGCCATTGAAATAAGCTAGTGACTTCACCTCGATCTCTTGCAACAAAAAAATGGCCTCCATGCTTTCCCGTGTTAAGTCTATTCTAGTATCCTACTAATATTGTAAACGTGAAAGTTTGTAAGGATATATGGATGTAAGAATATGTGGATGTATGAATGTTTGTTACTCTTTCACACCAAAACTACTAAACCGATTGCGATGAAGTTTGGTATGTAGATAGCTGGAAACCTGGATTAACACATAGGCTTTTTATTCCGATATTCCCACGGGATCGGGACTTACGCTGATGAAACCGCGTTGAGCAGCTAGTGTATAATAAAGCTGAAGAGGTTTTTTGTTTAAATTAGGCTCTGGCAGTATCGGTCAGATTTGAATAATTCTTTTTGTATCGGATAGAGTATTCATTGATCAAGGTTAAATGCTATGTAACATGCCGCTACGCTCCTTAGGGGCGCAGTAGTGACTATAAAGGCAAGAGAAACTGCAGGGAACCGCTAGTTGTAGGTACATAATCGCGCACATTGACATCAACTGGAAGAACAACCGATTGTACTGACAAAGCTCCTGTTTTGTACACCGATCCACAAGAATATTAACCCTTAATTAATAAACATATGCTGGAGTATTACTATGGATAAATATTCGACTCAGGGCCGAACATAATTAAAACGAGAATTTTCACGATTTTATAGAAGATCTTTTGTTGTTGTTATACTGTTTAAAGCGTTGAATTACTTATTTGTAAATGATATAAATAAACTAAAACTACTTTAAATCGACATTTGTTTAAAATGAGGCTACAGTGATGCATAATATATTGAATGGTAGCGCACCGTACGGTTCCAAAGGAATTTCCTCACGCCAACGTTCAAGCTGTGGAATGAGTTCTCTGCCGAGGTTTCTCGATTGACTAAAGTATGGGGTTCTTCAAGAAAGAAAGGGTTGGCAACGCGCATGGGGTCCTCTGAAATTGCAAGCATCCATAGGCTACGGTAAACGCTTACCATCAAGCGGGCCGTATGCTTGTTTGATACCGAGGTCGTAAAAAAAAAATTATACATATTTTTTTTACAAAGGTTCATCAAGAAAGAAAGGGTTGGCAATGCGCATGCGAGTCCCCTGTAGTTGCAAGCATCCATAAGCTACGGTAACCGCTTACCATCAGGCGAGCCGTATGCTTGTTTGATATCGAGGTAGTAAAAAAAAAATTATACATATTTTTTTTACAATGTTGACATTGGAACACTCGTCATTCTACGTTTCTGATAACCCCAAAAGCTACAAATATTTTTTTGTGTGCCGTTAAGACCCGTCTCATCTTTAGTAGGCTTTTTTCGTAACTTTTTCTGTCCTACTTTTTAGGCATCGCTTTAAAGCTACTATTTATTTGGTTAATACTTGCGTAAACATGGTTCGGTAATTTTTCATAGGTTCATAGGTTATTTCTTTAACAAAACACAGGCAGTGTTTTGGTAGTTTATTTCCTTTATTATGTCCCGTTTATCAGAAGTTACAATAGTATTTACTACACTGCCATGGGCGGTGGAAAACAAGGGAATCCTAAAAATAACAAAGAATATTCTCATATTGTTTGTTATTTTTAGGCTTGTAAGAAAACTATTTGAAAAACATACAAATTTATACAGGTAAAAATGCATTATATAACGCACACGTGTTTTAATAATCATGACATTTAAAATATGATATTACAAACTTACTTTTTACTTTATAATACTAGAAGTCGCCAAAAATCATATTTCAAAAATTGCTGCAGTACTCCTCAGTCGTAACGCTATTCATAAACATTCACCGCTCAGACCGTCAAAGCTTTGTAACCAGTCAAGGACACGTCACTGCTTGTTAATTGCATCTTTTGAATTGACTTCTCTTAAACAAGAAATTATTCTGAGAGACGAATATTTATGAATCTGGGGTTAAGGCGAGGAAGTGAGCTTGCACCAATACCGACCACAGCACTGATATTTGCTCTATCGGCCCATACAGGTGCACTATACCACAAAGAAGCCAAGTAAGTGGTGCGGTGTATGGTTTTTAAAGCGTCGTATGAAAGACAATACGTCATATTCTTGGGAAGGCACAAAAAGCTCTATTCTGATTTTAATTTACTGTTTAATGTGATCAACAAACGGGATACGAAGGTTCTTTCTAAAACTGATCCTAAATAACACACTGAACCTTGTTTTTGTCAGTTCAGTGGTAAATTTAAAAAGAGTTAGCTAATACTAACTTTTAAACTTTCGCCTTCCATGATATAATTATGTATTATACGGGAATTAACGCAATCACGAAATAGGTATTACATACCTCTGAATTGTCTGACGTTTCGACCAGGTTGCACTTTCCGTAGTCACAGGCTGACAGGCAATTCAGAGGTATGTTATACCTATTTCATGATCGCGTTAATTCCCGTATAAATACAGAGTTAGCTAATAATTTAAGGATTCCTTCTTAAAGTAGTTGAAAAGCTTTGTTTGCTGCGAAAGCCAAACGGTTAACTTCACCCCAGTCAAATACTAAATAAAAACATCTATCGGATAGGTACTCCATCAAGGCCTCATTAGTAGCAGACCATCATCTGCGTATTCAATCAATGTTTATCCTGGTGATAATGTCAGTTTAAATCATCGAATTCTAGATAATCCGTACCCCGGATCCATAGATACGGGTCCCGCACGGATGCTTGACGATAGACCCGTGTCAGCGTCTTTGACACAGAGTGATAGCTGAGGTTCATTTCAGCTGTGTCTTATGAAGTAAAAATAAATAAGAAAGTATTTAGCAATATTAGGCCAACTCGTAATTTTGTGACTTATTATTGCTAATCTCTTTTACAAATATGACCGTAATTGATTAATTATAAATAAAACCATCAAAAACATTGTTTTTTTTTCATGTCATTTACTCCGCCTGGTCAAAGCCTATCATTTAAAATCAGTGAATAGTGAAAACTATTACCCTGTGGTTATGAACCTGATAATAGTAATAAACGTAAAAAACGGTAAACCTCTATTGGTTCATGTTTCAGTTTGGGTTAATATTATAAGAAATAATTGGAATTGTTATTTAGTCAAAAGTGATTCAACCATAAATTATAAACAGTAGAAGGAACAATGCACCTAATTTATTTATTTCTTTCCTAGGATCTCAAACATACATTTATTTTAAATTTTGTGCTCCTACAATTTTATAAGAAATCACATCATGGAATCTTAACAATCGTAGTCGATCATACGGAGAGTTATTTTTTTTTTACTGATTGATATCCGTGGGGTATAGAGGAAGACGCAGGAACTCACTGGAAGCTGCCGCGGAGATACCGCACTCCACACTTTGTTGGAGTGCACTGGGTTCACACGGAAAGTTTTTAGAAAATAAAAAGCGGAATGATATAGAAGCCTATTAATATTTTTATTGCTTTTCGAAGTAGTGTCCGTTCCTTTCTAAGCACCGTCACATACTTTGGAACCATTGACTGAAGCAGTGAGCCCACTCTTTTTTAAAGATCTCTTCCACGCTTTTTACAAACGCAGCCACAGCATCTTCAGGGTTCATAAAACAAATTCTCCTAAATTTATCTTTTTGGAAATAAATGAAAGGCACAAGGGGCCAGATCGAGACTGTAAGGAGGATGACTCGCTACCTTATAGACTCATTAGCACCTTCTATAAACAAATATTCGATAATTCGTCTGGCGGAGTGATTGAGGAGTTCGTTTGTTGCGAAATGACCCGTCCGTCCAAAGAATGAGGCAATCATCTTTTTCTCTTTACTTCTGCCCTTCTTTAGAGTTAGAGTTTTTCTTACTATCCTATTCTAAAAAAAAAAAATAGCGTGACCAACGCATTAACTACTATAATAATAAAAAATTATAAAATCTGATTCTTATAATAAAAAGTCAAAACGAATTATTAAAAACAGTGAAACAAATACAATCAAGCACAATAAATAAAATAGTAAAATCAAGAAAACTGAAGTAAGCAAAATCACTTCAAATAAATAAAATAATAATAAACATGAAATAATTAATAAAAATAAAAGAAAATAATTTCAATATAATTAATACAATTAATAAAAAAATGCATTAATCCCCAGTAAAGATAAAAAAGTGTGGGTGTGTGCAATGCACACACGCTAGAAGTGAAACTTCAGAAAAGTAGCCTACGGGAGAATGAGAAATAAAATATAAAAACAACATAAATAATTTACTAATGTTATTAAATTTAATTTTAAATAAAAGTTATTGGTCAAATTACCAGAGATGTGTTAAATAATTAACATCGAATAATTAACCAACGAATTTTTAATACGCATTTGCGTATAATTTAATACGCACAAAAAGTACACCACGTTGACATTGACATATTTTCTGAAGGTAGTACGCAGGCGCAAAGACAAAGATTATAGGAAATACTGATACTTGTATTCTTTCTTATTGTCTCGCAGGCTAAATCCTATTTATGAATATGTTTGTCGCTTTTCAAAGATTATAGGAAATACTGTAAACTTGTATTCTATGTCATTCTCTCGCAGGCTAAATGTTATTTCTGAATATATTTGTCTCTTTATCGTGACGCTTTTTCGTTTCATCGAATTTCAAATCATAACGATTCTAAAGAAGTTTCACTTCAAAAAAACATTCTTAACATTATTAGTAACGTGTCACTTTCGTAACTAGTAGGCTTACAAAATATTTTGGAAACGACACCACAAACAGTGTGCATTGAATTAGTAACAGCATCGATTACATTATATTCATTTTTATTCACATAATTAAATTTATTTGACATCTGAATCGATTAAATCTTGCTATTTTAACCTTAAAGAAACATTTAGAATGTTTGTAATCATTACCAACAATAATTTTATTGATTACTAGCAGCGCCCCGCGGTTTCAAGGACCCGATCCCGTGGGAATATCAGGATAAAAAGTAGCCTATGCATTAATCCAGGTCTCCAGCTGTCTACATACCAAGTTTCATCACAGTCGGTTCAGTGGTTTTTACCAATCTAGGAAAAGTTAACACGAACGAAGTTAGTAGCTAAACAAATTGTAAATAAACTTATCCTACCATAATTAAATAAATATTTATATCCCAATAAAACCCCATCTCGTTGAACTATCTAAATGTGTAACGGACGCAGCGCTCAAAACAATGAGAAGTTGAAGCCAAACTCAAAACAGAGCCATAATCATAGCCACTAAATACCTAATAAACTATCGACGTAATGGAAACTTGCGTCATAAATATTATCGCTATATAAATCGTGACAGCACAATTTGATTTAATGTTTTCTAAATGGCGTTATAGTGGTTGATATTGTTAAAACTAGGCTTGTTAAACTTCCGACGTTGTCACTGACAAATTACGAACGCGCCCGGCGCGCTCCCAGCCCCCACTAATTGACTGCACGTCAAATTTTACCACGATAATCCAAATACAGGCGAAGACCAACTCCTTTTAGATCCACACCTTTTTAATAATAGCTTATATATTTTATCTGAACAGTATTTTGTATTATGCCATATAAAGTCTTGCGTGAATTGGATAGTTGTACGACATCGCGTCAGTTGAGTGTCAATTTAGCATAGCAATTAGTTGAGTTGAATAACTCATATAGATTTAGATTTCCACAGTGGGAGAGCCGTGCTTCGGCACGTATGGGTCGGCTCGACTTCGCTCGATACCACGGCCTCACAGAAAACCGGTAGTGAAGCAATGATTGTATTGCATTTCGCCGCGTGAGTGAGGTTACCGGAGGCCCTAACCCTTCCCTCTTCCTTATTTCCGTCCTTCCCATCTCCCCTCTTCCCCCTTCCCCTTATTCCCGCCCTTCCCCTCTCCCCTCTTCCCTCCCCTGCCCTCTTCTCCTACTCCCACCTTAAAGGGCGGCAACGCACTTGTGACTCTCGAGTTACAGGTGCCCATGGGCGGCGGTAGTCATTTACCATCAGGTGACCCGTCTGCTCGTTTGCCCCCTATACATAAAAAAAAAATAATAACCGCAGTGTAACTGTGTTGATAAAATCTGACTGGATTTGTACTGAGTTAAGTAACTCATATAATCGCAGTGAAACTGTGATGATTAAAAATCTGACTTGATTCGTATACTAGTAACTACCGGGTAGTTCAAAGATTAGAAAGTTCTCGTTGGTTTTTAAAAGGATTTTATCTTTCTTCATTGACCATTTCTATCATCGGGCATTGCATTTCATTGCATTATTTATGTGAGGTCGAATGAATATACTAAAAACCAGACAAGTGCGAGTCTGACTCGCGCACCGAGCGTCCGTAGGTACAAACTTGCATGTACTCGTAGATAGTTCGTCCAATCTCGGGAATTGATTGGCGTAGATTTTTGCCCGTTTTTTTCCGGATATGTTTGAAAGAAAAACAGCTTTGCCGTCCTAAGAATACTCTCCCATATTTTTTTATGTGATATAACAACAAATTAACGACTTTCTTTTGCGCTATGACTTGCTTCTTACTAATTTTCATGATTCTAGATCAATGGGAAGTACCCTAGGATTTGATTTAACTTTTTTATATCGTGTAGAAAACCCCACGGGTCATCATCTCACCGGGGCTAGCGGTGAAGTAGTATGTCGGAATCGAAACGACTATAACTACACAGTGTTTCGACACAAATGTCTATTGTCTATTGCAAGGGACTCAGGTATGCCCTGGGAAAGAAGTCCCCGAGAACCCCGGCAGACCTTAGCCACCTCTTAAAGGTATTGATTTATCTGCGAGGTGTTAAAATTTGTTTAAATCTAAAGCCTAAATGGCGGTATTGTTTAATTGCGTTCACTTAGAAGCTTGATTTTTTATAGCTTCAAGGGACTGCAGACTAGACAGAGTTTTTGATATTAATTTCAACTTTATACCACGCGTTCCTGAGAAAAACGATCTTGACAGACAGACAGGCATACCTACAGTGGGACAGCAACATTATGAGAGTACTTTTTTATTTTGGAATGGAACCTTAAAATTTTCATAAGGCATATAACAATTAATTAAATAGTAATATATATTTAAATTTTCTAAAAGTGTTAATTATGCATTCACCATGGGTCAGCGAAATGGCATTTCTACAGAAGATGCAAACCTACTTTATTACAACATTTTGACGACACGTCTTTACGAAAGTTTCTTCAAGAGGAAAAACAGTAATACCCCTAAACAATTTGTGTATATATTTGTTTATATTACTTCTGTATTTATTTATGCTTTCATAATCGATCATAAATTCAAGACTACATTGACAAAGCCTGAAACGCGACTAAAATTAGACTCTGATGAAACTCTACTGATATTACAGTTTACACTTTGTTATCTAATAAAACCAAAGAACTTAAACAACGTACAAGAGTTGCTTTGGGGAGCTAAATTGTTTTAGTTTATACTTCATTAACATAGCCCTAGCTTCACCAGTATTCTAAAATGCACAGGCCATGTCTTATGTACCTATAGAACGTAAGGGACGCATTAACATTGATTAACTGGTTATAATATAAAAATATGATGAAATCAAATATTTTCTTAATAAAAAGAACATATTAAGGTATAAGTCGTTAAGGTTTATGAACTTTAGCTTTTGTAATGGAAGCTATAAAAACACCGGGGATGGAAATCGATGAACTTTTTGAAGACGTTTTCACCACCTCGTTGGACGTCATTTGGTCTATGACAGTGAGCTTAAGCATTTTGCGTACTTCACACCTTTGCTATAAAGTTATAAGCAACTTTTTTTAACACAATTTGCGGTTTGACTGCCAAACCCGTTTCCAACCAATGTGACGTACGTTTTCGACTGCCTTACAAGATCCACTTTTCGTTACATGTGACAATATGGTTCAGAATCATATTCGGACTTAGCAGAAATTAAACCAGAATATTTAAATAGTTTTTGAGTATTTTCACAAATACATTATTAATTGTCCAGAAATGTGACTAATGATTAAAAAGTAATTAGGTTTCTATGAAATCGAAAATCAATTATTTCACGTTTTAAACCAAATTTCAAATTTGTAAAAGTTTCCTTAAATATGATGTAATGCAATTAAGTAAGAATTTTAAATATGTAATACCTGAATAGTGTGTGAAAGTCACGTAAAGTCTATGGCTGGTATATATATAAAAATAGCACCTAGCTTGTTAAAGATAATAGGCAAAATAGCTGTTTCTAATTTTTAGAATATCTACTTGAATAAAAAGCTTTATAAACCCCCCGTGCATTTCGACCTGAAGTTAGCGCACGTTTTCACAGCCATCATTCTTACAAATTTTATTTAGGATTTCATTTGGTTCGAAGAAAATTGAACGTAAAATTGTTGTTCCTATAATTAACCGACTGAAGAGTATAGTTTGATATATTTTAAGAGGGAATATAAACAATAACTATTAGCCATATAACTATATAGCAACATATAACTATATAGAATTCCAGTTTATACTTTACAGAATGAATTATTTAAAACAACACAAAACAAAGTCCTACCCCCCCCCCCCCCTGGTGGTGAAGGTGGGAACCATCACCACCACCACTTGTGTCTGTTCGCGATAAACTCAATAACTACCAAACGGATTTTCATATAGTTTTTCACCGATAGAGGGAGTGATTCATGAGGAAGGTTTAGATGTATAATTCATTATGGTTTTGTATAAAATGGCTGAAATATGACCATGATTGTTGAAGATGTCGGTAAAAAAACGATACCCGTGCGAAGCCGGGGCGGATTGCTAGTTAAAAAATTTTATTACCATTTTATTACTATCAGTAATAACTAACTCTCCTACTACTGACCATATTAATAGTTTCAATTTTCCGATCTTACAAAATCGTTTATGTTGTAACCTTATGCTTAATATCTGTTCTGTGTAAGTCTTAGTTCACACTAATATGACTTTTTCCTGATCTCATTAATCGTAGTTGACAGTGAATTAGACCGGCCCACTGTCAAGACCGGCTTACTCTACAGCAACGGACTCCCCATACTTACCTATTTCGTCTATGATAATACCATAACCAATAAAGAAAAAAAAATATATACAGAAATTAAGTAATAAATGTGATTTGGAAACTGTCGTTTTGGTTTGAAATACCAAAAAGAAAAACAAAATGGAAGTGGAACATGAACGTCACAGTTAGATCTCAGATTTCTATTGTTCATTAATTTCCAGCGTCTGACGGAAGGATTTAATTACACTGGTTGTTGAATTGTATTATATAGCTAATTCTAAAAATAATTCTTTAAATCATAAGTTTTTTAATAAAGGGATATTTATCTGTTGTTAATTAATAAAACATTTAATAAACGACCAAACATGTCAGAGTCGATTCGTCTCTTACATCGGATCTCTTGTTAAGAGAAGAGGTTTTGACTAAGTTTGACACTTCGCGGAAGTAGCTAGGGGTGTCTGCAAAGTTGTTTTCAAGCCTTTTCAAATGCCCTGACAAATATGCCTAAACAAACAACGCTTTTAGTTTACGGGGCTCAGTCTGTTGGTTAACGCATCTGAGCTGAGCAAGAGTAGAAATGACATAACTATGCTTAGAAACTAATGTGAAGATTTTGTTAGGATTACCAGCTGGTTATTATTAATAACTTCGTCAACTCTTTCAATTATTAGAATTCCAATTTAATAACATAAATTTTAAAAGCGGCGGTAGCGTTAAGGCTAAGGCGTTGGACTTGCGATCGAGTGGTTGAGGGTTTGAACCCCACCCAATGTACTACCGACGTGACCTTACACTGGGGCTTTTTTTTATGGGAATAGGGGAGAGGGGAGGGATGGGAATAGGGGAGAAGGTAGGATTAGGGCCTCCGGTAACCTCACTCACGCGGCGAAAGGCAATGCAATCATTGCTTCACTGCCGGTTTTCTGTGAGGCCGTGGTATCTAGCGGAGTCGAGCCAGCCCATACGTGCCGAAGCATGGCTCTCCCACAAAAATAAATGGGGAATTATTTAATCATCATCATCGTTATCTCATCCGTAGGACTTCCACTACTATCCATTGGCCTATCTTAAAGACCTCCTTCATAAAACAGCTAAGCGATTAGTTACGGAGATAGGAAAAAATTAGATTTTTTCCTTTTTCTGACAATAATTACAAAGTCAGATTAGTCAGTAATCAGTCAGATTATTAGTAGGTAATAAAAATTAATTAATAATAAGCTATCAGCACAAAATTAACTTACGAAAATAAATAAAATATATTTCGTACTCAAACAGTATTAAAGCATCTAAATAAATTAACCATAACAATTGAAAATTCTGTTAGTAGCTTGTTTTCATCACCATTTTTGCGAGTTTTGTTTTTTAGCCATCCATTTTACTTCAACAGGATAAATATGAAAATAGGTAACATTTACGCACGTTGATGAATCTGTCGTCGGCTTTTTGTAATTACCTTTACATATGCACATATTTGTTGTTCATTTACATACTACAGAATCAGTAAGGGTCAATGATCTGCATAGTACGGGGAAGATGATTACCTAGACAACCGGACTAACGAGGTGACTAAGGCCGAAATAATAATATAGAATGGACATCGTCGTAATAAAATTGATTCGACAAGCTAATAAAAGATTACAAAAAATAGCTGTTCATTATAATGAAAGTTAAATTGTTTTAAAGGAAAGGTTGACGAACTTGACAATGTTCCAGAATATTTAAAAGGATTTGATGATTGGTAACCCTAAACAAACTTTTCAAATACATTATACTTATAAGTTCAAATTTTCAACACTTTGAGTTTTTGAGCTTTTCAATAGCGTTTTACAAGTTTGTTTAGTCTCTTGGAAATATCTGAATCTTCGAAGTTTTTTAAATGATGACGTGAAGCAGTAGTAATTAATTTTAAAGTGGAACAATATATTTTATCTACTTATTTATATTCTTTGATTCGTAAAACATACTTACATAAGTTTCTAATATTATGAGCCTTTACATTTAAAATATGTAAGAAAAACTAAATATGGTAACTAGTTAAACGTTTCCGAAAGTAGGTTTTTGACAATATTATTCAGGGTGTTAGGTACTATCTCTCGTCTGTCTTCGTCTTCGGAAGTGTTTACAAAATACCCTGTATGTTCGTTCATTAGACATTAAATACACAGAAAAACCATTTAGTATTTTTGTCACGATATTACTATGATTTTGAATCCTACATTTCTTCAAAATTAATGAAATAGACACAGATGGACTCTGTACTAGTAACCGGTACACATTAAAGGAATATTAATTCTTAATCTTTTCTTCTTAATTATTTATTAAGGAATGTTAATTCTTAATTGTTATTTATTTTATGATCGAGTCCTGCTACAATGTAATTATTCGGGTGTAATGGTCCTATTAAAATATTATTTTGGTTGTGTGACAAAATTACAAAGATTCACTTATTTATAGTTCTTTTTTTTTGCTTGGAAGGAATCTTAGTACAGTAATAATATATTCATATAATAGAGGTTTTAGCTTCTCACGCTGGCGGTGGCGACGGCAGTTTGAGGTGTGTTGTAGGTCGCGGACCCCTGAATATTCGAAGCTAATATATTTATTAGAAATTACTTGTCACTATTAATAAAGATAAAAATTAGGCAATATTAAAATATTTAATCTGAAAGAAATAGGAAGGTAGATTTAAAAAATGTAAACTTTTTTCTTTGGAAAATGCTTTTTTAAAAATTTTGCAATATTCTGTATTATTTTTTTTTATAAATCCAATCAGAATCCAAATCATTCCATTAACATAGTGTGTATTAAATACCTACAGTTCCGCTTATGTCAGTCCTCTCTCTGCAATACAAGATTTATCGGAGAATTTTCCAGTCCAATTTGTCAGTTTCAAAATTTCGTTTTAAAAAACAACGAATTTTCCTAAAATTGTTAGCGCGTTACGTCATTCATATCTCTTCTCACTCTAATACATGACCAGCCTTTTCTAAAAGACCTTGAGTATTTTTTTCAACAGCTAGTGCATGCATCCTCTTACACTGAGGAGAGACCCATGTCCAATGAACGGATACAAGTATAAACAGAACTTGGACAGGCCTGTTGGTGTCCACTACACCAACAGGCCTGTCAAAGTTCTGTTGGCGGTGTATCTTGGTGATCTTGACTGCTAAACTAGAGGTCGTGGGTTCGATTCCCAGGACAAATAATTGTGTGATGAGCACGGTCATTTGTTCTGTGTCTGGATGTGATTTATCTTTAATATGTATGTATTTAGTAATATATAAGTATGTTTATCAGCAGTCTGGTTGCTATAATACAGGCTCTGCCTAGTTTGGGATCAGACGGCCGCGTGTGAGATGTGTCAAGTTTTTCTTGTAGATTTTCTCATAAGCAAATATGCTTACTGCTTGCCTGATATTAAACATTTATCGATGTCTCTGAAGTTTGTGTCAATTGTGTCTTCAACTCTCGTATAGACGCTACCACAGAACTGAGAATATGTGATACTTATTACTTTTAGTATTCAGTTCTGTGGACACTACCATCAAGACGCTACAGTTAACGACGAGAAGTACATAACATATACCTAGAAAAGTTGTCATGTTCATTTCAACTACGTATTTGTGCAGTAATGAAAAAGCCAGATCACAAACGAAACTTTTGATTTAAAAATTTTAATGACCCAAAGATGGTTATTTTAATTACCTCTGAGCGTCTTCGGTCTGTACCGTAGGAGGTAGGAGTTACATATTAAATAGTCCACAAAGAGCGTTCGTAAAAAGCCATTTCTAGATAAAAAAATGAGAGCGTGCAAACTTGGCGAGCAGTTGCAATAAATTCAATTCAATTTCAACATTTATTTGCAAAGAGTTGGTACAATAGAGATCTTAAGTGCTAAACATTTTAGTGCAAACAATTTTAGTCTAACTTAATTTGACATGCAAATATAATCCATTATAACTAATAACATTGATTAAATGTATAATGTTATCGTTATTGTTTTATGACATATCAAAACATTTAAAAGTATTATATGTCACACTTATCTCAATAGTCAATTACAATGGATGTCATACATAAAGATAAATGTTTTTTTTTTATGGAATAGGGGTATAGGAGCAGACGGGTCACCTGATGGTAAGTCACTACCGCCGCCCATGGGCACCTGTAACTCAAGAGTCAGCCTTTAAGATGGGAGTAGAGGAAGGGGGGGTATATGGGAAGAGGGGGAGAGAGAAGAGTTAGGGCCTTCGGTAACTTCACTCACTCGGCGAAATACAATGCAATCATTGCTTAACTGCCGGTTTTCTGTGAGGCCTTGGTATGTCGAGCAGGCCCATACGTGCCGAAGCATGGCTCTCCCACAGTAAATCAGTATCCAACAAATACATTACAATTGCATAATATATGTAGATTTAGCTGATAATAAACTACGTCAAATTATTATTATTGTCTCCGATATAGCATTTATCCATTAACCATATTTTTAGTTTTAGATGGAACACATTAACAGCCAGGGTATATCCCACGTATTTCAGATATACGGTTAAATAAAAAAATATACATCTATGAATTTTCTAATCTTTACTTATTCAAATAATAAATGAATGCTGCTTAGTATAGTCCGAGAAAACGGATCACTTGAGAACAGTAGCAACGATTTAGCTAAATTTATTTTACCAGTGTTCATAATATTAAATTCATAAAGAAAATTTGTTCAGAAAATTGGAAAATTCGAAAACAACAGCTTTTTGCTTTGCTTGAAGTAAAGATGTTTGTTACACAATCACGTCCTTGCCACTGAATAAATTTGGATTAAATTGGACTCGGAGTAACAACAGCGGGTAACAACAAATATATCCAAGAATTGAGATCTACGAGGCCGTTTAAAAAAGAACTTAAATTACTTATCGTAATATTTTTACACTACTAAGTCTTATAGAAGTAACAAAATAGTTGTACCATTTTTTTTATATTCCTTTGTACAACCACACTTGTAAAGTAACAAAAGTAAACGTTTACATAATTTTCCACATTTTTTTTCCGAATCTATAATTTATTTTATTAATTTAATAGATTTTTTATTTTATTTTTAAATTTATTAGTTTTATATCTTTTTTCCATTCGATTTGTTATTAGTCACATTATTATATAGCAGCTGTTCTTATATTTACATATTTATTTATAACTAGCGACCCGCCCCGCCTTCGCACGGGTATCAAAAAACCAAAAAAAAGCTGTCCCAATCGCTACCAAACTTTACAGGATCACTCGCTGGGCTAATTGGAAGATTTCCTTTAAGTTGCATCGAAATTGGTCCCCCGTTTTGAAGTCCATAGGGAACATACATACTCACATCGTTTTTATAAATGTAATATATAGTTAATTAGAAAGAAGTGAATTACTGCCTGAATATGAGCTACCCGTTTTAAGTAGCACCAAGACCGAAGTTAACCAGCATTATTCATGCTTGCATTTCTGGTAGCGGTATATCGCTTGGAAATCATTACGAGGAGGAGGAACCAGGTTTGTCAAGTTCGATTGACATTACCGTTGTTTCTAATATTTAATAAGCATGTAACCACTTACCGTCAGGCAGACCCAGTATGGCATAAAAATATTTTTTATTCATAAAATATTGATTTAAAGTCGTTTTTATGTTGTATTTAAAAAGAGTTTTATGTTTTATAATTTCTACAATTTAACTCAGACTTTTATCATTACATATTATAAAACAGTCCTCCGGCGCGTCTTTCTGTCTGTGAACGCGATAAACTCCAAAAGTACCGAACGGATTTTTTAGGATTTTTACCAATGGACGGAGTGATTTACGAGGAAGGTTTAAGTGTATAACTCATTAAGGTTTTATTTAAATTGGCTTGAATGTGACGATGTTTGTTGAAGATGTCAGAAGGCGTGTGCCGCGTAAACCAATAGAGTAGATAGATAGATGTATACTTTATTGCACACCAAATATCACAGAAGTAGTCAGTTGGATACAATAGTTTGTAACAGTGTTACAATGGGCAGCCTTATCGCAGGCTGCGATCTCTTCCAGACAACCTTCAATGGTTTATATTAAAAAGGTGATGGGCAGATTGTGGTGCACACAACTACAAGAAGACTTTGGATATTTTACTGTTAAACATTCACAAGTTTTACTAACTTATATTTATTTAGATTTAGTTACATATACATATATGTATACATTACGTACCTACATATCCAGCTACGTATAAATAAACTTGAATAAAATAAAAACAATAATATATTTTATTAGAGTAATGTGGAAACCATGTATTACGGAATTATTCGTCTTAAAAAGATCTACTACTACTAAACTGTAGCAACGTCTATCTTTTAAAGTTAACACACAACAACGAAAAGATGTTGCTAGAAAATACTCTTAAACATATCTTTAGATTATTTTATCTAGATCAAACCCATACCAACAAACAATCATCAAACATCCATCCATCCATCCATCCATCCAAACTTTCACATTTATATATTAGTGCGATTTATGATACTCACTCAAGATAATATACGAAGTTGGCTTTCTCCGAGGTCAAGGAGTGAAATTTCTATACATAAATACCATACCGTGCCGTCATTTTGCCAGTCGCAATTAATAGTACCGGAACTACATTTTTCGTGACTTCCATTTTTTAAACAACGAGTTCAGTTTTAATATATGAAAACATTTTTTTCCCAATTAATATTGTATAATCTTCGTTGATTGCAGTCGATATTGCCTGTCTCTAAATATTGCGTGAGCGTTTAAAACTATAAACTTTCTGTCTATTTCGATGGCTAGACCACGATAAAGACGATAGACACGGCGGGACAAGACATTCCCTCTGTCCTGCCACGTTTTATAGTTCTTACTGACCGAAAGTAATCTTTAAAAAGACTGTAACCATTTTAACCTTCCATGTCAAGTTTAAGTTGAAAAAGAGTTATCTTAGAGCCACATGAGTGATTAAAAGCATTTATTAATGAATGTAATAATTGCCCGCCGGCATCGACCTACCTTAGACCTTGGACATCGTAGAGATCAAGACAGTTCATCTTGAATAAGTAATACATATGTAAACAATAATGATAATGATGACGTTTTCTATTCAACGATTGAAAGTAAAATAATTTAGGGAGTAAAGTCTCCCAGTCAGCTTTAATTTCAAGCTATTAAAGCTATTTCAAGTAATACATTAATTAACTTTTTTTAAAAGCATTACCGACTTCAATGCGCCTAAATCATGATATAAGTGTTTAAGATATGCGTGATAATGCATGATAAAGCGTATCCCTCTCCACCTTTGAAGGTGGATTTTTTTTTAATTTTAATGGAACCAGCCTTGAGTACATCATATTAAATTAAAAAAAGAATAATTGAAATTGGTTCACAAATGGCGAAGATATCGCGTCACATGCACATTAAAAAAACAGCCAAATTGAGAACCTAATGCATTTGAAATCGGTTAAAAAAATTATTGGCAACGACAACTTACTTTTATTACTTGCCACTAATCCACTAGGATTGACAACAAACGGCCAACAGTGATTGGTAAACACGTTTGTTTTCCACCGGTATAAAAAAAGCATTTAAAAGTATATATACATCTACCAGAACCTACTGAGTGTAGTTCTTTTTGAACATAATATGCCTTTAAACATTTAAAGAGATCAAAATCGCTTATCGTTTATACGAAAGGTAAACAAACACAATCATTGTTTAACCATCACATAACAAATTATTAAAAGTACTTACGCGTCGTAGCGTCTGTCGAAGTAGCAAATAGCCAATCCATTACGAACAAGGCTAATAACATTTTCCCACTTTTCCATAAACACATTTTACATAGACAGTTCATTTTGGCTCGTTACATACATACATTAATTATTAATTATGCTCCGCAATTTGCATCTCAGGTCTCCAGTTATGGAAATAAACCCTGCGGTCCCATATTGGGCGCCACATATAGTTGCGTACAACTTACTAATTGGCTATGAATTATCCGACAGCTTTTCGTAATAATATCTGAAGAAAACTATATAGAATTTACAGTTTCTGGATTATATCGAAAAACAAAAATTGTTATAATCAAACTTAGCCACAAAACACGCGGCAAATTTTGTTCCAGATTGCATAGAACGCACGCAAAAAAGTGATTAAGGTAGCGGTCAACTTTTGGGAATCTACAATGTTTTCTCGAAATTCCGTGAAAAGTTTGATACGAGACGTAAGTCCAGTAGGGAGCACGCCACCGGTACCGCTGACGGCTCACAGATAACTGTTGCCACTTACTTATGCCAGTCGCACCCGAAAGCGCCACCCCCTTCTTGTTGCCGTCTCTTTCACATAAGGTACACGCGCGTTCAATTCATAAAACAGCCTTGCCTCAACCTTCTAATACTGACATTTTCTTTTATAATGGTATGGTAAAAATATCGTTTATTGGCTAACTCACTCTAATATTCATTCCGAGTAGCGCAATGCAAATGTCAATCACACAATTAAATTGAAATTTATGTTTTGGAGCAAAATGTTTATGAACTTCCACAGTAGATATCAAACTTGAACACGAGTATGTAATACAATCGTGTTTATATTAGTTTTTTGCCTTTTATATAAGCCCATTTGTGTATGCTTTACTTTTTAATACAAACCCTAGAATATCCTGAACCAGGTCCATTAATAGAGCTAGGACTGTCTATGTACAGTTAAACTCAGTGAACTTTTGACTAGAAAAACATACTAGACTAGGTAAACAGTCGTAGTTCAACCAAAAGCTCTTAAAATTACAATATGTTATAGGAAAATAAAGTGAATGCTTAAACGGAGATTTAAAACAGGAAAACCGACTATCTAAAAATGTGAAGTCAATGTGAATTTCATAGGAATTCAAACCTGTTAAAATCAGTCTGTCTTAACCTATGTAAAAAAACAGTGCCTATTTAGAAAATCAGTTTTTTTTAAACACTAAAATAATCTTGGTTCCAAGATTTCACGGAAATACGGTCTATCCAATTTCTTACCTATTTACTGTAGGTCATCGAATGTATTCTAATTTCGGGGTACGTAAACCCCTTACGGATAAAGCCCAGCCGAAGTATACAAATAACGCACTAAATATATTTTTAACTTGGAAAGGTTTCATTTGGTTACCGGTAGCTGAGAGTAATATGAGTAACCTACACCGACAAATAATAAGTATTTCAATAGATTCACACCGTAACCAGAACTTTGAGAAACCACACAACTGCTTTTACGTTGAACATTGATTTTATTTTTGGATTATCAATAAAACGCGCACACCAAATACTATTTGATTATCCGCTTTTTTATTTCACATGTAGCTTAAAAACCATATGAAATATTACTTTTTTTATGTTATAGGGGGCAAACGAACAGACGGTTCACCTGATGGTAAATGACTACCGCCGCCCATGGGCACCTGGGCACTCGAGAGTCACAAGTGCGTTGCCGCCCTTTAAGGTGAGAGTAGGAGAAGAGGAGAAGGGGGGAAAGAGTGGGAAGAGGGGAGAGGGGGGAGAGAGGAAGGACGGGAATAGGGGAGAGGGAAGGGTTAGGGCCTCCGGTAACCTTACTCATGCGGCGAAATGCAATGCAATCATTGCTTCACTGCCGCATTTCTGTGAGGCCGTGGTATCGAGCGGAGTCGAGCCGGCCCATACGTGCCGAAGCATGGCTCTCCCACGTAAAAAGTACTTACTACTATATTATTAATGTGATTACATCAAAAACGTTTTTGTACATTTTACACATAGGTTTTAAGTTACATGAGCATGGGGGTACCCATGCTCAAATTCACATAATTTGTAAGTAGTATTTTTCATATTTATTATATGTTTATATCTCTTCGATGTTTACCTCTATTACTTAGACTTAAATAACCTGAATAAGAAAGATATATTTTTTTAAAGACAACTCCCGCATTAGGAATATTACTGTGGCGCGGAGCGTTTCACAAACATTCAAACAACGGACACAAAGAACACTTTGTGTCTGTTTACACAATTAATTAGCTTTGGACAGGTTAAGACACATTTGTTTTTAAACATTTAAATTTCTTCCGCATGTAAGGTTTCTCGAAGGTATTGTTTGTTGTATGGTTTTGTTTCACCTCTATAAATGAAAAAAAACGGGACCTTTCGACTTCCCTCCATAAATAAGATAACCGTCCTTATAAGCCTGCGTATTTGTGAAACTTGGTACATGAAAAGCCCCTGTAAGTGATAAAAATACTAGGTCCCTTGAGGTGTCTGGGGTGGGAAGCCTCTCGCTAGAGGCCATGGTTCTGTCCATGGTCCAAAGTGAGAGTGCGTGGTATTCCGCCGTCTCGTTTGGCGAGGAGGTGATGTTGGCTAAAGAGGCGGCGGAACGGGAACGGGAGAGGACAAGCACTCTCCCATCCCGCAGAAGACGCACCAGGCGCCGGAGAGCGCAAAGTGATCTATATATAGTACAGCTGTCAACGTTCAACATATCAAACAGTATTTATTATATTCAGTAAAATTGAACTTTCTTCAATTATTGTTAGTAGTATTATATATAAGTAAAACTTTTATTTTTGAACCAATAAATATTATTATTATCTCCGGCCTCCATGAGCGCTGGGCTGGGGGTAGACATTTACCCTTGCAGAAGCAGGCCCGAGATGGTGGCGCGACGTGTTCCACGCGCACCTCTCTGATCTGGAGGAGGGTGAGGCCCCCGTACTCCATGGTGTGGTCGCCTGCTGAAGGCGGCCAAGGTCTGCAGGGTTTCCCGGAGGACTCCTTCCTAGGGTATACCCGGGTCCTTCTGCAATAGACCCACTTATGACGGAACACCGTGTGGTTTTAGTCGGTTCGATTCCAATATAACACTTTACCGTTAGCTCCGGTGAGGTGATGACCCATGGGGGTTTCCACAGGATAAAAAAAAAAAGGTCACTGTACATTTTTTTTTAAAGTCAAATTACCGTGTATTTATATTTCCGAACGCTTTGAAGGTTTAATATTCTGGCGACTGGCCTCATTGGTTAATGTTCACGACCCAAAGCTCGATTCTTGTAGGTGCTTGGCGTGAAAGTGCATGTCAATCTTCTCTTGGCTGTTACTACAAAATCTTTACACGAATCAGTTCCATAGACCCTTGGTTTTTATTTACAGTATCCGGGGTGTCCAAAAAAATAGGCTATATAAACACTCAGCGTTGTAACTCGCGCCCTTCCTATGCGAAAAGGGTAGAAAAGCATGATAATAACAATTATGATGACATAATTTTACTTCCAATGCGACACAACCTTTCTTATAGCTGCAAAACTATTTCCAAGTATAAGCAAGTCATTCTAAAAACGTGCTTATAATTTATTTTGTTTCCTAGTAAATAATGTCCGCCAAGGCGGCGCCACAGAATGGAGTTCTGCGAACTGTAGGGCATTTCCTTGCAGCTCCCCTTGGTAATGGTGGGTGGCCTCAGAACAACCATTAATATTTATACACACCTACACCATTCATGTTCAATTGCAATGTCGATATTGTGTGTCTTTAGTTGTACATTGGTGTAGATTTAAATATTATGTATGTTTAAGGAAACACTTTTACATGCTAAATGAATAAATAGCACTTGTCACTGTATTTCTGGTTAGAGTTTATTTTCTCATAAAGAAATTTACATTTCACTTATTTCGTTTTTTTCTTTATTTTTATTCGTATTTCTTTTTTTTATGTTTTATCAAATGCTTTGTTTTTTTTTAAATGTAAGCACGAACGTCACTTAAGAAATAAATATTTTTTCTTTCTTTCTTTCTTCACTTAAGAATATCTTTTATTTAAACAATTGTTTATATTACTTATTGAACCTTCAGGTCCAACAAGTAATATAAAAATATTTTATAACCACTACCTTGATTAACCACGACATCATAGGTAGACCTATGGCTTTTACAGTCAACCCGTACGGGTTGAGGGTATTCCCATTTCAATCATTCTTTTTTATTCGATAGGGCATACTTCGAAGGTGGTCCCGTTGAAATTTGAAAATAAAATGCGACGCAATTCAATTCCTATATTTTTGCCTTTTGGTACAAAAACATGGAATTAATCATTGTTTTCCTACTGAGTTTTCATCTGTGAACTGATTTTGTTGAAAATTGGCCCACATATGTAGTTCTAATGACACCACAAGATGACCTGCGGTTAATCTGATGACGTAGACTGAAGCCAGTCGAGTGAACTCCTCAACGGTTTACAGCAGATACCTCGCGTTTGGGCTTATTCATTTTCTTTTCTCAATCTTACTGAGAACTTTAAACCTGAAAGTGAAAGTTTCTTGTTTAAATATTTATAATAAATAATAATGAGTAGTTAAAATATGTAATTACATATATCAAATTTCAAGTAAGCAACATAACTATTATTTCAAAATTATTTATCGATTAGCATTAGTGTTAGAGTTTTATTATTTTTCATCAATAAAAATTTCTTCTTTCGTCTATTAAATTTTTTGTTAAAAAAGTTTCATTAAGATGCACAACAGATGTTACAGAAATTAAGAAGAAAAAAAAGAAACAGAAAGAAAGAATAGACAAGTGAATGGATGAAAACAGATATAGACAAGTAAACTAATTAGATAGTTTTGAATATTTTATTTTAAAGAAGTATAAAACAAACTTAATATATACGGTGAATAAATAAATGATATAATACTTAAATATTTTAAAGGCTCCATGTAATTCAAATTCATTCAGTTGTAACAATCATCTTTATTTATTTAACGTTTTTAGTACTTCCATTACTTCTTTTAATGAAATGTGTGTGAAACCAACAAATGGTTATAAAACTATGAGAGGTTACTTTCCGTCAAATATTGTTTACTAGTATATAGTAATAATATTTATATAATTTAGTAATAAAATTTATTTTTAAAAGTAATGGTCAAAACGCTTACCCGGAACTAAGTGTCATAGAAAACTATATGTAGTTAACCAACTTCTAAATACATGATATATGGGGATAGGCTCCCGATAATGATTCTAGTAAGAGATTTATATCCTTAAAGTTAGTACGTACGTACGAGTCTAAAATATATATACAACACATATCATTACTATACTTATCACTAAGGACCGTATTATTATGCAATATAAAAACTTGAAATATGCATGCAAATAAGCATGAAAAATGCGTAAAATTTGCATGAAAATTTGTAAAAAGGAAAAAAGTGGTAGGTTTTAATTTTTTTATTTCTAAATCCGCATACAATTACTGAATTATTCAATCATAAATTATCAATACCAAAATGTAACAACTTTGTAGACGATAATAAAACGAAAAATTATTTAACATTTTTGTAAACGTAAACAATCAGGTGGGTAGTTGTTCTAAACGAATAGTTTTCAATCAATCAAAATATTTTAATAAGTGAAAATTATGTGGTGTGTATTTGGCGAAATTTTGGTTATAGAGTTTATTATTACACTTATCAATTGGGTAACCTACCGAAAAATAGAATAAATTTAGCCAAAATATACATCATCACTAGATATTAGATAACATATGCAATTTCCCCTGAGAATGAGGTAAATATGCAATTTTACATGCAAATATGCAAATGCATATAATCCGGTCTCTACTTATCACAATAGTAACATGAGATGCTCATCAAACTATAAACAATCGCTGTTGTTTCTTTTTTATAAACTAAAAAAGAATACCTTTCTTAAAGAAAGTATAAAAAATATTCCCGTTGATACCATTTTATTTTACAAAATGTATTTGTCTTTATATGTGTGTACAAGATGTACCTATGTTGAAAGTCATGAATCGCCTTGTTATTTTCTTTAAACCTACAAATACTTGCTGACAATACAAGAAAATATGAATAGAAGCCATACAAACGTCAGAAGTCGTAACAAGTTACAGAGGCAAAGTACTGTGCCCATTTCAGTTACCAATAAGCATAAATAAACATTACAATTGTATGTTTTCGCTACACAAATATTATATTATAGCACTTGGTCAGACTAATATGTGTCTTAGGACTCGATATAAAGATGAATCTTGAGCAATAGGCAATAGGCGCAATGGTTTAAGTGGTCACCTCGCCATTACGCCGCGCCGAGTGTTGTGGGTTCAAATCCCACACGTGACAATTTTGTGTGATCCACAAATAGTTGTCCCGAGTCTGGGTGTTCTTTGTGTCCGTTGTTTAAATGTTTGTGAAGCCCCAGACACAGAAATATTCCTTATACGGGAGTTGTTTTACAAACAAAAGAAAAAAATATCGTATACTGACCGCTAGAAATTGGCATGCAGCTATGTATGTGATTTTTGCTATCAAACCGTTTTCCATTTGCCCTTATTAGGTTTTTAAACAGTGAAGCAATGCTTTCGTTGTAATTCGCTGCGTGAATGAGGTTCCCTTCCCTCTCCCCCTCTTCCCTCCACCATTCCCCCTCTTCCCCTCACCATTCCCTCTCTTCCCCCCTTCCCCCTACTCCCACCTCTAAAATCTGGCACTTGTGACTCTTGAGTTGCAGGTGCCCATGGGTAGCGGTTACTATCAGGTGAGCCGTTTCCTCCTTTGAGCCATATCCCATAAAAAAATGGGTACATACAGGGCAGTTTAAAAGTACCTGCCTTTCGCGAACAGACAAATTATGAAATGACTTTCCTACCATGCTCTTCCAACTGCGATACTGGAGATAAGGTTCAGTATGGACTGTAACGTAAATAAAATACCTACTATATACTAGGATTTTATTTTTGATCTTCAGGCTATTGCCACCTTCCGCAGTTTTGGTCCAGTACCTAGACATTTACCGTCCTAATGAAAACATTTCAAAGTCTTTCTCTTTGGAAGGGTCTCTTTCTTTGCTGGAAGGTCGGTTAATCAGGTCTATCTTTCTCAAGGATTCGTTTGTTCCTGACCAGCAGCAAACTTTTGAAAAGTGGATAATTTAGAAGCTACTTATCAAACTAAGATATTTCTCTTTACTGAAATACATGGAGCAACATACACACAAAAAGAATATCCAGTTTCTTTAAGGTGCTTAAAAAATGGTCTTACGTGGGAGAGCCATGCTTCGGCACGTATGGGCCGGCTCGACTCCGCTCGATACCACGGCCTCACAGAAAACTGGCCGTGAAACAATGATTGCATTGCTTTTCGCCGCGTGAGTGAGGTTACTGCAGGCCCTAACCCTGCCCTCTCCCCTATTTGCATCCTTCCCCTCTCCCCCCTTTCCACCCCTCTAATCCCCCTCTCCTCCCCTCTAATCCCCCTCTGCCGTCTTCCCGCTCTTCCCCCTCTCCCCCTCTTCCCCCCTCCCCCCCTCTTCCCGTATTCCCACCTTAAAGGGCGGCAACGCACTTGTGACTCTTGAGTTACAGGTGCCCAAGGGCGGCGGTAGTCATTTACCATCAGGTGACCCGTCTGCTCATTTGCCCCTTATCCCATTAAAAAAAAAAACCAGACGAACCAAAAAAATTCCGTTAATATTTTGATCTCTCAAATCCAAAATCAAGTCAAAATAATTTTTAAATTCAAATTCAACCAATTATAGGTATTTCTGAATTGTCAGGAGTACCTAGGATTATTTTTAGTATGGTATTAGGAGTATTTTTGGATTGTCAGTGAGATTCAGACAGTCGTGAAGCTAGTTGCCTAGTAGCAGGCAAGAAACTCCAAGGACACTCTTTTTCAATAAGTTTTTTACCAATTTTGCGGTTATATTGATTATATGTGAATATTAAATATGAGGATAATATAACATATTCTTTTAAAACATAAACAGTCGTGGAAATTAGTTCTATATTTTAAGTAATAACATTCGAGAGTTAACCAACTGTCAGCCATTGTCCAACTCAATCATATTAGGAGCCCGACACACATGCCAGCATCAGCAATACTTCTAGACGAGAATAATATACTCAGAACTGCCAAGCACACTTTAAATCAATGGTAAATGAAACCAGTATCTCTTTCTCTTTCTGTTCTCGGTTCAAAGACTGTAACAACACACTCTCTGATTACCATTGGTAAACTATACAGCCGACAAAATTATTGCTCCCACACTTCAGGTTTATCCCCCTTTGTCACAAAACGCGGCACTTGTAGCTTCATTTGCCAACACACCACAATAACGTAACACAATGTACTCTTGATTAACAATACCATCATCACTGAAGAGATGCTTTGATTCCAACGTATACAGCTAACCGCAAAACAGAAAGCGTATCACATCGTATGTGTAACGCAATGTTGAAAGCCTACACTGAACAACCTCAAACACTCGACTAATCTTTATGAATACCAAATTCCATATAATTTTACGCGGGTTCTTGACTTCAAAAGTGAATGTAAAGTCAATCATCGCTTTATTGTACTCGAAAACATGTAAGACTGAAATTAGTCGTTTTTGAACAAGTAACTCCACCTAAATGACTTTGGGGTCTTCATTTTCTCATAATAATATATAATAACGATAGCGGTATAATTGGAGCGCAACCTACGTATTCATATTGCTCCAGGAATTTTACTTGGATAGCTGACTTCATGAGAGAGCTACGGCAGAATAACATTTATACATCCATGTGTCTCATCATTCCTCATTAAAATATGTGAAGGTCTTTTTACACTACTGTCTAAAACTCTAACTAAACTTGCTTGCCTCTTGCCACCGCGTGTATGTACATAATATGTACATACCTACATATTATGTTAGTATGTGAGTTTCTTTATTCCACCACAACTTAATTAAATGCCTAAACAGATTTAGATGTTTCGTTAGAATTCTTAAATCACCATGACGCTGGCTATAGGTATTATAAATATTAAAAATATGGCAGTTGTATAATTTTCTAAATTAGTAACTTGTTATTAATTGTGTGTTGTGTTGTGTATTGTATATTATCGTGTATAATGACAATGTTCATTAATTTAATATCCTATAACTCGTATATAAATTGCATTTGTACCGTACACTGCTACATTGTGTTCACTAGAACGTGACACATCTTGCTGACTGCTCTACACCAACAAACTACGACTATCATAGAAACGATGGAGTAGAAATAGCAATTCGATAATCTTTTTAACATAGTTTTATTACGTGAAGCTCTTAAAAAAATGTGATTTCTTCTTTATCACGTAAAGTTCCTAATTTGATTTCAAAAATACGCTGTAAATAATAATAATATACAAATAATTGTTTATAATTAAGGTGCATAAAAAATGAAACTACGAATTAGTCACATGCATGCGTCATAAAATTCTTCCACATTATCGCCTGCTGGTAGCATTCTCAGAAGGCTATCAGCATTGCCACGAACAATAGCAATGCTAATTCTCTGTGCAAGAAAAAGTGTCGCCTTCTGGTCACGAAAAGTGTTGATCAGTCACTTGGCTAGTTCCTTATAAATGGTATTTTACTTTATTTGTATAAAATGACAATGAAAATTTACGTAGAAGATATAAGAGACAATGTACTACATCTAGCTAATTAACTACGTAAACAAATGTTGTAAGTAAACTTTTAACTGTCGTATCTAAGTGAAACTTTGTATGTATATACACTATGAATAACAATACTATAATTTGGGATCTTGGAGCTGATCTGATGATGGAGCTAGGAAGTGGAATAGTAGAACTCTTCAGCGACTACTAGTAAACCCGTCGAGTTTGGGCTCATATGATTCGTTTTGACGAGTCCAACAAATTGGGCTTGGTATCGATGGTCTGATGATGAAACTGAACTGTGGAACTCTTTTTACTTTTAAATTCGGTTCGCCATTAAAGCATGTTTTTTTTAGTTTTACTAAACAATCATTATTATTTTCTACATAGAATAGCAGCGTGGGTTGTACCTAGTCCATTCCTAGTAGTCTTATTAACCTTTCCAGCTAAGCTAAATACTATACAGTTCTTGGCTCCATCATCAGATCAGCTTCAAGATGCCAAATTATAGTTTTGTCATCCCAACTACATGTACACACAAAGTTTCATTTTCATACGACAATTAGGAGTAAGTTAAAATTGACTTCCTAAATTTGTATACATGTTAGTTAAAAGTGAAGCTAATAAAAAACTAATAAAAGCGTTATGTGTTTATACTGACTGACTGAGTCAGTGTGAGTGAGTGAGTCAGCCTGTGACCACGGCCAGTGCAACCTGGTCGAAACGTCAGGCAATTCAGAGGTATGTAATACCTTTTCGTGATCGCGTTAATTCCCGTATAAATACATAATTAAATGATGGAACGCGAAAGTTTAAAAGTTAGTAATAAAAGCGTGTTAGAAACAGTAGATTGCGACAGGCTGAGTAATAGACATCCTTCATTATCCTCCTACTCTTTTCCCAACTAAGTTGGGGTCGGCTTTCAGTCTACCTACGGTCCGGCCGAACTTCGATATTTTATGTGAAGCGTTCGATATTTTATGTGAAGCGACTGCTATCAGACCTGCACAACCCAAGTACTAGGCGATATCGAAGTTCTGTAGTTGGACCAGGTTGTCGGACTTTTATTTTAGTGTGACTTTGTTCGCGTGGAAGTTCAAATTTATCCCACGGGAACCGATTTTCTGCGCAATTTTCTTAATTTTTCGTTTCGTAAGAACCTTCTACAAAGTATTAGAAAACATTTTAATTTAAGATCGTTTGAATGAACTCTTAAACGGAATTCTTTTAAGCTATATTTAATATTTTTATGAAAGCACAAATCAATAATTTACTTAATACATTCCACAGAGTACGGAGCAGAGGTTCTCCATCCATTCTCCATCGGCAGAGTTAAGTTGTAGTAACTCAGAATCCACATGTGTCGCAATTTATGACTGAGAAGGAATAAAAGGAATACACTACATACCCGAGCCCAGTGTCTCAAGTATGAAGTTATCCAGTTCATGACATCGCTGGATAAATCATACTTAATCCGATCCGATTCGAATCCGAAACTTTGACAGGTAGTTAAAGTTGATGAAACAGAAGCAGTATATGATACGCAGTGAGGTTAGTTCCTCGTCCTTACCCATAAAATATGCTCGTATAACCTCCTTGATTGTAGTCGTCCACCGCAAGGCTCCGATATTCCAAGCCATTTAGAGGCTGGTCTCTCTGACGTCGATTTACAGTTGTTGATGATGTCGGTACCACGCTGGGGAGAAAAAACTCGTCGGTCCAAAGTCTAGCTTGATGCCTCTGCAGTAGCAGCGGTTTCTGGGGGCCTCGAGACGAAGCCAAGCGACGAGTTATATTTGCGCTATTCTCGTTTTGGATCATGTAAGCAAATTTACTTTTAAACTGGTACAACGTTGATAAATATTTCTTCAACTGACTGACTGGCACCTGACACCTACGTGGAAGGGTGCAGTCGCTTCATCTCTTGATAAAGGGCTCCCGTCGAGTCCGAAACTGTTCGGGCATAGCCAAAATACACATGTGAATAAAGTCGTATATCTTTAATTTTTTTTTTTCTTTTAAAAAGACATCTCCCGCATTAGGAATTACTCCTGTGTCGCGGGGGACTTTACAAACATACAAACAACGGACACAAAGAACACCCAGACTCTGGTGGGAATCGAACCCACGACCTATGGCATAGCAGTCAGGGTCACTAACCACTAGGCCAACAGGCCAGTCAAGTAATAAATATGAATATCACTCAAAAAGATTTTTTTGCGGTCGTCATCAAGAAGCTTAAGTAGCAAATCTACATTAAAAGTTTATAAATCGAATAAGCAAGCAAACTTTCTTTATTAATATAATATTTGTTAATTCGATACCAAGTGTTATCGTAACTCGTTGTCGACGTCAGAGATAGAGAAGTGTACCCTGCGATGTGACATATTGCTTGAATCTGCAACGCTCTCAAATCTGTCAAGCGTTATTAAACTGAGACATGTGATTTATGTACACTTACACCAGTTCTATCCGTTATAAAGGGTATAGAAATTGAAATTTATTGCAGATTCTAATATCAATATCTGTTGGTGTTTAATAAAACAGCTTTTAATGTCGACTGAGCGATTAGCGTTTCCTGAAATTGCGTATTGAAAAAAC
Source organism: Euplagia quadripunctaria (assembly GCA_963859945.1). NCBI lineage: Eukaryota > Metazoa > Arthropoda > Insecta > Lepidoptera > Erebidae > Euplagia > Euplagia quadripunctaria. Next base: position 2,044,370 of record OY982567.1, on the reverse strand, counting down.
TAAAATTCTCTAAAAAGTATGGTATCGAATTTTAACTATACTATTTATTATATTAGTATAGGTCTGTTGCTTATGATCAGTTGCTGGGTTAATTTATGGCAAAACCTATGCATGTGCCTAATTTCATCGACGTCCGTCCCGTCCATCGCTTATGGCGAAATTGAGAAAGTCCAATCATTCCTACAAATATTTATAAATTACTAGCAACCCGCCCCGGTTTCGCATGGGTGGCAGAGAGAGACATCTTCAACAATTAGCATCATATTTCAACCAATTTACACAAAACCTTAACAATTTATATACCTAAACCTTCCTCATAAATCGCTTTATCTATTAGTGAAAACCGCATGAAAATCCGGTCAGTAGTTTTTGAGTTTATCGAGAACAGCCAGACAGACAGACGCGGCGGGGGACTTTGTTTTATAATATGTAGTGATAATATCAATGGCAGTTAAAGATTGGCTAAGTTGCTGTCTCTATTACTGACCAAACCTCGAAATAAATAAGTAAATATATTTTACACAACAACTACTTACAGTCAATCTTTTTTCATTCATGAAATTCCTTCTGGGTTCAATCCTACCGAATTCTTCCGATTCTTTAATGAAGATTCTTAAACGCTTATTAAATCTAATAAGTAAATTTTATCAACACGTGTATCTTAGTGAGGTCTACGACATAATTTCCTGAGACCTGTTATAGGTAAAAGCCCTATTTTACTCCAGAATAGAAAGACCGAAGGCAGCCTGTTTTGTTGACCGTTGAAGTTAATATCAAACTTGGAAATGTTTCATTATTTAGTAAAATTTATCATTGCATGTATTTTAAATATACAGAGTGAATTTGTCATCACCATCCAAACTTTTTCTGGCACTAGGTATCACTGAAAGGCACCATTTTTGCAAAAAAAAATTGCTGGATAAAATTTTCCCAAAAAAATTTTTTTTTCCTGAAAACACTTAGTCAACCGTAAAAATTGGTTGTTCAAATTTTCAAAAAGAAATATACCATAAAAATTGTCCAGCTGCGTGCTCACTAAGTCAACCGTAAAAAATATTAAATGCAGCGAAGTAGGAAGTTCCGATAGACCGGTTATGGATACTTAGCATACACTGAGTGCATTGTGTCTACAAACTGTGAGTTGTTGAGACAATTTTGTGATGCAAATTACTAAATATTTTTGTACTAAGTGATTTCGACACAAAAGACAGGTTTCTCATAATTTTCGTCAAACATTTTACTGTGTGAATTTGAATGATGATGACAAAATCACCCTATATTGTATAATAAGGTCTTTGAGTCAACAAATACCGAAGTGAGTGAGTTCCACGCCTATCATCTTTAATGCCGCAGTCCTATAATCAAGAAACGATTCGTTTTGCTTACGGATGGTAAAATTTCGTTGAATTTTCATGGAATTTTTTACCGTCCGTAGGTATGCAAAACGAATCGTTTCTTATTATAGGAACGCGACATAAATAAATACGTTTCATCTCACTTACAATTTTTTCCGTTTCTTTTACTACATTCATTCACAGTCGTTGCTACCAGTTGTTTAATGAATAGCTTAAAAGCATTAATAATAATTAAGTGCTAAATAATTTATATTGCAAATTAGTATTATCATTAATATGGTATTGAAACAAACACACTGTTTACACATTTAAACTGGCTTTATATTTATAAAAAAAAAACATATTTTTGCGGTTATCAAACTGTATGAGTTTACAAGTTGCATTAACGATTCAGTATACACAAATAATGTATAATACAAATGAAATATTGTATTAAATACTTAACTTTCACTTCTATGTATTTAGTAAAGTGAAAAGATACTATATTTTTTAAACAATTTATGTTATTGGTCGACATAAATTAAATCGTTAAGTAAGAAATCTATTGGTTTAGAAGAAGTGATTGATTACGACACTTTTTTGGTTACCCGACCTTTCGACCGAAGTCCACCGATCGTGGCAACGAGTCGATTCCAATCGTGACCTCGGATTCCAATTCCAAAGTCGAAATAGAATCGATTTTTTAAACTATAAGTAACACTCGCTTAAAAGAATGAAAATGTTCCATAAGCTTTCATATTAGTTCTTTGTAAATCTAATAATTTATGTGTATAAGTTTGTAACTTACACTTACAAAAAAAATTACAGTATTCCATGTTATAGATTTTTTAATTTGAAAAACAACTCACGTTTTAGAGTGAATCTCTGTTGTATATCACCCTAGTACGACATTAAAAATAATTAAAAGCTCCAATACTCCACATTTCGTATTACTTAATTTCGTTTTTAGTTCATCCAACTTTGTTGTTATCTTTGTTAGCAATCGTGGGGCAAGTTCACGCGGGAGGCGTTATAAGCCGCTTTGTATTTACTATACGTCTATTTGAGCTTTATTGCCGCTTATGTGCTGCCACTAATTTGCCCTACCCACTTTTAAGTATATAGCACGCAATCTAAGTCAAAATAACCTTCAGATTGCGCCATGGAAAATACCTACAGTTGAAATGGAATCTTTAAAGGGCTTAATTACCCCTAAATAATAAATGTGCCTCAAATTATAATTATTATAGCGCTAAAATAAATGAAGTAATAAAAATATTTCGAATGTTTTACTAAAAATTCATTTTTATTTTTACTTTTCGGGCTGGCAATTACTGAAACCTGAAACACTTGACTTGTAAATGACACCATTTATATTTCATATTTTTGGAAGTAAGCAAATTGTGATCATTTTATTAGAATAACATCTCTTGTGAAGCAAGACAAATCTAGGACCTTTTTCATAAATGGCGAAGCAATTCGCAGTTTATTTGGCATTTAAGCAAATTTAGAGGATCCCTTCTCTGCTGGCATTTTGTTTTATGTGGCTGCTCGTTACCGTCGGCGGCCGCGCGTGAAGTTACGGCCGCATTGGGCCGTCTACATCTTCTACGCACTATCCATTTGCTACGTTGCGATTTATTACTTGTAGCTGCAGCGTAATAAATAGATTGAGCCTGAGTAGATGACTTTTACACACGGCACAATAGTGCAAATAAATTCATATTTCTAAACTGTTTCATACCAACAGATTTATATAAACATATTGTCCGGATATACTGAATCTTGCCACTTAGTTAACAAAAGAAGGAATCACACAAAACCATGATATAACTTTTTCACCACTGTCTTCTGTAGGAAAATTCTAGACACAAACATAATTATTATTTATACAGTATTTAAACGTAGATGAAAAGCATTATGTATGTTTCTTTTTCTTTCTTATTTTTTTGTTTATGGAAATTTTAAACTATTTAGTTACATTATAAAATATTCTTGAACAGCTATGTTAGAGTATTGAAAATAAATAAGTATAAAATGTAAAACAACACGTTTTCGACGTTTGCGACGATAAAAACTTCACTGTAAGCGCAGCCGTTACGGCAGCGAGTGCGTATATCGTCCAAATCGTGCCCGGAGGGAGCCGATGCAACTCGCATCTCACTACGGACAATATTTTTATATTTTCACTGCATTTCTGTACCACTTCGCAAAAGGGTAGTGTTTGTAGGCCGTAAAACAAAAGTAGATATGTTCCAAACATACTCGTTTTGTTGGACTTGCTACTTCACTCGTTTATTCATGTAATGTTATCATGTCCACTGTTTTTGTGCATTTCCATTGAAAGCCTTGACACAATATATGTATATAACATTATGAAGCTTTTGGATCTATTATTTAGAAAACTAGTACTCTTAATTATTATTTACTAACATTTCATGAAATATTCGACGTGGTGATTGATCGTGCCAACTTCCACAGCAACGAGTGTCGGGGTGGGTGTCTATATTCTTGACATGTATGAGTAGGTGTTTACACATGTTTTTATTATTGACTTGTTACTACAATGACTTTGTTTTTTTACAAATAAAGACATTACAAATGTGTTTTATACTGTGTCCCCGAACTAAATTAAAAAGTATATATAAGTTTATCTATGTGTTGTGGGTAATAGTTTCTTACAGAAAAATCTGTCCTTTTTTATTAACATCCAGAATGAAATTCATTTTAACACAACTTACGTTAACTTGTAATATTATTGTATCGTGATAGGATGTAAGGTACGACGGCGAACCTAAAAACTTATAAGTACAAAGGATTTTCTGTAAATAATTATCACGATGCCTACGACAAGATTATTTTATTTTTCAGATTTAAAATAATTAATTGTATTCTGGCTACGCAATGTAAGGCTAGTGGCGCAATTACATCGTGGCATGGCATGGGTACTTGCGCAGAACATGCGCGCGAAGAGAATCTTTTCAATCTTTTACCTTCCGAGCTAGCACGACAACAGATTGCATCAAATGTTTGAATATCGTTTGATTGATTACATCATGTGGTATTTATTGATTATAGTTTTTAATAACATGGTCTGTTTACGTTTTTTCTTAAAGAGAAGCAAATTATTTGTAGAACGAAGATTGTTAACATGAGTAGAGCACAAGTAGCTCCCTACTTCCTTTGTTTTGTGCTCGCCATTACTTGTGCTCCCCATCTCCGCCTTCTTACTTAGCTAAGTAAGAAGGTGGAGATGTGGAGTTTAAAAAAGAGAACAGTGAAGTTAGAGCTCGCGAATTGCGTCGTTGGCGAATAGGTAGTCATTTTATTTGGGAATGTAAAGCAGATACGTGGTCATACTTATATTAAATATAATTATGTACAACCAATAGTCATAGACAAATGGTATACAAAAAAACTCGGAGACACAACTGTCACTGATATCTAGATAATTTCAACAATAGTTCTGTCCCTGAAATTAGTTTTGTAAAACGAAACGTCTATTTGAACATTGGTTTTACTCATTCACGTCAAGGCCGAGGGCACCTCACTCACGCCTGAGAATTCTTTATTATCTTGTTACCTAATTTGGTATCTAAATATCACTACTGATTTTATTCGAACGAACAAAGTAAAAGTAGGCTATAAAATAAAATATTACTCTAAAAGCTTTTTAGATTTTTTTTTACCAATTGACCGGCTTTGATCCAATGAAACTACTTAGATACTTCGATAGAAAACCATGGTTCTGTCCATGGTCCAAAGCGAGAGTGCGTGGGATTCCGCCGCCTCGTTTTGCGAGGAGGTGATGTTGGCCATCTCCGTCCTCCATGAGCGCTGGCCTGGGGTTAGCGGGTTGGGCTAACCGTTACCCCAGCAGAAGCAGGCCTGAGACGGTGGCGCGACGGGTTCCGCGCGCGCCTCTCTTATCTGGAGGGGGGGTAGGGAAGTCGAGTCCGACATACCACTTCACCCTCGGTGAGGTGATGACCCGTGGGGGTTTCCATAAGATAAAAAAATTTATAAAAAAAGGCGATGAATGATGTAAACCGATTCTTATCAAACTTGGCACACATATCTAGTTCTAACGACAGTACAACATGACAGAGACCTGTAGATGATATGATGACAGAGAAGGAAGCCAGTCGAGGATACTCCACAACGGTTTTCAGGCTACAGCAGCTACCTCATGGTTCGGCTTATTCAATAATTATAATGAGAACTTTAAACCTAATATAATATTGTTGTTTAAATATTTATAACAAACTGGCTGTGCCCGCGACTTCGTCCGCGTGGAATAGTGCCTAAGAGCCTAAAAAATAAGTTACAGCTTCTAGCTCTAAATATGACGATACTACTACAACTTTTCATCCAAACCTTTCAACCCCTTACACCCCTTTTTTCGCATTAAAAAGTAGCCTATGTCCCTTCTCAGGCTCTAGACTATCTGTGTACCAAATTTCATTTAAATCGGTTAAGTAGTTTTGGCGTGAAAGGGCGACAGACAGAGTTACTTTCGCATTTATAATATTAATAAGTAAGAGTAACACTGAATAGTTAAAGTAGGTCAGTATATAATCTCCCCCGAGGTATCCCCACGTTGCCGTCGTGGGGGGGCTTGCGTGTCTCAATGATCTTTGGAGCTATGCCGGTAGAGCCACTCATGCCGGAAGGTTCAAAGTGAGAGACCAGACTAAGAGGGATACTCGACGGAGTCCATCCATCTCGGACTACCAGTCGGTGTAGGGGATCCGTTCGATCGGGCTCCTACTTTCCGCTCTCTGTATCCTCTGTTCATAAGAGAATATGGAGAGAGCGGTGTACGACGGGCCCTGTTGATCACGGGTTGTGTTCGGCAGGGCAGGGCTATTGCCACCGTCGTTGGTCTTGGCTTGGTCGCCCGGACCGAGGAAGAAAACCTCATTAAAAAATTACCCTGAATTCCAAGTTTTGGTGCGCGGCAAGGGAATGAATGGCTGACAGGTTGTCCCCTTACTCTGAGTCCAGTCTAAGGTGGCATCAGTCGCTAGCACACCCCAGGCCAGAGGATCAGTGGTCCCTCTGGTCTGGTTCAAATGTACACTTGCCCGGGCAATACTGTGGGGCTCTGCACGGGTCGACCGTCTTTCCCCCAGACTCGTGGGAATGAAATGGCAAATTTAACTTTTAAAAAACCAAAACCAATAGCAGAAGTAGAGAGGTGCTTAGGCACGGGCCGAGAAGGCCGAAGTGAGGAGGCAGGCGCTGACAAAGAGACCGACTGCGAATCTGTTGCTAGCAGTTGGTCGGCAACGAGTGTCGGGAGTGGAAGTGCGAGTGCTAAAATGCCTTCCAAATTTTGGAGGGGTGGCCGCAAGCGGTCTCGCTCCGAGGTGGTAAACTCGGAGTCGGAGTCGGCGTCGGACTACACTTCGGTGCCGGCAAAAGTCGGCACGTCAAACAGAGGACGAGGGCGGCCCCGAGGGACGGGCAAAAACGTTGGGCCAGGCAAAGCCCGAGTGGAGCTCCAAGCTTCGACGCAGGAGGGGCTTCGCCAAGTGGTAGAAGGGGAAGCGGAGGCGGAGGTGCAGAAGCAAGCGGAGGCGGCGCAGAGGCTCCGTCTCGCCCGATTGGCGGAACCCAGCCACACGTTGTCTGGAAAGGGAGTAGATGCCAGAACGGCTGGTGCCCTTACCAAACAGGTTCAGGACAACTTAGAAACCATCCTAACGGTCGCAAACAAGTCCAAAAACCTGAAGGGCGTCTTCGTTAAGGCCCTTAAGGAGGCAGCGTCCGCAATCCAAGAGGCGGCCGTAGAGTTCTCAGCCCGGACGGCCTTCGAAGAGACGGCAGCACTCTCGCAGGAGAACGCCGCGCTTCGAAAAGAGGTGGAAGAAATGCGGCAGGAAATCGCGGTTTTGAAAGCCGAAATGGCTCTTTGCAAAGAGCGTCCGACCCCTGCCGAACAGCCGCTACTCCCCGCGACGATCAATCAGCAGCTTCCCATCGAGGTTGCTGAACTGGAGCGCACCATCATGGTTCAAGTTGGGACCATGGTGAACGCCCGCCTGGAGGCTTTTGAGGAGAGACTCCCCCCACTTGTAAACATCCGTCCCCCGCTTGCAGCGGACAGAAAAGCTGCTACAGCACCAACTAAAGGAAACTCCCCAGGTTCCCAGTCCGGGAACAATGTCATAAAGGGGAAACAGAAGGGAACAAAGGCGTCGGGAAAAACACTAACAGCACCTAAGGATGCCGCAAAGCAGAGGTCTACAGCTGCAGCGCTTACTGCCACCGATGCAGTCGCATTTTCCCAATCATCATCGGCTGCAGAGAAAGACCTTCCGAGGCAGGCAAATTCCGGAGCTGAAGCCCAAACCTGGTCGAAAGTGGTGGGTAGAAAAGCTAAAAAGAAGGCTGATAAGGAGAAGAAGACTCAATCTCCGAATCAGACACCTGCTAAGAATTCCAAGACCCGTAAGCTCCGTGCCCCACGCTCCGCCGCTGTAGTCATCACACTACAGCCTGCAGCGGTGGAGAAGGGCACTACATACGCCTCAGTATTGGCCGAGGCCAGAGCCAAAGTGGATTTGCAAAGCCTAGGCATAAAGGGTCTTAGGGTTCGGGTGGCGGCAACGGGTGCCCGAATACTAGAAATTCCCGGCGCCAGTAGTGGGCAAGCGGCGGACCAACTAGCCTTGAATATAAAAAATATCCTCCAAACGGAGGACGTCAAGGTGTCCAGACCCACAAGGTGCGAAGCAGTACGCATTAGTGGGCTAGATGACTCCGTGTCTGCCGCAGAGGTACTAACGGCTATCACCCGCGACTGCGGCTGTCCGGTGGACTATGTGAAGGTGGGCGAAATCCGCCGGGATGCCACTGGTCTCGGCACAATATGGGTGCGCTGCCCAGTCACTGTAGCCAAAAAACTCAGTGATAGTGGCCGTCTACTGGTGGGCTGGGTGTCCGCCAGAGTCAAGTTGCTGGAGCCCAAGACGATGCGATGCTTCCGCTGCCTACAGGATGGTCACGTCCGGGCTAGGTGCACCGCTGAGGTTGATCGCAGTGACCACTGCTACCGCTGCGGTAAGCCTGGCCATAAAGCGGGCCAGTGCTCTGCTACACCGCACTGCCCGGTTTGTGCTGCGGCAGGTAAATCGGCGGGGCACAGAGTGGGCAGTAAGGCCTGCTCTGCAACCACTGCCAAAAGTAAAAAGAGGAGGACGAAAGCTGTCGGGAACGAGAATAATCCCACGCAGCCGTGTCACCTACCAGCCGAATCAGTGGTTCAGGAAGAGCAGGCAAAGGAAATGGATTGCCAGTAATGGCTCTTCATTTCCTCCAAGGGAATATCAATCATTGTGCCAGGGCTCAGGATCTTCTGCTCCAGAGCATGGCGGAGTGGTTGATCAGCGTGGCAGTAATCGCCGAGCCCTACTTTGTCTGTCCTAGGGACAACTGGGCAGGTGACCAGGACGGCCTAGTGGCTATTATTGGCGGGGCTCTTGAGAATGTGTCCAGGGGTCGCGGCTGGGTGGCTGCATCTATAGATGATATCACCATCTTTGGGGTGTACTTTTCGCCCAATAGGAGCCTCGCCGAATTTGAGGACTTCCTTGTGGAGGTAGGCGCCTCAGTTGGTCAGTGCCACCCTCGACAAGTGTTGGTACTTGGGGACCTCAACGCCAAGTCTGCGGCTTGGGGTTCCAGAATCACAGATGTACGTGGTGAGACTCTCGAGGAGTGGGCACTGACTACTGGTCTGTCCCTCCTGAATCGAGGTTCGGTCAGCACGTGCGTGCGGCAGCAGGGTGAGTCCATAGTGGACGTATCGTTCGCTAGCCCCGCTCTCGCACGCCGTGTCCAGGGTTGGACTGTCATGGAGGGGGTGGAGACACTGTCAGACCATAGGTATATACGGTTCGACATCTCCACCCAGTTACAGGGCAACCACAGCCCAACAATTCCACGGAGGTGCGGCCCACGATGGGCTTTGAAGCGATTAAACAAGGAAGTTCTTGAAGAGGCTGCAGTTGTTCAGGCCTGGTCCCAGGAGGCCACTGCAGAGGGGCCCGTCGACGTCGAAGAGGAGGCGCAGTGGTTTCGAGAGGTAATGACAAACATCTGCGACTCGGCGATGCCTCGCGTTTACAAACAACCAATGAAGCGTCGGGTGTACTGGTGGTCTGCTGAAATCGGGCAGTTGCGCATTGCCTGTGTTTCGGCCAGACGTCAGTACACCCGCTACAGGAGGCGACGTCGGCGGATACCTGAAGAGGTGGAGCTCCTCTATGAGGGTTACCGCCAGGCAAAAATGTCACTGCAGATAGCCATCAGTGCGGCCAAGACTCGTGCGCGGGAAGAGCTGCTGGAGACTATAGACAGAGATCCGTGGGGGCGCCCCTACCGTATGGTGAGGGGCAAACTTCGTCCTTGGGCCCCTCCTCTGACGGAGAGTCTCCGGCCACAGCTGCTGGAGGAGGTGGTGGCAGTGCTCTTCCCGGAGAGACCTGAGTATACACCACCGCCGATGGCACTGCCCGTCGCCACAGGATCGGAGGCGGATCACGTTCCCGAGGTGACGCAGGGGGAATTAGGAGCAGCGGTACTGCGCCTCCGGGCCAAGAACACGGCTCCGGGGCCAGATGGCATACCTGGCCGAGCTCTGGTCTTAGCTCTGGAGCCCTTGGAGCCCCGACTTAGAGGACTCTTCACGGCATGTCTAGAGCAGAGCCGGTTTCCTAATGAGTGGAAAACTGGCAAGCTAGTCCGTTGGATTCACCGTCCGCGTACCGACCTATTGTGCTGCTGAACGAGGTGGGCAAACTGTTCGAGCGGATCATTGCAAACCGCCTCGTCAGACATTTGTACGCTGTGGGCCCGGACCTGGACGACTGCCAGTACGGCTTTCGCCACGGACGCTCCACTATTGACGCTATCATGCGCGTGAAGATCTTGGCGGAGGAAGAGAAGTCCCGGGGTGGGGTGTTGTTGGCCGTGTCGCTCGACATCTCCAACGCCTTCAACACTCTGCCCTGGAGTTGTATAAGAGAGGCGCTCATATATCACCGAGTGCCCCCCTACCTCCGCCGCATCGTGGAGGCGTACTTATCAGAGAGGTGCATCACCTACACGGGACGTGACGGCGCAGGTAGTCGCCAGATGTCGTGCGGTGTTCCACAGGGCTCGGTCCTCGGGCCGCTCCTGTGGAACATTGGTTACGACTGGGTTTTGAGGGGTGTCCTCCCCCGGCGCGTGCGACTGACGTGCTACGCGGATGACACGCTGGTCACGGCCGGGGGAAAAACCCACGGAGAAGCAGCGTTGCTGGCCACGGCTGCGGTAGCGCAGTTGGTGGGCCGCATCCGGCGCTTAGGCCTAGAAGTGGCACTCAGCAAATCCGAGGCCGTGGCTTTTCACGGGCCTCGAAATAAGACGCCGCCGGATTCACATATCGTGGTTTGTGGGGTCCAGATAGCTGTCGGGTCAACCATGAAGTACCTAGGATTGGTCCTCGACAGCCGATGGAAATTCGAACCTCACTTCCGGCGGCTGGCGCCAAAGTTGATGGGCGCCGCGGGTGCGTTGTCATCACTGCTGCCCAATTTAGGGGGGCCGAACACCGCCTGCCGACAGCTATACTTAGGGGTCGTGCGATCCATGGCTCTTTATGGGGCCCCGGTGTGGGTAGATAGTCTAACGGCCAACAACATCGCCATCTTGCGAAGGCCGCAACGGGCGATGGCCGTTAGAGTCATTAGGGGGTATCGCACGATCTCCTTCGAGGCGGCGTGCGTACTGGCTGGGTCACCGCCCTGGGGTCTTGAGGCGAGGGCTATCGCATCACTGCGACGGTGGCGCAACAGTACGGCTGAGGAAGGAGAACGACCGGTGCAACGTGAAATCGAGAGGCACCGGTCGGAGTTGCGCCAGGTCCTGGTTGCGGAGTGGCAGGAGCGCCTTTTACACGCTTCCGCGGGCCTCAATACCATCGAGGCCGTCCGGCCAGTACTGACAGAATGGCTCAAGAGGAGGTATGGCTCCCTAACGTTCCGGGCGACGCAGGTGCTTACCGGCCACGGATGCTTCGGGAAGTACCTGCACCGCATAGGTAGGGAGCCGGACGCCCGGTGTCATCACTGCGTCGTTTGCCAAGAAGAAACAGCGCGGCACGTGGTGGCCGAGTGTACTGCGTGGGAAGAACCGCGCCGTACCCTCATCGCAGAGATCGGAGGAAACCTCTCACTGTCAGCTATTGTTCAAAGTATGGTTGGCAGTGAGAGTTGTTGGGACGCGGTGATATCCTTCTGCGAAACAGTGATGTCACAGAAGGAGGCTGCGGAAAGGGTAAGGGAAATATCAACTACCCTCCCGATCCGCAGCAGGCGCACCGGGCGTCGCAGAAGGGCTGATAATGCCCTCTTTCGGCCCCCCTAAATTGACCCGTGAGGGGCGGATTTGGGGAAATCCGTCTCTCTGTAAATGAGTCCGAGGTGGCAGCGCGACGTGTTCCACGTGCGCCCCTCTATGGAGGATGGAGGAAGCGAGGGGGGATAACATTTAACCCCCTCAGAGACGGGGCCTGCACAGGCGGGTCAGCACTGTCGGGGACGCGGACGAATGTGATTCCCGTATCCCCGGCAGAAGGTGGGAGATGGAACACACTGGTGGTTTTAGCCGGTAAGAGTCCGGCACACCCCTCTGCCGCACCCCAGGTGGAGGATAGTCCATGATGGATTTCCCCAGTATAAAAAAAAAAAAAAAAAAAGGTCAGTATATAATAGCAGTCGTATTATAAATTAGTTAATTAATTTGATTAAGGTAGGTAAGTAAGAACTTTAAGAAAACTAACTATTAGTTATAATTAAAACTATTTAGGTATTTACATTAGTGTAGGAGTTTAATTAGGCTAACAAGGTTATTCTTTATTATTTTTCGCTTTTCAGTTTCTTTTTTCTTTCTTTGGTAATGGTTAATCTTTTGTTAAAGATTGTTTTGTCTATAAACCATCTGCGCAAGTATCAATTAGACTGAGAGGTTAGTACCTACTGTCGATAGTTTATTTATATTATTTTCTTTAGATAGTTTCCGTGCGAGATTAAAAAATGTTTCACATGTTGACATCGAAACGTGCAATGCAACCGAATCCGTGACGTCACTAAACACGCAGGAAAGTTTTATCTAGGTATTCACGATACATGAAATCCACCGATTCATCAATCATCAATCAGCTTATCGCCCACTGCTAGGCGTAGGCCTCTCCCAATGCACGCCACAGCACCCGGTCCTTCGCCTTTCGCATCCAATACATCCTTGCAACAAGCTTCAGATCGTCAGTCCTCTGGCCATCTGGATGGGGAGAGTCCTACTTTCCGTTTACCGATTCGCGGTCTCAACCAGCCCAGCCCATTACCACTTCCGCATGCTAATCCGAAAATCAACCAAAATCCACCGATTATTTTGTAAAAATAAAGAGTGCTTAAACATGTTTTCCTTTCGAATTCCCGGGTTTCCGCGTTACTCATAGAGTGCGGTCCCTTGTCAAATAAAAACTTTTCCCATGTCTTATCGAATCAATTACTTTAACAGGCAAGAAGCCATTTTATATCAGGAATTTAGTCTGGGTTTCTGTTTTACTACAACCAAGCTGAATTCAATTGGGCGTCCAACTATTTGATTTTTATTTTGGGTAGATAAGATTCTAGTTTTTTTTTAGATAAGGTTAAGCACGATTATGCAGTAATCTGTCTATATGTAGAAGGCAACATGGGTAAATAAACACTTAAATAGATATATTTATTGCAGCTAGGGTGCGGTGCCTATGCACCCGTGGGTAAAATAATTCACTCGAAAATGTCTAACAATTTATTTCCCTTCCGACACTTAAGTAAATGTTAAGGAGGGAACTTTTTGATAGTTATTTTTTATGCTCAATACTTCGATTCCTACGTTTCCTACCGCACTTAGTAGTAATTACATAATGTTACTTACTTCACTTAATTATCTTTGTGAATAATGTATTAAATATCCTCAACCTTCTAATTATGTTATTGCGCGCTATTTTTTGTAATTTTCTCATGATTATGGTAAAAACGTTTTATTATAATAAGAGAGACAACTCTATTTGACTTCCTAATTAAAATATCTGCCATGGTGAAAATAGAGGATCAAATATTATTATCGGTACCTAAACAAGTTGTGTTGCGTTACTAACAATGACATAAATGACAAAACATGCTACTCCAACCTTAAAGGCCGGCAACGCACTTGTGAATCTTGAGTTGCAGGTGCCCATGGGCGGCGGTTGTCACTTACCATCAGGCGACCCGTCTGCTTGTTTACCCCCTAACCCATAAAAAAAGTATATTACAAGCTTTTGTTTAGTTTCTTTCACCTGTCCCGATGTTTGTCGTCAAATCTTGCAAGTTAAATTTAACATACTTCCCGGTTTCCGATTGAGCTGAAATTTTGCACACATATATGTATATCACGTGACAATGCAATATTATGATGACATGGAGCTGATCTGATGATGGAGCTGAAAGGTGGCCATAGCAACTCTGTAATGAAACGACGCAACCCCATCGAGTTTGGACTGATTTGATTCATAGTAAATCCCGAATCATAAAAACTTAAAAATAAAATAAAGAAAAAAAAAATTAAAACAAACTTTTATTACTTGTTAATAAAAAGAACTAAAAACTTAAAAATAATAATAAAAGCGTGTTACATTTTGACGGCAAGAGAAATAAAGAAGGTGTAATGCGCTTTTATTATTATTTTTAAATTTTTAGTTCTTTTTATTAACAAGTAATAAAAGCTTGTTTAAAAAAAAAACTTTATTTTATGTTTATAACATTTCACACAATAGATGCATGCTGTCTTACCATTAGTGCATTAATTTTTCTGTGCTTATTCTACTTGTATATATTACAAATCACATGCTAACATTCGGTTAATCTTTACAGCAATTAACCATTGTTGGTGTTTGCACCAAAATCAGATACGTTACAATTCTGCATTATAAGGAATGCGGAGAACATAAGCTAAATCAAATCACAAAGGGATTAATTGAACTGCTTCAGCAGTTTGCGAACATGGTTGAACAGTATCTAACCGTAATAGAAATGCAAAGTCACTGCACTGTAACTAGATTCATACCGTAGAGCTAGAAATTCTAATAATAAATAATAAATAATAATAACCTGGCAACACTAAGAGGCAGTCTTCTTTTATAAGCGTATTTCCAATATTTATATTTTTCAAGATAACTTTCTATTGAATCCATATATTATAGAAATCTATTAACGAAAATGCAGATCCAAAATAAAATAAAAATAAAAACAAGGAAAAAATGACGAAAACAAGCTATAAATAGAGTACCTACAAGACATGACATATGTCATGTCATACAAGAAAAAATTTATTAAACCGAAACGAATACAATTATTAACCAATTCCGAAGATGCTTACAAGATCCAGGGCAAAAGCGCAAATACTATCCCCGGACTCGTCGCTCAGCTCCGCCTCGCGGCCCCCGGAAACTACATCGAGTGTACCGACCGCTGTTGAGGCGTCGAGCTCGACATCGAGTGACGAGTTTTTCTCTCCGCCGACGTCGCCAACACCTGTACGTCGGCAGGGGAGAGGCCGGCCACCGAATGGCTTGGGATCCCGAGGCCCACCGGCTTCGAATAGGGCCCCCGCTACCGGTGGTAATGTGCGTCGCATGAGATGGACGACTTTAATAAATGAGAACGTCATGCGAGCATATTTTGTGGCTACAGAGGGAGGAACTAACCTCACTGCGTACCGTGATCGTATGCTGTCTCTGTTTCAGGAACTTGAACCAACTGTTAACGTTTCGGCGCAACGACTATCGGACCAAGTACGGGCCATCCAACGATGTCGTTTGTTGGATAACTCTGTGCTTGAGAGGCTGCGCTTGGACTTGCAGACAAGCACTATGGCTTCTCCTCCTTCACAAATAGTTACACAATTACCATCTGGTTTATTACGACCTTACCCTGATGAAGTCGGAGAGGACAGCACTGCTTCATCTGTAAGTACTCAGTATAATGATCAAATAAGGAATACTTTGGAAGGTGCTATTTGAGAATATCGGTCCATGAGTTATGAAAACAGACCTCGTTTGCCGCGTTTGCCAATGCATAAACGAAATAAAGCGCTGGTGTGTGCCCTTGATCCTATGTTAAATATTTATTTAGAAGAAAGCAAAGATCTCAGTGATACACACTCAATTCTGTATTGTGCAGCTGTTGCAGCATGTCGAGTAGCTGGTGTTAAATTCCCAGAAAATAATACCGCTACTCGGCTAAAGCTTGCTGTTCCAGCGTGGCAGTGCAGGATTGAGCGTCGTATTACTGAGGCGAGGGCACTCATTGGCAAGCTTATCTGTTTCAGATCGGGTAACACACGTCCGAGAGTAATGCGTTTTGTGAATCGGGCTTTTTCGGGAACTGGTATCAGTTCCTGTCATTATGCAGCACGAGTCACAGAACGCATTGACTTTCTGAAACAGAAGGTTTATGCATGGGCAAACCGTATACGAAGATACAAAAAAAGAGTGGACCGATATACTCAGAATCGTTCATTCCAAAAGGATGAGAGGTGGGTTTATAGAAGGTGGGAGCAGCCTGATGTAGTGAGTGACACACATTTCCCAGATGCTGAAACTACAAATACATTTTGGCGTAACATCTGGGCAATGCCTGTCACTCACACAGAGGGTGATTGGATGCGAGATGTTGAACGATCATGTGAGTCGATTGATACCATGGAGCCAATATCCATCTCCAGCACTGATATAGCTTGTGCAGTTCGTTCGCTGCCGAATTGGAAATCAGCGGGACCGGACGGACTGCATAACTTTTGGTTAAAGTGGCTCCGTAGCTCACATGTACATTTGGCATCTCAATTCCATTCATGCTTAGAATCAGGCTCGCTTCCAACTTTTATGACCACAGGAGTAACTCACCTCCTCTATAAGTCTGGTAGTGCCACGGATCCCAAAAACTACAGACCTATAACGTGTCTCCCAACACTTTATAAATTACTAACATCTATTCTGAGAGTGAAGATAACATCTCATATAACTAACAATACTATTATGGCTTACTCTCAGAATGGATGTAGAAGTGGGGCCCGTGGCACTAAAGAGCTCCTTATACTTGACACGATCATTAATCAACAAGTTCGCCGTAACCGAAAGGATTTGGCGACATGTTGGATAGATTATAAGAAAGCCTATGACTCTGTGCCGCATACGTGGCTCTTGAGAGTGATGGAGTTGTACAAGATTGATACGACTCTATGCACTTTCTTGAAGGCATGTATGCGGCAATGGAGAACGGTCCTCTGCTATCCAGGATGTCGGCGGCCTGTCGGTGACGGCGAGCATATAAAGATCAAGCGGGGTATATTTCAGGGTGACAGTTTGAGCCCCTTGTGGTTCTGTTTAGCTTTGAATCCTCTCAGTACTTTGCTGGAGAGTTCAGGGCTAGGCTATCGTTTGCGGAGAGGAGGTCAGGTTATATCCCACCTCCTTTTCATGGATGATTTGAAACTGTTTGCCTGCAGCAATTTCCAATTGATAAGATTACTAGAGGTAACTGAAACCTTTAGTAAAGGTATCAGGATGGAATTTGGTGTGGATAAATGTGCAGTCATGCATGTAAAAAGAGGCAGGATTGTGGAATCTGATGGGATGGAACTCACAGATTCCACACACCTTAGATGTATTTCCGCCAACGAAACTTACAAGTATCTAGGTATGTCACAGGCGTTAGGTGTAAATGAATTGATTATGAAGCAATCGTTACAGGAACGCTTCTTTAGCCGCCTGAAAAAAGTATTGAAAAGTCTTTTATCAGGCGGTAATAAGGTGCGGGCCTATAATGATTGGGTCATGCCAGTCCTAATCTACTCCTTTGGAATACTTAGATGGACTCAGACTGAACTAGATGCCCTGGATAGAAGAGTTCGTACATTGCTTACCGCGTACCGAATGCACCATCCACGATCGTCGGTAATGAGATTGTATATCCCGCGGAAATGTGGGGGTCGTGGTTTTTTAAATGCCAAGACCCTCCATAATCGCGAGGTATGCAATCTTAGAGATTACTTCCTCTCCGTTAACGTGGATGTGCATCGGGATGTGGTGGCAGTTGACAACGGACTCACCCCACTTGCTCTAGGAAAAGAGAACTGGCGCAAACCTGCAGTACTTAATATTACTGATCGTAAGGAGATATGGAAGGGCAAAGAGCTGCATGGACGTTTTTATCGGGCCTTAAATGGGCCCGATGTCGATTTATTAGCATCTGTGTCCTGGCTACGGTTTGGTGATCTCTTCGGAGAAACTGAAGGGTTTGTCTGTGCAATTACAGATGAAGTTGTTATGACGAATAACTATCGAAAATATATCCTGAAGGACGGCACGATTGACATTTGTCGGGCATGTCATCGTCCCGGAGAAACCCTCAGGCATATAATTTCCGGTTGTTCTCGTCTTGCCAACGGTGAGTACTTGCATAGACATAACCAAGTGGCCAGGATAGTCCATCAGCAACTTGCTCTTAAATATAACCTTGTGACTGTCGAGTTACCGTACTACACGTATGTGCCCGACCCAGTTCTTGAAAATGGTCGTGCAACATTGTACTGGGATCGATCTATCATCACTGACAGGACTATTGTTGCCAATAAGCCTGATATAGTGGTGATAGACCGATTAGAGCGCCGAGCAATGATTGTTGACATCACCATTCCCCATGACGACAATCTCTTGAAGGCTGAAAAACAGAAAGAAATAAAATATTTGGACTTATCTCACGAGATTGTCGACATGTGGGATGTGGATTCAGCAATCATTGTGCCGATAGTCATTTCGGCCCATGGGTTAATTGCTAAGAGCCTCGACCAACACCTTCAGAGGCTCACGTTAGGCAGCTGGATCAAGAGCCTAATGCAGAAGGCAGTCCTTCTCGACACGGCACGCATAGTGAGGAGGTTTCTGTCTCTGGAACCCTAACCACCGGTAGCTTGGTCCCTGTACCCGATACCGGTGGGACACTATTTTTTATATTTTTAAATATATTTTTTTTATATAATAATGTATTTAAAAATGTAATTTATATGTATTTAAATGTTAATAAAGAGAATAAAATATAAATATCTTCTAATAGGAGAAATATGGTTTAGTAATCTTGTAATTCTTGCAAAACCAAAAATAATAATAATAATAACTCCACACATCTTACACACGGCGGTCTGATCCCAAACTAGGCAGAGCCTGTACTATGGTAACCAGACTGCTGATAAACATAAAATCATACTTAACTGTACGTAACATGTAACTTGTACTTCTATCTTTGTTCATATTCTCATATCGCGTCTTTTAGCCCAGGTGTGTTTCCTTCCTTTTAAACATTTTTATTACGTAAAGTCAATTTTCAAAAAACCGACAGAAACGCCTAGAAGAGCTGCAATAAATCGTCTGCCCGATGTAAAAAGTGTGGAATGTTGCTATATATGTGTAAATATATTTAATGAATTGAACAAATTGTATCAAAATATAGTAAATTTTGTATAAATTCGAAATTAAAAGTAAATTGCACCATCTGTGAAAGTTGCCCGAACTAATATATGGATAATTAGTATACAACCAACATCATCAATATTACACTAGTATCGCGTAGAACCCACAGATGACGTAAATGAAATAAATCGACTCGCGGTCAGCATTTTTCGTTGCGCTAACACTTTTTCCGTCTCACCACCGCCGCCCGAGTGTCTGAAGAGTAACGTGCCATAAGGAACTTCAATCCAATAACAAAGCTAAAATACATACATTTTGGCTGCACATATAGTTATTTGAGCAGTCGTTTAAATGGTTACCTTGACAACTTTCAAAGCGTACAAACGTACGTTCAAGCGCCCTCGGGCTATATAAATATCATTCTATTGCTGGAGTTATCTTTTTGATAAAAGGTATACGTAGAAAACAGAGAAACAAAATTGGCTTTTGAACTATTTATGGTTGATCTATATGATGATATAATAAAGCAATGTTAATAACTTGATACACCTCTCACACTGATCCCAAACTAGGCAGAGCCTGTACTATGGTAACCAGACTGCTGATAAACATACTTATATAATACTTAATACATACATTTGAAAGATACATTTTTCAAGTGGAGAGCCATGTTTCGGCATGTATGGGCCGGCTCGTCTGGAGTGATACCACGGGGCCTCACAGAAAACCGGCCGTGAGGCAATGATTTCTATGTGTTTCGACGAGTGAGTGAGGTTACCGGAGGCCCCCCTCCCCCTTCTTCCATTCTTCCACCCTTCCCCTACTCCCACCTTAAAGGCCGGCAACGCACTTGTAAGTCTTGAGTTGCAGGCGGCCATGGGCGGCGGGAGTCATTTACCATCAGGTGACCCGTCTGCTCGTTTGCCCCCTATCCCATAAACAAAAAAAAATTACACCTAGACACAGAACAAATGATCGTGCTCATCACACAATTATTTATCCTGTTTGGGAATCGAACCCGCAATCTCTGGCTTACCAACCACTAGACCACTGCTATGCCCAAAATTACATAACATATCTATATGCATACTAAAGTGTATGTATTATACATAGTCTAAATAATACGTGTGTCTGAGCTGACTAAGCAGAAGGAAATTCATCCCATTTGTTACAAGATCTGTGTAGTATATAACTCCAAATGTCACCTGTGAACAATGTATTTAGCATTACATTAACTTTACTAAAGCTTTCTACTTCCAGGTTATACATGTTGGAGTGTATTTTTAATCGAGGATAAAATACATACGATAGTGTTAAGTGATCGTTCGCAGAAAATTTTTAAACAGAGGCCACGTAATCTATGGAAGTAATAAATAGAATCTAATATAAGTATGCGTGTCCGTTGACCGTTTGACATCATGGTCTAGTCGACAAGTTGAAAATGGTCCAAAATAGAGGTACTGCGCTTAAAATTATGTGCGATAGCTCATTGGATCCGGAATGATGCCTAGAAAAATGTGCCAAAAGCGTGTATTACCACATAAAAAATTGCAAAAGTTATAAACAATTAAAGATGAAAAGAAATGGCATTTCGTTTTTTGCCAATATTTCATAAACTATTAATATTTAAGAAATTTCAAAAAAAGATTCTGAAAAAGAAGGAAATTTCCAATAAAAAACTTCTAGCTTTTGGAACTCTATCTCCATTTTTTATAATTTATCCATCCATAATTTATAATTTTAATTTAACGCTGAAAATGGGTCTTCGCGCAACCTAAAAATGTCGCGGGGAGACCTATTTTCAGCGTTAAATTAAAATTATAAATTATGGAGAAAGAGTTCCGACAGCTAAGAGTTTTTTTGTTGGAAATTTCCTCCTCTTTCAGAATCTTTTTTTAAAATTTCTTAAATATTAATAGTTTATGAAATATTGGCAAAAAAAGAAATGACATTTTTTTCATCTTCAACTGTTTATAACTTTTGCAATTTTTTTTGTGGTGACACACACTTTTGGCACATTTTTCTAGGCGTCATTCCGGATCCAATGAGCTATCGCACATAATTTTAAGAGCAGTATTTTGGACCATTATCAACTTGTCGACTAGACTATCAGGCGTTTTGTGACGTGTTTAAATAGTCAAGTTCTTTAGTATAGTTTTAAGAGCATCTTTTTAATGCTAATGCTGTCAAATGTTATTACGAATGGTATTACGATACATAAGCTTTGATAAACAAAAAACGTGTGAATGAATGAATAACTCGACAGTTTGTTTTGCGGTGTTTGTTTTACTTTTCGTAGAATTTTATATTGCTGTTTTGGAGAATTTTTGAAAATAAAATAGTGTTGGGGCTGTATATATAAATATACAATTAAAATAAATAAATAAAAAACAGCGAAATTGCGTAAAAGAGATGCATCTGTTGTCGCCACATCAAAAACTCTTATTTATTATATCAAAAATAGGGGCAAACTGTAATATTTAACAAAAATGATTTAATAGACATTATTATGACTAGTTTATTCCGCTAACGCAACAATGTTGGTCGGTTGACAATAGGGTTGAGTGCGAATAGAGGTACGAACAACATAGCAGTTACTGTTATTTAGTGATTTTTAAAGTTTATAACAAAAGTGGTGAGTGTACCTAACACATCGATAGCTGGAGGAAAGCTCTAAAAGCAAGTTTTGATTGATGGTGTGCAACAAAATTACATATGACCAGAATTTTAATTTAATTACCAATCCCAGTTTTTCCGTTACTAACCACTTATCTTGATAGCGTTGAACGTTTAAGGTCTTTCATTTGTACCACACAAAAATAATACGTACATACAAACTAATAACTGTAAAGTCTTAATCTCGCATTTTATAATAAACTGACTGATGAATATATACATATGTTTGTGTATGATCTCACTATCGTACATACAAATAGTTTTTACTTTTTACATATAGATAATGTTATGCACACGTTGCGATCTACTCTTGGCTGCGCGTTGTTAATATTATAAATGCATTAATTAATACTTTATAAGTTAGTACGCTACCAACTATTATACCTACAAGCACTATCAAGGAAAGATTCGCTACTAAATACATTTTTATATAACTTTACTAGAATATTTTTATTGAATTTTACTTTTACGTGGGAGAGCCATGCTTCACCACGTATGGGTCGGCTCGACTCCGCTCGATACCACGGCCTCACAGAAAACCGGCCGTGAAACAATGCTTGCATTGCTTTTCGCCGCCTGAGTGAGGTTACCGGAGGCCCTAATCCTGCCCTCTCCCCTATTCCCGTCCTTCCCCTCTTCCCCCTCTCCTTCCCTCTAATCCCCCTCTCCCGTCTTCTTGCTCTTCCCCTATTCCCACCTTAAAGGGCGGCACTTGTGACTCTTGAGTTACAGGTGCCTATGGGTGGCGGCTTGAGATCAGGTGACCCGTCTACTCGTTTGCCCCCTTATACAATTAAAAAAAAAAATTAAAAAATATACTATTTACGTTTCGCCGTCTTTCCTGCGTACTCAATTAACTACTAACTTAACTACTTTATAATTATCCTACAGTGTACAAGCTAACTGGCCTTTACAGTTTCTGATTCTTGACGCTCAACGAAGGCTTATTTTATAGATTCAATTTTCTTTTAATGCGTCTATTTTTATCTAATTATATTGGTAGTTTTGGTAAAACCCTTTCTACCCACATTATATGACTCAGTGCATGTCCTTAAAATGTCTTCACTATTCCATGCTCATCCAAAAGAAAGGAAATATGCAACAGAGGCACTGCTTTTTAAAACAGGGCCAATCCAAAACCTAATTATAACAGTCATATTAAGTGTTGACATTCTATTGACTTATGAGGGCAACATTTAACGAGACCTCACAAGATAGCATTAACCAGTAAAATATCCTCCTAGTTCCTATAAGTGCCTTAAAATTTTTACATAATTTTAATAAATACTATGTATATGTTAATATTAATGTGAGTCGTTCCTCCTTCCAAAGGACCTGGATTCGTTCCGTCAAAATTAAGCAAGGCTATGGCAGGAAAAGGTACATCGAGGCTCGGTAGAACCGGTTTTTAAAATACATTGATAAAACATTTACTTTATGTTTCTGTAATATTTGACTGGCCTGTTGGCCTAGTGGTTAGTGACCCTGACTGCTACGCCATAGGTCGTGGGTTCGATTCCCACCCGAGTCTGGGTGTTCTTTGTGTCCGTTGTTTGTATGTTTGTAAAGTCCCCCACGACACAGGAGTCATTATCATTCCTAACGCGGGAGTTGTCTTTTTTTCAAAAACAAAACATTAAAAGAAGATACTGTAGCCAAAATCACTTGGCAAAAACAAATCAACATGAGAAAATTGAAAATTATTTCAAATATGTACAAAAATATATAGCAAAGTTTTGAAATAGAATATCTCGGCTTCTCGGCCTTTACAAATCACCAAATAGGGACAAATACAGGTCTGTTCCGTCCCAGGCTTATGGCTCACGGATCGTAAAATATTTCACAGGCAACGCACACCCTACAACCTAACTCTTTGATATCGAGTAACTGGATGTGGTTTCATAAATATCAACGTGTTTAATAATAAATAATTATTATAACACACACCATTAATGATCCTAATTTAAATATCAGCTTGTGATAATCATAATAAATTCATTTGTAAAAAAAACTGCCCGTTTTGTGATTTTTTGTACTTATTGCAATAGTTTATACCAAAGAGATGTTAATCAATAGAAAAGTTTACTTTTTCAAAATTTGTGTTTTTTTTTCAAGAAACGTTTGGCGCGTGCCTTTTTTTTTATTTCAACGGTATTTTCAGTCGATTGTTATTTTATTTATCACGTCGTCTTAATTAGTGTATGGATGTTACACCTAGATCGAGTATTATTGTGTATAAAATTGCTGAAAAAATAAAAAGAGTAATTAAAATTATAACGCTACAAGAAGAAGAAGGCGCCAGGTGGTAAAGGGTGCCAAAAAACCAAATGTGTAAAACAATTTAGAGCAGAAAACATTTTTTAAAGGGGCAGGGGTAATCTTTAATTAGTCACTACAAAATATACACAGGTAAGACTTTATGATTTTGTTACTGATTGAAATTTACACAATACTAATTAAATTATATGTATAGCTCTAGAAACTTTCTTAATGTTAAATAAGCTCAACTTTGCTCGCGTAATGTAGATTTTGTAACTCAGTTCGGGTTGTCGATCAAAAGTATTTCTTCTATCCCTCGGGAACAACGCACCTTAATACCTACCTACGCAATAGAAACAACATTTCATTTAACATAATGTTCGGTTGTGTACGTAAGGCGTGATAGCGAAAACACAAACTAGAAGTTAGAATTAGGATAAAACTAAAATACAATTTACATTAAGTGAAACCGTCGACCGAGGGCGCTGAAGAATCTCGCTTAACCCTGATCATGGGCTAGAGCCGCTTCTGCTTACATTTAGCAATTAGTGAGTTCACGGTACAAATCTATTCACGAACACAAAGGAGTATCAATTGAACACCTTGTCTCTAATTGATACTCGCTTGTTCCGCTTGGCCTGAACGCGATTCATTTGTTTCGACGTTGATCAGGGGGATGACAATAATTTGCTAAAATTCGAAAATTGTCACATTGGACGTGGGTAAGATGATTGCATCTTACCACCGAGTCTCTCAAGTTGGACTGAGAGATACCTCGAGATCAAGCCATTGTTTCGTACTAAATGTTAAAAAGTGACAAAATACGTGTTCGCCATTATTAGGTTTACAATTATTGAACTATAAACCTAATAATAGCGAACACATATTTTGTCACTTTTTAACATTTTATATTTATGGTTTCTATTTTAAATATAGGTACTGTAGGCAAAACCAATCTGTTATGTAAAGAAAACAGTTAAAAATGTAAGACGCACACCATTCAAGAAACCGCATAAATATGAAACCAGTCAAATGCAAGTTGGTTACGCACGTCGTGGAATTCATAAAAAATAAACCGAACTTTGACTTGAGACATAAAAACTTTGTGAAAGTTGGGACCTTTTTAATTACCTATTTATTTGCTGTGTTGTGGGATATTAAGAATGTGTACCACATTTCATAATTGAGTTGCAGTTGTTACATTCTGTTATCATTATGTAGTGGATTTATCGTGTGTCACGATAACCAGTATAAATTTAAGTTGTTAGATCTCTAAGGATTACAAATCTAGTTTAAGTAAGTATCCAACAAATAAAAATATCGTATTTATGCTTTATACATTACTAAATTAAGTAAGCACAACTATGTAACAAAATACCCTTACATATAAATAATGTAACTTCATTTAACAGTTTTAAGACACGATTGTCCGAACATCCTACTAATATTATAAATGTGAAAGTTTGGATTAATGGGTGGATGGATGGATGTGTCTGTATATTATAAAACTAGCTGCGCCCTGCGGTTTCACCCGAGTAAGTTCTGATCCCGTGGGAATATCGGGATAAAAAGTAGCCTATGTGTTAATCCAGATCTCCAGCTATCTACATACCAAGTTTCATCGCAATCGGTTAAGTAGTTCTTGCGTGAAAGAGTAACAAACATCCATCCATCCATCCATACTCACAAACTTTCACCTTTATAATATTAGTAAGATTATACTGCTCCTGATTAATACAATAAAAAATAATAACTAAAAAAAAATCGACTTAAAACTATGAAATAGTTGTGGTGACCATTGTATCGAATAATTTTTTAAAAATTCTGTTCTCAAATGAGTGGAGTGGACCTAAAACTATCTTCAATATCTCATTTACGGCCGTCCGAAATTAGGTGTCAATGATAGGTATCCTTTTAAAATAAACACGGTACATACTCACACATACAAAACATTTCTATGTTTTTATATAACCACCAATATAATATTTAAAAATTTCACACAATTCATATACGCGCACGTTATATATGAATATAACGTGCGCGTATATGAATACGCCCATGTTTTGTATATTATTTTTTTAAATGTCAAAATATGTTCGTTCGTATTTTATGCGCTGCCGTACTGTTCATCCCATCATCATGAAACTAGATACAGAAAAGGACATGGGTACTTTCCTCTAGAAAGAAGTACAGTCCCCGAGGAATGGAAAAATTACTTGTACGCGAGCGAAGTCGTAGGCAAAAGCTAGAGTATAATAATAAAAGAACTTAATGATACTCTTATAATAAAAAGGAACGCAAAAATAAAACCTCTGTTTAACAAAATACTGTAAAAGCTCAAGCCAAGAATAAAAATAAAGTGGAATAACTGGCGCTCGACTACTTTCTGAAGTCGTTTATCAAACTTACTTAACGTTTCCAGCTTGATTATATTTCACAGAGCGATACGAACGGGAAACTTCTTGAAAACGTAGGTAGCGCCCAATTTGGTCGGTAAACGCATCTGAATGTTACCATATCCGCGGAACAAGTGGAGATTGAGCTGCAAATGGTTTTCATGTCGTAAACTACTCGTCTTGTTATGCTTGCTGAACAAAGGTGAAATTTATGAAAGTACCTACAGCTACTAGTTTTATGTAGATACTCAAGTGAATAATACTTTGCCCAAGGTAAAGCATAAGCCGCTTTGTCCAAACATGTTTATTGTATTCGTTTTTCAGGGTAATCTGTACAAGTCAAACAATACCCGTTTTAGCTCGTTTATATGGACAGTAAAATTTTGCGATATATTTTTACAGCATAGAAACAAATTGTGTACAAATATTTGTTTGTTTTTCTGCTGGGTAAATGTTGTTTCGTTGCGTTGTGTTTATATTTTTCTATATATTTCATGGCTATGCTCGATGACAAAGCAACACTATTATTAGTGTTTATTCAGTTATGTTGCATAATAATATGATTATATACCTACCGAGGATCCTAAACAAAATTATTATATACATGTGCATCTGACTGCACGGAGGGCAGCAGTTGCAGTGTTGTGGGTTTAAATACCACACAAAAAAATTGTGTGATCCACAAATAGCTGTCCCGAATCTGAGTCCTCTTTGTGTCCGTTTACAAATACACATAACTTTATTGTTTTCTCTCACACCATTTACAATTATAGTAAATGACAAATCAGTACAGCATATGTGAATCATGGCTGAATAACCTATGTGGGAGACTGGTATCTGCACTAGGAGACCTGTATTACAGATTACCAGCCTCTCCAGACTCTGAACAGTGGAATATGTAATAGGAGAAGCTAATGAAGATGTGTCCGCATAATAAATCAGTGAAAGTTTTGTGTGCGTGTGTATTAGGGTGTGTTTGTGTGAGTGTGTGTGTGTGCGTGTGTGTGTATTAGGGTTTTTTTTATAGAGGTTGGGAAAATACTTTTACGTATCATCAGGACTACAACCTGGCATGTCGGACTCCGATGTCAATACCGACTAAAAACCTCCTCTTTCTCCGGCCTCTGGTTCCCCGCGGAAACCACCGTTAGGCATTACTTCGTGGGGAGAGGATCTAGCTGTTGCTCCTTCTTCTGGTAGTTGAAGTCATTGCTTCTTTCCTTCTAACCGTTACTGTTTTCTGGCTCTCTTCCTTTCTGTGGAACGTAGATCTTGAAGTACCCTCGTCGTGAAAGTACTGGTCTACCCACTGGTCACTAGTCTTTCTGGTCATTGCGCAGCGAGTTGAAACGGGGACATGCGTGTGTTAGGTGTATTTGTGTGTGTGTGTTTGTACACAACTCTCTATTAATGCAGAAAATTGAGCATGGATAGGAATCACTGGGTTTTTAAATGTTAGGTGCACTAATGTGATGTTATGTGGGCACATAGAGAAGATTTTCGGTTTAATCGTAGTTGAGAGACTTTAGACACGAAGTGATAGCTCTTTTATACTTGTATCGGGTAAGTTGGTAAATTGACGTTTTTTATTTATGTTTTTGTATAAATCTACCCAGAAAACCATAGAACTTCCCAGAGAAGTGGACTATTGATTTCTGATATTTTGAAAAATGTTTTGTTTTAACCTTTCATTTCTACGCGAAGGCTCGTATGTCAGTGATGAATGCTGTTTGAGAGTAACATTTAGGACGTACAGCTGGCGAACTGTAAGGACATCAGCTACAAGATAAAGGTCTTTAGTAGGAAAACGGACCCACCTTCAGCACAGCACTCTGAGCCATTTCTACCCTTTTCATAATCATTTTGCACGTACCACCCCATACAGTTATACAATATGACAGAATAGGCTCACATACTGTTTGGTAAACCATCTTGCTTAAATTTTTGTCAGCAATATGTCGCAGGATTTTATAAACTAGAATCAGCTTTCGAACCGTTGATGACAGTAGATCCATGTGTTGGTTAAAACTCAATTTACTGTCCCATGTACCCAAAAATTGTTACAATAACTAACAATAATTTTCAACCAGCTCTGTCTAGAAAAGGTTTATAGCCTTTTAAACGTATAAAACAATGATTTTCTTGTTTAATGTAAATTCAAAATAAGAAGAAGGCAGGGCATATAATATTTCTATTTAAATCGGTGCTCCGAGGCTGCCGCAAGATGATGTACCTTCACAATTAAGAATTGAAGATTTTTTTTTAAATGGCATTTCTTGGAAGAGCTGTTCGAAGCATAGGGTTGTCAAAGTATAAATAGCATCAGTTGTGTTGAGGTAATTTTTAAGTACCCATTACCGTGTATATTAAGCCAAGTAGTGGGTTTGATTTCTAAGTGCTAAGTATAGTAGAAAGAATAGACAGTTTACACTCAACACTAATTTTTATCTTTAATCAAGCATTTGCAGAGTCAGTGTTAATAATTTTCTTAACTTAAAATCGAAAGCTCTTAAAGTTGCAAGCAAACATTTTAAGCACTTTGCCTCTCAATGAATAACAAAAACAACAAGACTTTCAAGTAAATGTTTTCTCAATCATTAAACTTAAATCAATATTCATCCTTTTGTTGTTAAGACGGTGAAACTTTTCTATTGGCGTTTTAAAGATCCTACACACACTACCAGCCTTTTCCCTAGCGCGTGGCCAACTTTATCCGTGGAAAGGTCTAATGGATAGGACTCGTGGACGTCCGGCAACCTTACCTACCAGCATAAATACAAGATTAAATTAGGAGGGACTTTTCTAATCAGACGGCTCCGAATCAAACAAAAATCTAGTTTGCACTACCTTTCAAATTTCGGCCTGCTACTTTGAATTTATTTACAAAAATATCAACATCACTTTTCCATTTACAATGACAGCCACGCAACAGTCCTAGTACTAATTAGCTCGTGTATCTGAATGTTTCGAAATCAATTGCAATTTATATTCATTTTCGAGAACCTGTGTTAGGTTAGTGTCGTTCACTGTGACAATTACGCCATTAGCTATTGGATCTGTTTTAAGAGCCGACCGACTGACCACGTTGAAACCCCATTTTAGCTCAAGCTTCATACTAATTCAAAGAATTTCATTATTTCACACTAGAACTATTAATTTCACGAATAGTGCGGTAGGTTAAATAGTTGCAATAGTTTAGTTATATGTTTGTAGCGTTGCACGTCTCCAAACTAATTTCAATTTTAAGTAAAAAACAAATTTAAAATAACGACATTTACCATCAGGTGACCCGTCTGCTCCTTTGCCCACTATACCATAAACGTAACCTGACCATACAACAAGCGGCTCGGGACAATTCACGTTCAACCAACCAGCGCGCAAGGTGCGTTCCATCACTTGCTGGTTAGAGATCATTTTAGACTCACAATTTGACGAATTGTCATTGAGGGATTATAAACTATCGATAATTGATAAATTTAAAACACCCTCAACTCGAAAATCCCTTCAACGATTACAAAATGCCTTATACCATTTTGGAAAAGGGCTGATACTCTTACACTGCTAGACGATATTAACCAAACATAGCTAAGAACCACCGCAAGGAAACTGGGTTTCAAATGAAAAAACCCGCATCGAAATCTGTCCATCTGTTTGAGAGCTACGATGCCACAGACAGACACACACACACAGACATCGACGTCAAATTTATAACACCCATCTTTTGCGTCGGGGGTTAAAAAATAATACGTCAAAGTGTAAATGGTGAGTGATTCATAATTTTTCGTCAGTTTATAATATCACGAGATTGTTTATAAACTAACGATGTTCATCAATAAATAATGTTTTTAAAGAGAAATAAAAAAACGTGCAAATGTCTGAAAAATGGATATAGGAGTGGGTCTCTCTACACAAAACCATTTTCAGGTTAACAGACACTGTTAAAATAGAAAAATATAATGACTAAAGTGATTAATTAATCCTCCCTTTTTAGTTCTTTTTCAAAGAAAGTTAGGTCTAAAACAGTCTAGATAATCCAATGGCATTTGATGTTACCGGCGAATCGTTCTATTTCCAAAATAGAACATTCATTAGGTAACACTTCAATGAATTACGAGCGCCCCGAATTGATTTCTGTACTTGATTTAAAACGTTTAATTAACATTTTTAAATTGTGTTCCAACATTCTATTCTGTTTATTTTTCGTAACTCTAGTCAATTATAGTTTTGAAACTAAAAAACAAGGTTCAATAGCAAACCGAACTAGAGAGTAGAAAATATTTTTATTGTGAATAAATATGGTTTAAAAAAATTAAAAAAAAACACGCTTTTGTAACTAGCTAAACTAAAAAGTATAAAATAATTTGGGGTGCTTTTTAACATATTTTATAAATGACTTTACTTTTACCAATATCTATCTGTCAATGAAATATCACTACATATTATAAAACAAAGTCCCCCGCCGCGTCTGTCTGTCTGTTGTGATAAACTGAAAAACTACTGAACGAATTTTCATGCGGTTTTGACTAATAGACAGAAGTGATTCATGAGGAAGGTTTACACAAAATCTTAACTAATTATACACCTATTATAATTAGTTAAGATTTTGTGTAAATTTATTGAAATATGTTGATGATTGTTGCAGATGTCTCTGCTCCCTGTGCGAAGCCGGGCGGGTTGCTAGTTTACAATAATTGACATCTAGCACCCAACGATTTTTTTGATATGATAAAACGATGATACAAATAAAATGATTTTTTTTTTTGATCACTATTATTTTTTTAACTTAGAGAAAATTGTTTTCTACGTTTCAGTTCAGCCAGTTACAGAAGCGTGTTTTTTAGTTTTTCAAATTATTATTAATTTTTGCTTTTTAGTATTTAATATTGTATTGTCATCGGGCCTTGATAAAGGTGCAAAGTTTCAATTTAGTAGTAGGAGAGCCATGCTTCGGCACGTATGGGCCGGCTCGACCGGAGTCATACCACGGCCTCACAGAAAACCGGCAGTGAAGCAATGTTGCATTGCTTTGCGCCACGTGAGTGAGATTACCGGAGGCCCTAACCCTTCGCTCCCCCTTCTCCTCTATTCCCTCCCTTCCCCTCTCTCCCCCTCTTCCCCTACTCCCACCTTAAAGGGTGGCAACGGACTTGTGACTCTTGAGTTGCAAAGTGCCCATGGACGGCGGTAGTCATTTACTATCAGGTCTGCTCGTTTGCCCCCTATATCATAAAAATCAATCCGACGTTTCAAAGTGGGTGAAGATCACGTTCAAAGAGCGTGTTAAAAAGGTGGTGGTGGGCACAAACACTCGCTGGACCTGTAGTGACACTCGGACGATACTGAGACTATAGAATCTGTCAGATCCACCCCCTCCCCCACACACCTTCCCCACGGAGCCCCCGCCGACTCACTCGTGCCGAAAATGCACCACTACTGTAGTGTACTTAAGGGTCGTCAACGGGTATACGAGTCCCTTGAAATTGCAAGTCTCTATAGTCTACGTTAACTGCTTTCTTACTTTAAATGACTACCACCGCCCATGGGCACCTGCAACTCAAGAGTCACAAGTGCGTTGCCGGCCTTTAAGGTGGGAGTAGGAGAAGAGGGGGGAAGAGAGGAAGAGGAGGGGGAGAGGAGAGAAGAGGGGGGGAGGGAAGAGTTAGGACCTGCGGTAAGCTCACTCGGCAAAAAGCAGTACAACCATTGCTTCACTACCGGTTTCTTGTGTGGCCGTGGAACCACTCCGGTCAAACCGGTCTATACATGCTGAAGCATGGTTCTCCCACGAAAGTAAGTTACAAGCATACATACACTCACGCTATATCCCCGAAGGGAAAGGCAGACCCACATTTTGCCAACAATAATTTAGTCCCACTAACGTAATAGGAGCAAGAAAGGAATTAAAGATCGAAAGATTGGGAGTACTTATATTGAAAAGGAAAGGTAGGTAAGAAGGGAAGGCAATGGAAAGGAAACGGATATTGCTTACGCAGGTAAGGGTCGCATAACTGTAACACGAACAGGCTGTTGCCGAGAAGTACGAGCCCTAAGGCTGCAGTTCCACCAGAGATGTGCGAGGAAGTTGAGCGGTAACAGGATGCGCAACGAAGCTGTGAAACGGTGCGCAAATAAACGGTGCGAGATGTGTACAATACACATCAACCTCTAACCAACACCGTCTAGCACACATCCCTCGCACACATCTCTCACACTCATCCCTCGCACACATCCCTCGCACACATCTCTCACACTCATCCCTCGCACACATCCCCCGCACACATCTCTCGCTTGTTTTGTACGTACGAGTACAAAAACCTCGCTCCGATAAGCCGTTTCCTCAGGAGCTGCGCTGAGCGAGGCTAGGTAAATGAAGCGATTCTATTGGTTCTTAACAAACACATCCTTCACTACGCATCCTCACACATGTCTGGTGGAAACGCAGCCTAATACAGTAGTAAGTTCAGTAGTTGTATTTCAGTTAGTAATCCTAATAAATTCAACAACACTTAATGATTTCAATTCTTATCTCTGTATGTCTGAAAAACAAATAAGTCTTTCCTGTGTAAGAGATCAAAAATTCTCCATTCACAATTCTCTATCTTGAATGTTATGGAATGGTATGGCCAGCCATCTGGAAACAAGAACTCATTGAGTTTTGATAAGGTTTTATATTCATACAAACCTTTGTAGTCCTTACGACGTTACACACTACCCACAAAAAAGGATATATTTTATATAGCACGGGGTATTTTTATAAATTTTCCTGAAACTGCCCTTAACATAGGCACCACTCAATGACAAAATGATATTTAGAGTTAGTTCAAAGACACTTATAACACGTTCGTAACACAGATACCGTCAATTTTTTTTAACTCTTCAAAATATACCGCCTGAAGATCTTCAAGGAATAAATTTTTGTGATAGATTTACGAATACACTAAAATTGGCATCGAATGGTAGTATATCCATAATTTCAAACGATTAAAACCAACCGCCGCGCCGAGCCGCACCCGTACTGAAATAAAGTGATGTGCCCGGTCAAAGTCCCATAATTCAAATAAGAGGCCAGGTTTTATCTGTGCAGTCCCGGGGCAGAGTTTAAGGCCTCGTTTATTTTGCTCCTTTAACCGGTACCCGGTGAAAAATGCAGTCAGAGGCAAGAGTCCGACGATAATATTGTAAAGTACACTTTTACCTGTAAAAGCAAACTGCAACTGGATTGAGCGAGATACTTTTTATTACTATTTACCTTCTAGTTTTCCTTGAAATTAATTTCGTTTGTTCAAGAAATGTGATATTTTATTAGGCGACTTCGTGACTGGGATTTAAGATGAATTAGATGAAGTAGATTTGTGAAATATTAGACAGGATGCACGTATATCCCGCCCATTTTAATTTGAAGAAAATTTATGCGAGTGCGACGGTGTTGGTCATACACTGCGTATCTACTACTAAACTAAATCCATAATTTGTAATCAATAACTCAATCTAATGTAATCACTAAACTGACACTCGAGCAATTGACAAACTATACACAATTTAACAAAGTACACTCGATTTTATATAAGTGACAAGTAGAAGTATGTTGTTTCAGTTTAGTATATACTTTTTTGTATGTTAAAGAGCGCCTGGTGGTCCAATTTCGACCATAATTCATTTTTAGTTTATTTCATTGACCAGTATTTTTTTTTATTTTAGAAAGAATACTAGCAACGTGGTTCACACATTACTAGTATTCTCTTGTCTCCCCCTCTTCCACCCTGCCCCTACTCCTACCTTAAAGGCCGGCAACGCACTTGTGACTCTTGAAAATCGGTCCATCTGTTTGATATCTATGATACCACTGATAGACACATGACATACACGCATTAAACGTATAAAATCCCTTCTTTGTCCATAAGGGTTTAAATAAATAGGCAATTTTGCCAGACACGAACTTTTTGACTTGTCTTGCAATCATCGAATACCTAAATTAAACCTATAACTAAAACCATAATCTTATCAATATTCTAATTTCATACCATTACGCATTACTGTCTAGCAAATTAGAGTTATCCATATTTTATAATCCGTGATATCAATTCGGCTCGCCACAAAGCCAACGTCATGATTTATTCCGATGTTATATCAGAAGTGTCGCGTCGACGTGACAACAAAGATTGGCTGGACAATCTTCTTTTTGTTATTTATTTTTAGATTAAAAGCATTATACAGAATACTGATAAAAAATATACAGTGCACAGATAACAACCATTCTTACCTGTTCATAAGAAATATTTTTTTCTATCGTTAATAATAAAAGCTTAAATAAGAGAGAGATGAGACATAATAGAAAATACATGAAGCAATTGGAAGTTTATATAAGAGAGACTAACCATTCCTGTGACTGTCTTCACTTACGACATTTTTTTTTAAATCAATTGCAAACAAGGACATGGATGATACAGAATCACTTACAATTGCAGTATCATATCATATGTTAGTTTTTGTAATTCCTGAATGACATTTTTGTGTTTCAGAGGCATGTTTTTATGTACTAAGTTTTATTTTTACAGAGTCGGGTTTAAATTTTGATATATTTACTTTTTTGTCTCTTTTAGTGACAAAAAAGTAAGTAAAAGTAATCTCTCAGGTTACAGTCGTTATCTCTATTTCTATGACTTTTTATTTGTAGATCCAGAACGAATAATAAAATAATAAAAATACAAAAAAAAAAAAATAATAAAATGACGATTTTAAATTTAATATCTTCTAAATTTTAATTCTCTAATTATTAAGTGCATTTCTTACGTTTTTTTTCATTGACAACGATTATTTAATTGATTTTTTTTCATATTATGATCATGAAAACATTCCTAGTAGACTCAAATTTCACGAATTATTCCCATACCACTATTGATTGATTAATTCAGTGCAGGCATCTCACAAGGGATACCAGTATAACACAGTATACTTATGTCAAAAGCCCGTGAAGAAGATAAAAGTTCAAGAGTAAAGGAAAGACAACAAAAATATTTGCCATATTTTTCTTTAAACCCTTGTGTAGCTTTTAAAATAACGACCGCCTAAAGCCGTGCCTCAGCATTTACTGGA
The DNA here is from genome assembly GCA_963859945.1 of Euplagia quadripunctaria. Taxonomy (NCBI): domain Eukaryota; kingdom Metazoa; phylum Arthropoda; class Insecta; order Lepidoptera; family Erebidae; genus Euplagia; species Euplagia quadripunctaria. The sequence goes on along the minus strand of OY982567.1, from coordinate 2,009,070 downwards.
TCACAGCAAGCTTACCTTCAAAGGGGCAAAACAAAAGAGCTAAAGACAATTGAGGCAACCGCCTTTTGAAACTATATATACCAAATACAACAATGTACGACCAAATAACATTAACCAGGAAAAATGCTTATTTTACAAGCTGGTATAAAACTTTATTGGTATGTAACAAAAGAGTTTTGTGGAGCATTTATACGTAGTTCTATGTAACTGTTGAACCTAATTCGTAAAAATTTTAATTGTACCTAGGAAATGGCTTTTGCCAGAAAAGGCCGTATCCTCTAACGGATAGTAGGATAGAAGCGCTGTTCAAACACGGTCTTCTGTAATATGGACGTTTTCTACCCAGTCGACGTCGTCGTCTTCTGTGCCGTGCTTCACGATTGCTTCTGGTGATAATACAACATTGCATACCATGGAGCTTGTTTAATAGAAGAGTCTGAATTCCACAACTTAACTTTGTTGTAGCTTTATAAGTTTTTTACCTACTATAAAATCTAGGTGGTTCAATGATGAAGCTAGAATAACCCGGCATTTGCAACTGTTTTTTTATTGATGCTTTTTATACTTATACTTTTCTTGTGTCTATAAAATGTTTTTACAATAGATACAATAGAGAACTATTTTTCCTTTTAGTGAAAATTTGCGAGTAACAGTGACGTGGCGACGACACTACGTCGAAGCGATTCTGATGTAAAACCAACGATGTCATCTCTACATCAAAACTATTGGAATGCCGTATACCTATAGGCAACGTGGCAGCTTAGCCACCTAGCTTAGAAGAGAAGAGATGTGGTCGTTTCTGGTACTCATAAGTACGAAGGAATTTTGTAATCAAGTACCTCAAAATATCATCAAGGACACTACCGGGTTGATAATCCAGCTGCCTTCTAGGCTATCCTCAGATTCTTTTTTGTACGTCTAAGAAGTGGAAAAAAATTCCTACTAAAAAACCTAACAAAAAAAATCGAGGTTCGTTCTTACACGGAAAATATTTGTTTGCACTGAAACTGATTAGAGATTGTTTCTATGAAACTCAAAAACTATAGTGGCTTGGGTATTTATTTATTTAACAAACTCGTAATAAAGGTTTTAAAATATAAGTTTAACATTACTCCTAAATAAACCGTTTAAACCACAGCGGCAACAAGGATTAATTAACTACAAATTTAAGTACATAATTCAACAACTAATAAAATACTGCTTAGTACTGAATTATTCTTGATCAAAGCGTTCAGCCAAATGTGTCGTTGACATGAACTCTAAATACATTTTGTACCAGAATTATTCATAATCATTTATAATATAAATTTGTTGGTATGTTTGATTGTTCTTGAAAGAAAATGTGTATTAATGTAATTAATCGAATGATAACGGATAATAAAGGACTTTATGGGTAATTACCTGGTTGCGGTACGTTTAACAAAATGATTCATGTATAGACACACACTGTGTCGACAACTGCATTCCTTGCATCAAATGTTGTGAGTTCAATTTCTTGCATTGTCAAAGGGCGGTTGACAGCTGTCAGGGCAAACTCACAAGTCCGTTGAAAGTTTATGAAAACCGTAGGAGCATAGATTATAGTCTAACTCCTCGCATGCTAAGAGGAGACCGATGACAGTTTATCCGACAGGTCAATGTAATCAAAATGTTGGTAAAAGTCTTTGAGACATAGGTATATTATAGATATTGTTATTGTAGAAAGAAGGCTCTGTTGCCGTATTTAGACTCACAAACGGTCAGTTATGCGTTCCGATAAGGTTGGCTATTTGCGCCAGCCTAGCTCGTTCCAGAAGCACAGAAGCCTCCCGTGGCGTTCACAGACTTCTAGAAGCGAACTCGCATCTGCGAAGAGACAGAGATAATAGCTAAACTTGATGTGGACAGTGCGTATTTACAATCATGGTTGTATTAAAAAACTCAAGCTATTTTCAAACATTATGATGTAGGTAGTTATATGTTGTTTATATTTTGTATTTAAGGAATGTATTTTTTTTGTATTAAAGTACGAACGTAGTGTGGATTTACAGGTCTTACATTTTTAAACTTCTAAAGACATCATCTACGTTGAATAGATTGAATTTAAATACCCTAATAAATAAAATGTAGGTAAAGTCACATTCAATGACTAGTCTTACAAATAAAAATTGTTTGGAATACATTATTTTAGTGGTATAATTAGAAAGTCGTGGTCGAGCCACGCCAAACGTCGATGGAGGGTCAGCAGTTGAAAAACAATAAGACGTAAAAAAATTATTAGTCACGCAAGTCACCCGCTTTATTGTTTTGATTGCGGCTTTCAAAATATAACATGGGTGCTATCGTACAGTGAACTTTGAATGAATTTGAATAACACTAGTTATAATCGAATAATACATTGTTTGATTTACTCGTGAAACTTTCCATTACGTCACCAATGCATAAGAATCTACACGGCTAAGAGGATTTTACTCTTCCGTGATAAAATTCATCATTAATTCATTGGATTCAATCTATACCACTAATATTATAAATGTGAAAGTTTGGTTCGATGGATGTTTTTACTCTTTCACGGGAAAAAAATTAGGGTGCCGTGCAATAATACATAAATATGTACACGCTAGCGAAACCACGGCGGGCACACCTAGTCTACAAAAAAATTAGTGATGCGCAAAACAACATCAAAACCCTTTTACTAATATGGTGTCAGTAATCAAAAGAGTTTTTCGTTAATATGTAGTCGTTATTTAAATCCTAGGAATGTAGTGATTAAAAAGTTAAACTTGCTATTCAAGGGTTTTTCATAAACCTTAGTAGTGTAGGATTACATTTGAGAGAATGTAGAGGACGAAGGCAATCATTTCAATAAAAAAAAAAAATAGGTAAAAAAAAAGGAAAAGTGCGAGTCTGACTCGCGCACCGAGGGTTCCATACATGCTTGTATGTAGATAGTTCATCTATCTTGGGTATGAATTCTCGGAGATTATTGCCCGTTTTTTTCGAAAGACAAACTTAACTTTTGCTATTTTAAAAATACTTTCTCATACACTACTGCTACGTACCTAAAAATGTAATACTTTTTATAACCTGTGTTCACAAATAAATTGAATCGAAATGAATACATCGATGTACGTCACAGTTACGTTTTTCACGTCTTGCTTTTTGCCAAATTTCATATTTCTAGGTCAAAGAGAAGTACCCTATAGGTTTTAATTTCCCGAAATTTTCATTTTGGTTTAATTTTTTGGCTTGATTGGCCGTATCTTGGCCCCATCGTTGACTTAGAAGCTTTATTCCTTTACAGCTTCAAGGGATCGCAGACATAATACAATACAATACTCTTTATTGTAAACCGAAAAAATAAGGAACAGTTTAAAACATTTACAAAGATAAATAAATAATTTTACAAACGGTGGTCTTATCGCTAGTTGCGATTTCTTACAGACAAGCTTTAGATGGACAGATGCAATGGATTTGTGTAGAAGGCAGTTAACAGGTGTACGAGTTTACCTAAGTAGCAACTTATATGAATGTAAGAGAAAATGAATGAATAATAATTAAATTACATAATTATAATTAAACAAATAAGTATATTACATACGAGTACATTACATAATTATATTACATAAGTATTTGATGTTAATTTCAACTTGACACTTCCACGCATTCTTGAGAAAAAGTGTCTTGATAGACAGACTGATAGACAGACTCACAGGCAGACGTACAACGAAGTGACCGTATAGGGGTTCCTTTTTTCCTTTTGAGGAACGGAACCCTAAAACCATTTTGCTAAATAAGGCGCTACCCTTCAGTTTACAAATATGTCAGTAATGTGTGGCATTAATTCCCAACTAATTTGAGACTTATAGTAATTCGGTACTTATCTTCCCAGGCGCGTCATAAAAGTTGACGAAGGGTTAGGTTTACAAAGTTAGGTCTATCTCTATTATCATAATTGTGCCAAAAAGGACATGCTGAACAGATGTGGCAAATAACACCGAACATTTCTAAGTTACTAAGCTGAATGATAAAGTAACATAGAAGTGACGTTTACTTACGAAAATTGGCAAATCAGCCAATTGACGAAGTTTCGCAGCTTCGACTGAAATATTTATTTTGGAAAGAAAGAAAGACACGATTTATTTTATGTCATTGAGATACATCATAGGACATGACATCTAATAAACATTACAGGTAATAATAAAACTTATGTCTATTCCATCAGCATCAATGCTGAGCGGTGACCAGTGACCAATTTAAGTGACGTGCAAGTGCATGCAAGCCAATTGTCGCCCTATTTTGTTCTTATTTGTACTTATTTTCCTTTTTTTTCTATTACTTCAATTTATTATTTCTTGTTTAATTGATAATCACCTTATTAACGTCACTTGAGAAATAATAATAATAACGATCATTAACCAACAAGTTTGCCGTAACCGAAAGGATTTGGCGAAATGTTGGATAGATTATAAGAAAGCCTATGACTCTGTGCCGCATACGTGGCTCTTGAGAGTGATGGAGTTGTACAAGATTGATACGACCCTATGCAATTTCTTGAAGGCATGTATGCGGCAATGGAGAACGGTCCTTTGCTATCCAGGATGTCGGCGGCCTCAGGGTGACGGCGAGCATATAAAGATCAGGCGGGGTATATTTAAGGTGACAGTTTGAGTCCCTTGTGGTTCTGTTTAGCTTTGAATCCTCTCAGTACTTTGCTGGAGAGTTCAAGGCTAGGCTATCGTTTGCGGAGAGAAGGTCAGGTTATATCCCACCTCCTTTCATTGATGATTTGAAACTGTTTGCCTGCAGCAATTTCCAATTGATAAGATTACTAGAGGTAACTGAAACCATTAGTAAAGGTATCAGGATGGAATTTGGTGTGAATAAATGTGCAGTCATGCATGTTAAAAGAGGCAGGATTGTGGAACCTGATGGGATGGAACTCACAGATTCCACACACCTTAGATGTCTTTCCGCCAACGAAACTTACAAGTATCTAGGTATGTCACAGGCGTTAGGCCTTACCGCGTACCGAATGCACCATCCACGATCGTCGGTAATGAAATTGTATATCCCGCGGAAATGTGGGGGTCGTGGTTTTTTAAATGCCAAGACCATCCATAATCGTGAGGTATGCAATCTTAGAGATTACTACCTCTCCGTTAACGTGGATGTGCATCGGGATGTGAAGGCAGTTGTTTTTTACGTAATACTGTTTTTAAAAATGTAATTTATATGTATTTAAATGTTAATAAAGAGAATAATAATAATTTCACACATCTCACACACGGCCGTCTAATCCCAAACTAGGCAGAGCCTGTACTATGGCAACCAGACTGCTGATAACCATACTTATATATTTCTAAATACATACATATTATAGATAAATAACACCCAGACACAGAACAAAAGATCATGCTCATCACACAATTATTTGTCACGGGTGGGAATCGAACCCACGACCTCCTAGCAGTCAGGGTCACTAACCACTAGACCAATAGGAAAGTCATAAATACTTTTTCTTTCTTCTTTCTAGTATGAAATGTGCATAAAAAAATGTGTATCACAAATTAAACGATGGCCTGGCTCTTTAAGCACTGTAAAACTTCTAGTACGTTATGGTGACAAGGTCACAGCACGTACACAGAAATGTATGTGAAGGCAACACAGCCGCCATAGCAAAATAAGCATACAATTCGCTGGTTTGCGAGAATATCTACGTAATTCAAAATTCAATTGAATTGAACTAAGTATGCCAAACGATACGATAACGATCATAAGTCTTTGATATTTTATGGTGAACAGAGATGCAAAAAAATCCTCAACTAAATGAGAAGAAATTTAAAACTTGCATTAAACGCACACAATGTAAACGAGCATATTATAAATTAGAAGATTATTTAGCTGATAAAAATGCTTGGCAAAATGCTGGTCCTGCTCCACAGCCACACTGTAAATGACGCGTGGTCGTAAGAAATATGCATATATGAATATTTACTTGTATACTAGTTTTTCTCTGACATGTTATTTATTAATATTTTTTATCATTATTATTGACATTGTTAACTTAAATCATTGACATTATCTTAAATGTATTTGATATCAATTTTTATTTTACATTTAGAAAATTTTGAATTGTACATGTGAGAACTGTGTAGCCAATAACATATTAAGTTAATTTGCTAATTTGCCTGGCAGTTCTAAGTATGTCATGCTCGCCTAGACGTCCTGCCGATGGTGGCGTATGTGTCGGGTCGTTCAGCTCCCTTTGATATGGTTGAAGTGGACGATGGCTGGCGCGTGCGTCATGCTCGTGAACGAGTGCCGTTGGTTGGGGCTGGTCATCTCCGAACTGCTATTACTTACATACAGCAGTAGTTTGAGCGACTGCTTATAGTTTAGAACAATACGTTACATTGTCCTCACATTTAATTTGCGCATATAAGCAATGTAACCAAAAGTTGTAAAAAAGATGTTGAAGAAGAGTGTCCTTGGAGTTTCTTGCCTGTTCTTCTCCACAGGATCTACTTATTGGAACAGGCAATTAACTTCACGACTGACTTAGTCTGACTGACTACTACTCCTGACAATTCAAAAATACCTATATTGGTTTAATTGAAATAAATGATTTTGATTTGATTTGATTTGAACGCTGATTTCATGCTAACGTTCGTTAGAAAGCGGTGTCGCTTTCTAACGAACGTTAACATTTTTCATTATATATTTAGAACAAAATACTCTAGCGCAAATCATAAATCATTGCCATTCTTTAAAATCAATAATTTTTAGTTCCGTCGCTATTCTCGCAAACTAGAAATAATAAACAAAAATAAACAATAAGAAAGAAACAATTGTTAATATTATTATTAATAGTCTTTTTAAAGTTTTTCAAAGTTCCTGAATGTTAAGCAAATATTTTAGAACTAACATTCACAAAAACTAAATAAATTGAACGACATTGTATTGAGGACATGAGGATATTTTTCTTTACTTTGTAAACTTGTACCAATTGTTATGTTATATTATTATATCAGTCTTTTTAACCGACTACTAAAAGGACGGGTAATCAATTCGACTGAATATCGTTTATCTTTGGCATTTGTGAACCGGTTTCAATATTTTCTTTATTAATGGAATTGGTTGTATTCAAGGTACGTCCCATTGTCCAATTTTCTTTTTTCTTTCTTTCTTTTCTTCTTTCATTGTGAGTGGAAAATTAAGGGATGAAGAATACAACTTTTACAATTTATCACGCTTTAGGCGCATTGAAGTCGGTGATATTTTTGGTGGAGTAGAATACCCATAATATTTCTGATATCGATGGCTGACCTCAAAGCCGAAGGAAGGGAAGGTGAAGAAGAATGCCTATAAATGTTTCTGTATTTACACATTACCATACTGTTTAGGCATTTTTCTATATTTTTAAAATAAAAATAATCGATGTGTACAATGAGCTCAAAGCTAACCTTTTTGCCAAAATTTCATTATTCTAGGTCAGGGGTCGGCAACCTGTGGCTCGCGAGCCACATGTGGCTCTTTCGATGTAAAGTTGTGGCTCTCCAGTTCCATATGTAAAAATTCACTTGGTTATCCTAAAAAAAACAAGTCATCCAATTCCTTTTACGGTGAACAACATTTTAATTATTTTTATCCGCAACAACTCTCCAATATTTTTTTTGAGGACTAAAAACAAAAAAGATCGTCAAATTTATAGGGGCGCCACTAGTATTTACAAATTTAATGGCTCTTTAAAAATTGAAAAATTTTGTAAATTAACTTTTGGCTCTTCCGTCTCAAAAGGTTGCCGATACCTGTTCTAGGTCAATGGGAAGTACACTACAGGTTTTGATTTCCCTGGGAAGTGTTAAAATTGGTTAAAATATAAACCTTAAATAACCATATTTTTTTTAAAGAATTCTAGTAACGTGGGTCACACATTACTTATTTCGATTATCTCGGCTTTGCTTGCTAAGTTTATCTATAAAGGTGTATTTTTAGAAAAACACGATTTTCCAAAAATAACTCCTATGTGCATATACGTAGAACCTTTTCCATTTCTACGTGGACAGTTTGTTGTTTGGCGCCGACTCAAAATTAGTTTATATACAATTTGATAGTTTATGTAAATGATCTCAATACTCAAAACTTACAAGGTTTATTTATTTTTTACTTTTTAGTTCTTTTTCGTCGGTTCATTTTTTTGTTAAAAAGGTTTTATATACTAACTTTTAAACTTTCGCGTTCAATGATATAATTATATATTTCCACGGGAATTAACGCGATCACGAAAAGGTATTACATAACATACCTCTGAATTGCCTGACGTTTCGACCAGGTTGCACTGGCCGTGGTCACTGGCTGAGTCAGCTGGTGACCACTGGTTTTATATTTGCATGAAAACGTTTGCCCAAATTTCAGCTAGATCCTGTGAATCTTATCCTAGGAAATTGAAACACATGGATTTGCGAAGAATATGAAGACCGCTGTACTCATTTGAGATTCATTTTATTACCTAAACACTCAACAACCACAGTAAATGTGATTCTGCCATTCATAAACATTGCTTTGTATCTCAATCAAATAAATTAATATTGTTTTATATGTAAGTTATTTATAAATATAAACGCTCAATTCCTAGTATGATGCTCTTTAACACTAACGAAGCCGGGGGCTACCAACCGTAGTGAACATGTACTTAGTCAAAGCAAAACCAAATAAAACAAAGCCAACACATCATATTACAAAAAACAAAATAACAAAAAACAGCAATTAAACCGTTTATAATGTAAATGTTACGATCCTTAGTAGGAGGGTAAAAGTTTTTATAATTATGTATATATAGAAGTACTATACTTACTGTTGACCACGACTGCGTGACAAGCTTACCTGAGGCAATTCTCTGTGTATGATCAGTTATCGTTACTGAACACACATGACACTAAATGCTAACAGCAATACAAAATAAAATCTTACTTATTTCATTAACAATTAAGTTGTCAACGGCAAATAAGCATACGCTTAGCCTAAGGACACGCGTCCGTAGAAGCTCGCACAACTACTGCTAATACTACAGTATAGCTTCCTATCGCCTGCCACACAAGGCTCTGGCTGTTGTTATCCACAGCGGCCACAGCAATTGTCACTACATCAAAAGCTTCATTTTCTCTATCATGCAAACTTTTTATTAATTTAGCCTTAATTTAAGCCTATAACCTTATAAGCTATTTAACATCACGCTACAACCAATAGGAACGGAGTAGTGACCTTTAACGTAGTTGAAACCGCAGCGTACAAGATACTAGGTATTCGTACAAAGTAATTTAAATTATCTGCCTTGCCCCGAAGAAACCCTTAAAGTTCTCAATGCCATTTTGAGAAAATAGTTTAATTAAAACTGAGAATCGGTATTAAATTTAAGTACATCTATTTCAAAGCCTTTCCAAAAAATTCAATGCAGAAAATAAATCCAAGTAAGTCGTAGATAAAAAGTAGTCGAAGACCATTCTGAACAACGAAGATTGATATTAATGAATTCTGTGACAATCACGATACTGTAGCGAGCGAATCTATATCATGCTCAACATTTTCCCTTTGTGTTATGTCCAACTTTGTATGATGAATTATCGGCAATTTAAATAAGTCAATCTTATATTCCTTATCCACTTACAACAATAAGCATTTAAAATAAAACGAAGTAAATACAGATTATATTGTATGAAATATGTGACAAAAGCCACTGATCAGCATCACATCCTGGCTTTTCGAGAGTGATCTACGGCCACGCATCTCTGAACTTTCCAAATTAATGCACTTTGACCTGCTTGCAACGAAAATATCGTAAGGCAACCTGCAATCTCGAAAATTTACCAATATTTTTTAATTTGAATGGTCTGTTCTGCCAATCCCTCTCATAATGTGATCAAACGTGCTCAGCATTAAGACAGTTTCTTTACATTTCGAATATTATTACTATAATATGGCATCATTATGCAAATTTATTTTTTCTATTTTTTATAAAGACAACTCCATTATGAATAGTCTTATGTCGCGGGGGCTTCACAAACATTTAAACAACGAACACAAAAAACACGCAGTACCAGAACACCCAGAACACCTAAATTTGTGTGATCCACAAATAATTGTCCTGAGACAGCTATTTGTGGATCACACAATTTTTTGTCACGGGTGGGATTTGAACCCGCAACACTCGGCGCGGCGTAGTGTAGGGGGCAAACGAGCAGAAGGTCACCTGATGGTAAATGACTACCGCCGCAGATGGGCACCTGCAACTCAAGAGTCACAAGTGCGTTGCCGGCCTTTAAGGTAGGGGTAAGTAGGGGAAAGGTGGATGGAGTGGATGAGAGGGAAGGAGAGGGGTGGAGGGAACGGTTAAGGCCTCCGGTAACCTCACTCACTCGGCGAAAAGCAATTCAATCATTGTTTCACTACCAGTTTTCTGTGAGGCCGTGGTATCGCTCCGGTCGAGCCGGCCCATACGTGCCGAAGCATGGCTCTCCCACGATTAAAACCATTGCCAATATGTACGTACATTATTGTAAATGGTGTGTATTTATTTAAGGAGCAATTTTATAAACTACAGTCTCCATTCATTAGACAGTAGCCAGTTTAAAATCTTAGTACTGAATAAACGTTGCTTTTAGCACATTATCCTCTCATGATATAGCAAATCACCAATGAACAATAGTGAAAGCTTACTCTAAGGCTAACGAGGTTTTAATGTGTAGGCGAGCGCCAAATCCACAGCTTATCATTATCGCAGTCAGTATAACTCATATGATACTGAGATAGAATGACTGGACACCACTGTGAGAGCACTCTGAAAAAAGATTCTTTATGATCGTGTGAATTTTAGATAACCACTCTTTGTTGAATTAGTGCAAACATAGCTTATCTTACAAGCAATTAAACTTGTCTGTGAGTGAGAATTTGTTTGATCTTTATAACTTAATAAGCTTTCCAACAAGCCAGCCAAACCAGCCAAAACCTCAAAAATATGCTAAAAGGTTATTTTTTTCTGGGACAGCAACGCACCAGTATTTTTTTTTTATAGTATTTAACCGTTTATAGGCACCGATAACTGTTTACCGCTACATCATATTAGTGTAAAAATAGTTGTGTGAGTTTTATTGTCGATTTTTTCGATTTCATTTTTTGTCTGATCAATGCCTTAGATTGATGAAGAGAGTGGTGTGATGACTGGTACCTAGGATCTACCCAATTATTTTTTACGTTTTCATTACCTACATCATTATTCTCTTTGTTTTCAATAAAACGGTTTGACTGTTTTGCACATTTTATTCACCAACTCGTTGCCATGGCAATTGTTCCATAATCAAAGAGCGTAAATATACAAATATACATACTTTATGGGGGTATAGAACCAGAATACTACTCTAAAATGTTCTAAATTAATAAAGTTTTTACCAAAATCGTCAATACTTGTGTTACTTGTAGGTAAGTAAAGCTATCTAAAAGTAATATCGAATATTGATCATTTTACTGCGTATAAATAAAGTTAAAGTGAGGTTTTATAGGGCAATATGAAATTGTTACTGCTATAACTTAACGTTCTCAATCTCTCTGATATTGGAGTGGATGAGTTACGCCGAAAACATTTGCCAGCACACTTACCGCGGGAAACCTTCGCGTTTGCGGTGAATACTAATGTATTTTATTAGAAATTATGTCATATTTTACCATAAAAACTACATAACAATCCTACAACAGTAATGTATAGCTGTCATGTCTCACAAAGAATACATCTGTGCTTCGCATTATATTTATGAAAATACGGAAGCTAAAGTAAACCGCACGCAATAAATACAGTTTTAACCGATTCTACCTTGAATGTTGATAAAGATGCAACTTTCAACATAAAATTTAAATGCTTAAATTAGCGTTACATATGATGATTTTTAAGTTCACGCTACATATGAATAAATATACACACAGTTACATTTATATTCCGACACAAAAGATACACCAGGTAAATACAAAAAATAAACGGTAGAAACAAAACCTCGTTGATCCCCCAAATCCTCGAGGTGAATCTCGAAAAAGTCTGTTACGGAAAATTTGTTTAACTTGAGTTGAAAAGGGGCAGATGCCTTCGGAACAAAAGTAAAAGATTTGAGGGACAGCTTTGAAGGAAAACAATGTGGAAAATCGTATTTGGCAGCACTTATCTTTCAATTAACATTTGACACGAGTCACTCTGTGGTCTCGACCTTTTCGTGTCTTCATTTCCATTTAGCAAATCCCCTGTGTTTATTTAACGCTCACTTAAAAGTTGTTATAGAGTAAATCAAAAAATGATGCAGATCTATTTTCGTTGAGAAATTATAGTACAAGTTTTATATCCACACAAACGTTTACAATATACGATAACTACAAAAATACCCTTACATAAAAAAAAAACATATATTTCTGGAATTAACGTTATTAAATTTAGTGACAAGGAGAAATGAGCAGTTGACGACAAAAGTTGCATTACATATTAGATTTAATGAGACAATATTGTAGTTCAACAAACAATAAAGGCCATATCCTCAAATTCAATTATTAAAACATACGTGTTAGTTTTTTTACACCGTCTATAGATTATAAGTTAAATTGCTCTAAGCTAATTCTAAAATTTTGATTTGTTCGACAACTTGTGACACAAGCTCAAATAAGAATATTTTTACAGAATAAATTATTTAAAAGACAAAATTCCATAACAACCAGAAGAGCATGTTGTACACAAAGCTTAAAACAATCATAGGACGTGATCAATGCTGTATTATCAACATGTGTTTCGTCCTACAATCGGTTACACTGTCTGTTCATCATATTATAAACATAGTTTCAAAGCAACAAGTTTATGGTTCATCAAATTTACGTCATTTGGTTATATTTGTACTAAAAAAGTTATTCTATAATAAACTACCTGTGTTCACGTCTCTTTCCATGCTCTTTATAAGTTTACCTTCGGTTACAAATCGTAATTAAATTTATACTTGAACTTAGAAAAAAATAACTGAACAAGTAGTTTTCGAGTACGCAAGAGCAGACATACAGATAGAGAGACGGAGAGACCTTGAATTTTATAAGTAAATGTAAATTATATAAAACAGGTAACTCGAAAATATTGAGTTAATACCGATAACAATCTTTACACGTGGCCATACAATATATGTATAATACTAGGTGTCGCCCGCGAATTCGTTGGCGTGGAAATTTTGGTGAAATCTATCCCACGGGAACCATAATTTTTCCGGGATAAAAAGAAGGAAGGAAAAAAGGTATGTAATCTATATCTGTGCCAAATTTCACCTAGATTCGTTTAGCCGTTTTTGCCTGAAAGAGTAACAAACATCCATACGTCCTCACAAATTTTCGCTTTTATAATATTAGTAACATAACAAATAAGCATAAAACGCTGGAACATGGATTTGTCCTCATTTTTTAATTCATGACCCTATTTTAATTATTTATATAAATTCTATAGACTTTTCTTCAACCTTTTCGCTTTTAAAGATTAGTAAAACACACACAATGTGTCTCTATTTTTATTATCACCAGTTTTAAAAGCTTGAAACTTGAAACGTTACCTAAAACTCTGGATAACACTGATGAACTAATTATTGGTCGTACTAATTAATTCATAAGTTTCGACTGAAAACATTCAATGGTTGGTATTGAGGCGGGCAACAACGTTTTACACAACTCAAAACTTGATTTTAAATTAGGTATTTGTCAAAGTTTATACCTACGTGAACCTGCGAGAATAGAATACAAAAGCTGCTATATATAAACCTTCAAACACAAGTTTGAATAATATACTAGATTCTGTTATAGAAAGGTGTAGCCAACTTTTAGGAGCGTTATGTGTAGCCGACAAATAGTTGATTTCACTAGAAAAAATATGGAAATTGTATTATTTAAAATTTGAAATAGTTAAAAAATACATTTAACGTAATTACGTTAACTAGAGATCACGTGATGGTCGAATTTCGACCATGGTTTATTTCATTGGCTAATATTACTTGACCTGTCATTTTATAAACTTTTGTACCATGACAGGTCAAAATATAAACTGGACACTTATAGCTTTATGTACCCATTTTTGCATTTTTTTTAACTCATAGCAAATATTGTTTAAAAATGTTAGCTTTCTGCACTTCTTCTATATATAACGTTTTACGTGGGAGAGCCATGCTTCGGCACGTATGGGACGGCTCGACTCCCCTCGATGCCACGGCCTCATAGAAAACCGGCAGTGAAGCAATACTTGCATTGCATTTGAAAGTCAAGTGAGGTTACCGGAGGCCCTAACCCTTCCCTCTCCCCTATTCCTGTCCTTCCCCATCCCCCTCTCCCTCTTCCTACTCTTCCCCCCTCTTCCTACTCTCCCCCCCCCTCCTTCCTACTCTTCCCCCCCTCTTCTCCATCAGGTGACCCGTCTGCTCGTTTGCCCCCTATACCATAAAAAAAATA
>OY982567.1:1824557-1994392 GCA_963859945.1 Euplagia quadripunctaria | reverse complement strand
GGGTAACGTTGGAGCAACGAAACAGTATAGTTTACTCGATTAAATAATAATATCCAATGAATTTACAATGTAGATTATTACAAATAGACACACGACTATAGCTAGATACCTATATCGCTAGGAACGCGTGGCGGTTTCAATATTCAATCGCTCTGTCCCACTGCCGCACAAGAAGTGTCGGGTGCGCCGCTCGGCCTTTAAACATTGACTCCGTCAAGCGCCGATAGGTTGCGCTGGCATTGCGGATATGACGTGATTGCAACATACTCATAAATAGTCTTATCCAAACAGGAAAGGATACTTAAGCCATAGCCGAGTTTACTTCCAGCAAAAACCTGTGAATAAATTGACGGTAATATGTTTTTAAAACAAGGGCATGTGCATATTATTGAAAGAATCGTTATGTTATTCTAATTAAATGTGATGATTTCAATGCTTGTCTTTCTTTCACCTTCAATAAAATACCCAACATTGTTTAGTTACAGACGCCACAGAATTAGTATATCAATATTTTCTCCTCAAACATCTAACAGCATCAAGAAAACAACTCAATTATTTTCCATTAAAACGTAACGTGTTTGTAAAACAACAATACTCTTTTCATTTTACGTCAGTCAACACGAACGTTCGAATGGCTGCGGAGACCACCGTGCACCGCGATGAACCGGTGACTCAATGAGATCTTGGATTTACCAACTTTTTATTTGTTCACTGGTTACTCGTTAAAGCTTAAATTAAGATGCGCGTTAAGTTGGAGTGGATGGAACAAGTCTACGAACCAGCTTTAAGTGCACATAAAACGGGTTAGCCGACGTCGCTCGACTAGCCAACGGGTAATACTATATCGTGTTCTTTTTAACGAGTCTCTCGCCGGCCATATTTCATGACGAAGAAATAAAAAGTGGTACTTGTGACTGTAGTCTGTATTATGGAAGAGTAAAATAATTTTCGTAGCTGAAGAAGTCGCCACCCTTATTTCAGATGGCTATAGCAAACTTTGCGATTAAGATTGAATGGAATGGTATTTATTATTTATCAAATTTGAAACACGCTTGTAAATATTGAGAGGGACTTATCTACTTAGTTACCGGGTTGACAGAGAACTGTTTAGATTTTCTCTATCAGTATTCTCAATTAGTACCTACTACTAACAGGTTCGGTGCTAGTTTACGCAGGACTACGGTTTTTACACTGCGGTTTTTCATAATGTACTTTGCGTCTTTGCTACATAAATGCTGCTATACGGAAATAACATTTGTAAATACAATAATTCAGAACTACCTACTACTAATTGAATCCACAGACGATGTCCTGTCAAAATTTATTTAAATGTAACGGGAAAAGCACTTCTAGTTTTGAATTTTGAAGGCAAGTTTTCCAACTTTCGTTGCCCTAAAAACTTTATTCGGACTATTATTATTAGACTGATGACAAATCTGATGACGATGGTCTGGAACATAAGCGCAGGACATAGGCGGTACGAGGGAATATGATTGCCCGTAGGTTCGCTCGTTTTACTATAGATTTTTTTTCTGAAATGGGTACAAGAGGTCACCTGATGGTAAATGGCTACCTTCGCCCATAGACACCTGCCACTCAAGGAGTGCGCTCTTTTCTTGAAGGTTGTATCGGTCCGGAAATACCGCAGACGACATTTGTTCCAAAGTGTGGTTTGTGTGCAAAAAGTTTCTAAAGAACCGCACAGTAGTAGAGTCCCAACCATCTAAGTGATGGGGATCAAAGTTTTGTCGCGTTGAACGATGGCTGAAGGCTGCGGCCGGTATGAGTCCGAATAATTCCTCAGAGCACTCCTCATAACACAAGCTATAGAGAATGCAGCTTGTGAAGAGGGTTCAATACAACAACATCTTTAGGATGTTGATGCGGCTACCTCCCTACTGCAGTGCATCACAAGTGTTTGCTGTAGCACATACGGATGGCTATCAAGCAATAGTCTGTAAAAAAAGTAGCTTCCTTGTTTACAAGAGTGAGAAACAGCCACAACGGCATCCTAAGAATGATTGCCTTCCAGCTCTGTTAAACTGTCCGATCGAGTATGACTAGATGCGTATTTTTTATAAGACAAGATTTTATATAAATTATATTTTTTTTATCATTGTTGACGAAATATGTAATGGATTTTAATTGATATAATTGACATAAAAAAATATTGTAATGAAGTTATTTCTACGCTGTATTTTCTTCCTTTGTCATGTTGCCCAACATTTTATAATTAATATTATTGTAAATAGATTCTATCTGAAATAAACATTATTATATTTAATTAATATATAAAAGAAAGGCAGTCGAATCGGTACAGCCGTTCTAAAGTAAAGCGCTTATCAACGACCTGCTTTACCGATATCTGACATTTTGATGAAAAACAGGTGTAAGGGGCCACCTGTTTTATAGTATAATATTATATATTATAGTATTGCTTTGATATCTGTTTTCTTAACACGGGCCGCAAATATAACTGGTGCTTTATTGCTGTTCATGAAATATTGAAAGAAGGTCAGCACGCATTCTGTGAATAATAATTAGGTACCAGAGATTACCTGGCGGTCGAGTTTCGACCGTTTAGAATGTATTGTTTTATTTCATTGACCAGTATAACTTGAACTGACATTGTACAGACTTTTGTATCTTGACAGGTCAACATGTATTCTGGACCCCTATAGTTCTATGTAGCCGCTTTTACATAATACAATTTTAGCATTCTGCACTTCTACATACAGGGTGTATTTGAAAAAGGAACACTTACTTAAATCACTGAAAGGGCATGACTCTAATATGCAGTTACAATAAGAAGTTTTGAAAAAAAAACTATCCGTTTACAAGTTATGACCGTTTGAATATCCAGGTATTTCTGTCTACGTTTTTCATAAAAGTATGTGGAATTTGTAAACATTTTTTGGAACGAAGTTCCTTATGGCGCGTTGCGAAAGGGGGCTAGACGGAAAAAATTAAGACCAAAAGTTGTAACGACACTTTTTGCTATAGTAAAAGAAATAAAATTTTATTACAATTCCTTCACTAATTAAACGAAAGGAACTTCGTTCCATCCGGGTGTCCCTTGACACCTCTCATTTTTAAGTTTAAGTTAAACATTTTAAATGGTACATATATAAAAACTAACTTCGATTTTTTTTATGTTAGCTTTTATAGATTTTCTCAATAACTGAGTGAATAGTTCCAAAATAAAAAAATACGCACGATTTCAAATTCCTGTCTGTGCACGTATGCTATTCTAGTATATGTAGTCTATGTAAGAATTCTTCTCACGTATTACTATATACATATGTATGGTCCACAGTTAAAGATTAGGAAATAATATGTAATCAACTTTATAAAGATACCTAATATTTCAAAAGAAAATAATACCGAGAGAAAAAACAATGGTTTTATGCGCTCAACACTCAACTGTGATTTTTTTTTTTTTGTGTTTCCCAATTTTTCCGTAAACGACTTTTGTCAGACAAGTGTGTAACCAAAGGACTAAAGCTTATAATCTTCGTACGACTCGCTAAACGGACTCGGTTTGGCTCAAGCCCAGACCAACTCCAAACATGTCCAAGAGCTAAAAGGTGAACAGCATTATGCAAATTACCATACTCTTTGTTCTGCACCGTACCTAATGCTATTTACATTTTGTTTATTTGCGACGAAATAATGGCGGGTTAGGTTGGCCGGTCGGAGCGCTTTTGTTCAGCTACATTAAGTAGCATTAGCTCATATGTCAGAAGATATAATGATCACTTTAATATATGAATAAACCGATCTTTATATTAATGTAGGAGGTCCTAGTTGTTTCTGTCCTTCCCTCTTTTTAACTAATTGTCTACATTTATTGTTCTAAGGAAAGAATTTGATATAGATTCTTCTCATTTCATCAAACTCTAATGCTAGTCTAAAAAGATGCAAAGTAAGATAGATAGTCGTTAAATCTTTGTTTTTTTATGGTGGTTAATGACTATCGTCGCCCATGGGTACCTGCAACTCGAGAGTCACAAGTGCGTTGCCGCCCTTTAAGGTGGGAGTAGGAGAAGAGGGGGAGGGGGGGAAGAGTGGGGAGAGGGAAGGATGGGAATAAGGGCTTGGGAAGGGTTAGGGCCTCCGGTAACCTCACTCACGCGGCGAATTGCAATGCAACCATTGCTTCACTGCCGGTTTTCTGTAAGGCCGTGGTATCGATCGGAGTCGAGACGGCCCATACGTGCCAAAGCATGGCTCTCCCACATTAAATCTTACAATAACTTACCATTGCTTTATTGCCTTCAAAGATTTTTTTTGGGGAATTTACAGTTTTTATCCAGGGTTTAACATTATTTTTTTAAGTTTTGAGGTAATTGCAATTTAAAACGACTGTCCATACGTCAAATTAAATAGTTTTTCATGAGTTGAAATTATTTTTAAAATTCTTAAAACGCAGAGCGTATTCAATTTGTTATTTTTATGTGTTTTTTTTTTATTTGCATCTTCATACTAAGGACGTATTATTATAAGGACCACCTCTATTTACCGAAATTCTTTAAAGAAAAACCTATACATAATCGCGTATTGACACAGAAAACGGTACATACCAATGGCATATTTATAGTGTGGGACCTTACAACGCGTGTTAACTTAACAATATAAAAAACACCAAACTTTTTTTGTACTAGTACGGAGAAAACAATGTCGAACAAGAGGAGAGCCTTGATGTAAGTTTAGGTCTAACCTACGTACATGTTAAGGTTGTAAATTCGTTTGCAGATTTACGATCGCTGCCCAAGAGACTGCAGTCTGCCACTCGCCAGATGGTGACCATGTTGCATATTACATTAAACCTCTTGAGACGTCACTTCACAAGATATACTGCACTACACTTTTATCTGACTCGACTATGTAACAATGTTTTTTTTTTGTTTATCAATAATAACTTATTTCAGGATGAGAACGCCATTTAACAACCCCTGGCCTTATACCCGTTCATAGATAGCTTTGAACAAAATACCTCGTTCTTTTAGTCGGTTCGATTCCTACATCACTTAGGTGGGTGTAGAGACACGTGCGGTCTCCAAAAAAAGGCTACAGAAGTAGAGTATAGCAATAACATTTGCATCCCTTTCACAGTAACGCAACTGAGATAAGACAAAATAGTATAATAATATATAAATAGGCAGTCAATTACCCCATCAGGTGACGCGTCTGCTGTTATCACAAATAAAAAACAAAATGAAAAAGTAGTCGCGACTCCTCCAACGCACTTCAAGCTCAAATGAAGGAAATGACTGGTGATTTACAAAAAAAATATGTTGTTCCATACCATTACACTTGTAAATATATAATATTATTTAACTTAATGTTGATTATTATAAAAATAAATAATAACTTACAAAAACTTTTGACATTTTATTAAGAGGCAATACAAATATAAAAATAGAATTATATTGTAAAACTTACAACAACAACATGGTAACATTCAAAAGTTATATTTCTGTAGTGGCAAATGTAATAGAAAATTAAAAAAATGCCTCTACAAACAATTATGAAAAAGATAAAACTTTCAATGTCTACCTATTTTTCTCATTTTAAATAAGAACTTCTGCAAGTAATTCAATAAATAACTGACTTAATATACATATATCACAGTTGACACATTATAAACCCTAGCACTAAAAGTAAGGAACAAAACCATTTTTTTCATACCCAGCACCATAAATATTGTAAACCCAACGCCCACGACTAAGAAAAATGTATGAAATCAAGAAACCAGAATACCAATCTTGACTGACTTGAACTGTTTTATACAAACTTAACTTGAACAATGAGCAACTTACATCGAAATATAAGAAATATTTCGATGTTCGCACACACACGATGATGCTCGCACTTATGTTAAACACTGTATTTTTATTATAAAGATATATAAAAGCTTAAAGCATTTGTAGGAAATGTCATCCTAAAAACCCTAAGTTAAAACTGCAAAGAATTTATAAAATCAACTCGCTTTATCTTACCTATCAATAAATTGTTGTAGAGGTCATCCATCTTTCATTATCCATCATTAGTGTAAACAAGTTTGTGAACAAAACCGACTTCAGCTTCGGCTTTTCTGAACTGTAAGCCCATGGGTATTGAGTTCCTACACTCCATCTTAGTGAAAGCGATCAATTCATTTCAGCTCACCCTCTGTCGTAATAACACGCTACATATAAGCAGTGTATACAATTTGCCGACATGCCAACGTTTTTATATTACTAAACAAAACATTTTCATTGCTCCTCACAAAACAACTTCTAAAACGGCAACACGCATAGGGTTCGATACCCAGCCAGGACTAAGAATTGTGTGGTGAGCAAGATCATTTGTTCTGTGTCTGGGTGTAATTTATCTATAATATTTATGTATGTAGTGGGGGCTCGTGGCTAGTAATATTAGCCAGGTCAATATTAGGATGGGTGAACATTCTTAACATATTGGGACTCCTCCGTGCCTCGGAGAGCACGTTAAGTTGTCGGTCCCGGTTGCCATACGAACATCTGTGGCATTCGTTACTTGTAGTTAGTACGTAGTTAGACTGAAGGGCCTTTTTTCCCAAGTTGGGATCCCAACTTAATTGGAAAAGAAAGAAAAGGCTTTAGAAAAGGCTCGGAGAAAAATAAAATTATGTATTTAGGAATATATTTATTTATATATATGTTTATTAGCAATCCGGTTACGATAGTACAGGATCTCATTTGGCGACGTTAAAAAGACCATCCCCTTTTATAACATACTAGCTGCGCCCCGCGGTTTCACCAGCGTAAGTTCCGTGGGAATATCGGGATAAAAAGTAGCCTATGTGTTAATCCAGATCTCCAGCTATCTACATACCAAGTTTCATCGCAATCGGTTCAGTAGTTTCTGCGTGAAAGAGTAACAAACATCCATCCATCCATCCATACTCACAAACTTTCACCTTTATAATATTAGTAAGATTACATAGTTGTGATTGATATAATTGATGGATAAAATTTACTAGAACTAGCAACCCGCCCCGACTTCGCACGGATAGCAGAGACATCTTCAATAATCATAAACATATTTCAATCAATTTACACAAAATCTTAACAAATTATACACCTAAACCTTCCTCATGAATCACTCTGTCTATTAGTGAAAACCGCATGAAAATCCGTTCAATACAGAACAGACAGACGTGGTGGGGGGACTTTGTTTTATAATATTTAGTGATGTATTTTAAGAAATTTAAGCATGTAGAGTTTGTCTAAAATTCTTTAATTATTAAATAAAAGCAATAATATAAAGTAGAAGATACCAGCTAAATATCTATGGATGTATGTCAGCCTAATCTACCCATCACATCAAAGCGTAATGTTAAGTAACGTGTAAAGGGTGATGCGATATAGATGTACCCAATATGAAACGTTGACACCTGTTCGTTTATCTATCAATCAATCGTTAATTGGTTTGATTCGCGTCACAGTTCCACTTTGAAATCGCATTTAGTCGATACGACTGACAGCGAGACTCCAATTATTGGAAATCAACTTACTACTTCACTAAGATGGTGATTGCCAGCAAATTTTAGACAATTTCAGTAATGTCAAATACGTTGGCAAGGAACGCGGGCTGATTTTCAATATCCTTTTCCGCTTGTTAAATTCTTTTGTTCTTTTCTAGCTTTTGCTAATCTTGGAACAGAGTTTAAAACTAAAATATGTAACTAGTATAACATTGGACTTTATAAGGCATTTTTTGTCTTTGTATGGCTAAGTTATATGTAATTTTGCTAGAATTGCTTACAGTACAAGCTTTCTCTTACTGTCAGTAAACATGTAATTAAATATGTGGGTTGTAATATAAATCACTTTAGATATATACCCATGGTTCACAAATTTCCACGATTGCAATATAACGACTGTAAATTCTTAGGTCCGATCGATTGCCCGTAACGCATAGGTATTATTTTCTCACAAGTTGTTGTGTATTTTTGTGCAATTCTACTTGGCCAATAGTTAAGGGATGTAATTTCGTACTTAATACAACAGACAACACTCTGCGTTGATTTTTGATGCATACCGAACTGGGCGTAGGCGCCTGTCGGATAGGGTATGCCCAACATATTCAGCCAAACTACAAGTAGTTCGATACCAGTTCTTCTTTTTTGCCCCGTGTTATATAACAGAGTTAATAAAGTATTAAACATTTACCCACACTTATCCAGAGAGTGTAGGACATCTCTGTTGGCAACGCAGCCTGCGAGAGCCTGTGCGAGGATGCATAGCGAGGTATGTGTTTTGTTAAGAACCAAGAGAATCGCTTCATTTACCTAGCCTCGCTCAGCGCAGCTCCTGTGGAAACAGCTTAGCGGAGCGAGGTTTTTGTACGTACAAAACAAGCGAGGGATGGGTGCGAGACATGTGTGCTAGACGGTGTTTGTCCTCGTAACACACACACACACACACACACACACACACACACACACACACACACAGGCCTACACTACACCCAAATACTTACTACTTATTTGATTGTATTGCTATATTAGGATTATAAATAGTTTTATCATATCCGGCTATAAATGTAATAGCACCATATCCTAACTTAATCATAAACAAATTTGTAATCTGGAATGCTAATGTCGTCTTCTTCCTGGAGGTAGGCGTTAGCCACGACACAGTTTTTAACCGACTTCAAAAAAGGAGGAGGTTCTCAATTCGACTGTATGTTTTTTTTTTTATGTTTGTTACCTCAGAACTTTCGACTGGGTGAACCGATTTTGATGATTCTTTTTTTATTTGAAATCTGGTGCTTCCCGTGTGGTCTCATTTTAATTTGGTCCAGTTCTGACAATGGCATCCATGAGAAAACCATATATAAGTCTTTTATGGAATATTTTTTTTTGTTGAAGGTTTTTTTTTTTAAAGAATTATTAACTAATGTGGCTATTATCGTACATACTTAAATTGTATATGGTCTTGTTGTTCCTAATAAAGATTATTATTATATATAAATTACACCCAGACACAGCTCAAATGTGCTCATCACACAATTATTTGTCTTGGGTGGGAATCGAACCCACGATCTGTGGCTTACCGGTCAGAATCACTAACCAATAGAACAACAGGCCCGTCTATTAACTTAAATATCTTAACTGTATATTGTTCAATCCCTGTATTCAAGTTTATCTTAACGAGCATTCCCAGTCTTTAAATAGTTGACAAAACAAAATTTTCACATCGTTTTGTCATTTGTTCCGCACTCATTCTTTCCACGTGCCCAAACCACCTGAATTTTCGTCCCAACTTTATCCTTAAAGTATTTATAGCATTATCATTGTTTAAGTTCTGTTTATTATTTAACGACCGTGTAGGTGTTTTAACTATGTCGGGTGAAAATACAAATACTTTTTAAACCCGATGATAAACAGTTATCGCAACCTGTGGTTGCCTGCCACCAGGGGTCCTATCACAGAATAACAAAAACAAGTTCGAAATACTTGTTTAAACGGAGACCGCTGTCGGCTATACCCAAAAAAATTATTACGGGATGGGTCTTTTAACGCACTTCAGATATCTTTATACAACGATTAGCCAATCACTGTAGACCACATGTTACGTGTCGTGGCAAACATAGTTCTGAGTTTAAGCGGTCTGTCTTCACTTTTTTTTTTTTGTTTTCCCGTTGACATCACTCGCGCATAGTCATCATAGCAAAGACGATGTAGTGTATAACATTACGACACAGTTTTAGCGACAAAAGTAATTGTGTAGATTCATCTGTTCAAAATAAATGTTTTGGTCTAAGCCAGACAAAGCAACTTCTTGAAATACTGCAAAAATTTTACTTTTTAACCATCTGCACATGAAACATTTTTAATTTATTTTATAATTTTTAAGTCAACATTAAAAGTATATGATTTGACAAGACTAAGACGTGATATCATGTTTTAGTATTTCATACAACAAGAATGTACAGAACCTTCCGATTTGACGTTTTTAAAAAATATACTGATTTTAAGTTAAAGTTACGTTGTGTACAACGTCATACAAACTATAGTATCTTATTTATAGTTCCTTACTTTTTGGCTACTTTTATTTATTGGAAAAGCAGTATGTACTGTTAAGTGATTACCACCCTTTTAAAATGAATCATGTATAAAACTTATTAGGTTTCAGTTCAGTTTCAGGCTCTCGACAAGTCTCGTCAACAATAAATGATTGCCCGTTAATTGTTATTGCCAGGCTCTTTTCCCACGTATTACACGATTAATTGTGAATTTAAATTCTGACTTTGTTACTCACATGATGACTATTGAATAGACTTATCAACAATAGCCTTTAAAACCTGACGTTTGTACCACGGCACTCAAAAATAGTGTTATTTCTACATCTATATTTAAATCTTTGGAATAATCCTAAATCTAAATTGGTTTGGCATTAAAATATAGAAAACAAACATCACTTTTTATTATTCTTATGTGTTAGAGTTTCTATTTTAACAAACGTAAACCCACAAATAAAACTCCAAAGACAAATATCAGTGTGCAGTGTGCATTGCAACGTAGGTTGGCTCTACTCTCACTCCAGTTCACAAACGAGTGAAGATCCGCTGTACCGTGGCGTGCTCGAAAACCTACAATTGCATAACAAAACAAACGTAAGTGTAGAAACGAGCGTTGCCTTTGTATGGGATCCGTCTTGCCAGGTGAAGGAAGCTAAACAATAGTTTGTTGAGTCTAACACTACAAGCTCAAGCCCCTAAAGTCTACTGAACGAGACAATAGCTGTGTGAATATGGGCTCGGGAGAAACGGTCTCGTCTTGTTACCGCGAACAATATTGTTAGTTTTATGATGGAACTGAAATAACCCTTTGTACAGACTTTTATACTGCTACCGCTCGTCTTCTTAGCGGGCTTCCTTTGGCTATGAATATAGGCTACGTTACATTAAACAAGTAAACTGCGGTTAGCCCCTTTCTTCTTAGTAAAATAATTGCGTTTGTTTATATAAATATAAATACAGATGGATAAGTCCTGTGTATTGTGGTCATCGATTAGGTATGCTGGGTATTTATGAGCTTCGCAGTCGATCTCGTAACGCCATTATTTAACGGAAAATCCTCTCGGACTAATGGCTAACTTTAGTGTTTTGAGAGCCGAATCCATCTCACAACGGTAATGCGGTATACTGATTTTACCTAAACAAAAGGATTTCTTTGATTTATTTGTTGTTGGGTAGTAATAAATATTCTGGACGTATAATGACACAGGATACAGATACATGAATAGCTACAAAACACTAGACAAACTGCAATTTGCAGGAGCACGGAATGGAGCGTTGCGTGATACAATATTGAAATGTATGTAGAAACTTAATATTAATAAAGTTTAGGAAGATGGCTACAAAAATCGATAACTAAGAACCCTAACCCAACTATAAACTATGTAGATAATTGGATACTGTTTCTACAAGGATTATAAACTTTGCAGGACGGCCACAAAGGTCATATTTTGAAGGCTTTTTATACAAATAAGTTTGCAAACAAGCACACGTCTGACGTCACGGTAAGCGGTTACGCGCGCTTACAAATACTCCATAAACCCGTCGTGTCACTTGTTCGAGGCTGAACCTTCTTTTTCGTAGAATTCTGGTACTCAGTCGATAGTAATCGAGCAGAAATGAATACTTAATTTAAGGAACCGTTTAGGAAGCGACTTGAACAGGAATCTCCTGTGCCTCTTCTCACAAAATATATACATATATATTCTCCTCCTTGTGAAAACTAAATGCCCGTCCAATTCGACGGTTGTAACGTTGCCAAAAAGGTCGCAATACACGATCAAAGATCAAGCGCCAGTATTGGAAAACCGTTTATAAACTAAATTTCAAGCGGATTACTTGCGAGGAACAGCTACTAAGAAATAATATATAGACACTCAAATTGACACGTGTTGAACTCTTGGACCGAAAAAACAAACATTTGTATACAACTTCAAAAAATTTTCAGAGTCACTGAGCATCAATTGAGTAAGATATGAAGCAAATTGCAGTATAAATAGCAGCCCTATTTTGCCGTCTACTACAACAAAATGATTTGGGTAGCCAATCACCTCACATTTTCTAATATTAACATTTCATATAAACCTCTAGTTTCAATCGCGTGGTGGTCAAATTTCGAGCATGGTTTGGTCATTGGCCTGGCATTGTATAGACTTACTTACCATGACAGGTAATCGAAAATACTGGACCATATATACTGGACGCGTGTAATTTCATTAACCATTTTTACGTAATTTTTAAAGTTGTAAGACATATTGTTAGAAAATTTTAGCTTTCTGCACTTCTTCTATATTATAAACTGTAAATATTCCAAAATTTATGTTACAACGTTCGCGAAATTTTCTTAAAAAGGGGTACAAAGAATTCTCTTCACGTATTAATATAATGATATTATCTTTGTTTTATTAAATGTACAATGTAATGTACAATGTATGAATATTTACTACACGTAAGAAAAAAAAATTACTGACATTTAATTTATTACATGTAGTTATTGTAGGATGTATTGATTGGGCAATCCCTGGCGTGAGGTATGCTTCTACGTAAATTATTACGTAAGATTGGCTGGCCATTACATAATCTAAACAGAGCAGAGGAAGCTTGACCAAACGGTAGTTAGGCCATGATTGAAAGGGGACGTATCTAGCCGCTCAGTGCGTAAACACTGGAGTTGTGGACAATAGACCAAAGCGACTGTTTGTACTATCGACTGGATACACTTTTGCAATTAGCGTAACAATCGGACAACGACTACAATGCACAATAGTTTTTTTGTGATTTTTATACAAAGTTCGAGTACAATTTGCGTGCAAAAATTTTTGAAATTTAATTGTTCGAATAAAAAAACCATTCATCATCCATCCATCCTACCTCCATCATTAACATCAATTGGTATTAATTTCCTCATCTAATTCAATCCCTCTCTCTGACAAAATATTGGCTTTATCGTTATATTTTCTAGTTCAATTTGTCAGTATTCAAAGTAACATTCCTGTTTAAGATCACATTTTTTTCCAAAATTGTTAGGGCTTTACGTCATTCACGGGATTTTCTAGACGACCATAAACCGCACGTTTCTGTAACACAATGTATAAAATTTCAATCATAATTGAAACTAGGGACGATTTTAGAACATAAGATATCAAATCGAGCTTGCTATTTATCTTTGTGTGCAATAACATCATTATGAACGTCCCACTAGTTCTATGTAAAGGCTTTTTAATACTAAAGAAAACAGAATAACAAGAAAAACGGTGATGTCATAGTAAATGCTCTTTATACACACACAGTATGTATAAGTGATCAAGACAAATCTCGAGATTTTTGAATCACTCTTGACTAAAAAATCTCGAAAGTTTTTTTATAGAATCCATTCTATATATATACGCGGCTACTCTTTCTAACATCTTAATGTATTTTAAAGTTAAAAAAAAACGACATGAATTAACGTCATACTCACTAAACATACGTTTATTTATAAGTATTGCAACTCCCTTGATATCAATCACGAAATAGGTATTGCATATCTCTAAATTGCTAGTGCAATCTGCTTGAAACGTCAGGCAATTCAAAGGTATGTAATACCTTTTTCGTACTCGCATTAATTCCCGTATCACTACATATTATAAAACAAAGTCCCCCCGCTGCATCTGTCTGTCTGTCTGTCGGTCTGTTCGCCATAAACTGAAAAACTACTGAATGGATTTTCATACGGTTTTCACTAATAGACAGAGTGATTCATGAGGAAGGTTTTGGTACATAATTTGCACCCGTGCGAAGCCGGAGCGGGTTGCTAGTATATACATAATTATATCATGGAACACGAACGTTTAAAAGTTAGTATAGACTGAAAGTAGGTTTATTTAAGTTGAGTTGTTATATAGCCGTTAAAAAGTTCCAGAGGCCAATTCGGTGCGAGACACGCGAACTAAAAAGGCTTGATTGACGTACTTATAGGTACGAACATAGCCGAATTAAATACAAACACCCTCATCGACTGTAATCTTAAAACCTAACCTCCATCCTCCGCGCTTTTTTCCCAACTAAGTTGGGGTCAGCTTTCAGTCAGGTCATACGGCCGAACTTTGTTACTTTACGTGAAGCGACTGCCATCAGACCTCCACAACACAAGTACTATAGCGATATTGAAGTTGTGTAGTTAGACCAACTTGTTGGACTTTTTAGGGCTCGAACTACCCGTAACGAATGCCACAGATGTTTAACGTGCTCTCCAAGGCACGGAGGGGTCTCAATGTGTTAAGAATGGTCACCCATCCTAGACGGGACTGGCTAGTATTAGTTAACTTTGTAATGTGCTAACCTACTCGGTTAACACTTAGCCTGATCTTTTTCAATATTCAAGACGCTGTCGCTGATTAGTTGCTGATGGAAAAGTGCATTAATTTATGAATGTAATGATCAAAAAACATAATAGTAAGATAATTTATTATCACGGTAATAGAGAATCTGAAAATGTAAGTTTCAGTTCATATATTGGATTGTTGTACATTCGTCACAAGGAAAATTCGTTAACAAAAAAGGTATGAAAAGTATGTGTAAATACGCCACAATATTAATTTCTAATATATTAATTTTAATTTAAAAAAAATCTCTTATTTTTTAAGTTTAGAATAAATTTAATAAAATTGTTAAATATTCTATTTTACTTATTAATATATATTTACAATTTTTAATTCAATATACAACTTACACATTAAAACCAATTAAAAAAATAAAATTATATATATTATAATAATTATATAAAGCTACTGGCAGTGTTCCCAGAAGGCTGGCAGCATTGCCACGTTGAATGGCAATGCTAATTCCCTGTGCAAGGAAAAGGCCCGCCTTCTGGTCACGAGAAGTGTCGATCAGTCGCTTAGCTAATTCCTTATAAACTGAACGAGCACTCGGACCCCATGACCCTAGCGTTTCGACCCCAAACGGCTCAAAAACATAGTTACCAATTAAATGATTGTATTTACGCCGTTTGAGGCTTTCTGCAGCAGCAGCGCCAGCACAACCAGCTGTACTTGGAAGATGTGATGGCGCGAGGGTATCAACGCAAGTTGCGTCCCATACCAAAGGCCTACCCATCTTCCATGGCAGTAACGACATACCATCTGGTCTCTTCCCATCGTCTCGTACCAGACCATTGGGTTCACGTACGGCTGGCACGCCGGCAGTAACAATAGCACGACGGATTATGTCGTGAAGATTTTCATGTCGAGATACGGCCTGCTCTTTTGCTACAAGAAAGGCCATGATGTCCGAGACTATCGACAGCTTCTCCACGGTGACAAAGATGCGGAGAAACACAAAGAGCTCCTAAACGAAGTTGTTAATAGTTTTTTTTTTCATAAACATATAAGATTTACTGGCTATCGCTACTTTAAGCAAAAATGATGTAAAAATGAGGATTTGTGACAAATTTACAATAACGAACGAAACCTTAAACGAAAGTAAATTCGTCACATGCATTAAAAATATGTGTAAATACGTCACAGGACCTGTGACGAATTTACACAAGGTATAGTGTTTACAAAATGTGACGATTTTTTTTTTGTGATGAATGTACAACAACCCCATAAATTTAGTAATTTAATTTTATAATTCATTTCAAAGTTTTTAGTTTTTTATCTGTTCTACAAATATACGAAACGGAAACTGCCATGACATTACGTCATTACGTCAGGAAGAAAAGTTAATTGTCTATTTTGTTATAAATATTCTTTTCATGTATTTTACTTAAATATTACCATGGACAACGGTTTTTGTAAAGCGGGAAGTACAAATCTACTCAGAATAAGTTATTTCATGAAAGGCGATTTTTTTTCCATAAATCCCGATTTTGTTCTGGAATGTATAAACATCGGTATAGGATGCATTGTTATATCTTCCTCACCAATTGTTTACGCTTTTAAATGCCGTCTAGAATTTTCATCAATTTATGGAAATCTAAAATATAAAATTGAAATGTATTTTTATGCCCCTTATAGATTGAATATAATTTTGTTTAATTTTCTGGTTGTTATTTTTTACGGGAATTAACGCGATCACGAAATACGTATTACATACCTCTGAATTGCCTGACGTTTCGACCAGGTTGCACTGGCCGTGGTCACCGGCTGACATCTGGTTGTTTACTGTCTACCTTAGGATCAAATTAAAACACTTTTCAAAAAAGGGTGTAATACCTTATTCCCTGAATTTTATATCTTTTATCATTAATTATTATTAGGATGTCTTAATCAACTGATCCCAGTACACCAGCGGAAATATTTTTGAATTTTTTACAAGGAATTAATAAAAGCATTTTTTTACTGTAAAAGACTTAAATCGTTCTTTCGTTTCTTTTAATAGGGATTCCATTTCATTAATACTTATTGAAGAATGTTTGAAAATCTTTAGTATAAAACACAGATCCTTTCATGTACAAGCTTTCATTGTGACTATTGACATAAACATGTATGTGTTCTACAATGAAAACTAAGTGTATCATATCCCAGTCTACAGCTTCTGAGGTCGCTGCTAACATAATAAGAGAAGAACAAAGAGCATAAGTAAGTACACAATTAATGTTGCAAACAACAAAACCTACATTTTGACATTTATTTATAAAATTAAAATCATTACGCCATTAGGTAATTTTGCTCTAAAATCAGATTGGTGTACTCCTATAATAGATGCGTCTGTTACTTTCGGTGGTAACAATACAAGATTGACGTTACGTGGTTACGTCGAACACGTTGACGGTAACAACCTTCTACGGGCACGTCACTTCCGCTCACCGCATTTCTTACTTTATTTAAATAGATGTTGATTTTACAGCTTTTTGGACAACCTAATAAATAGAACTTAAGTCACAGACCCTCACTGTCTGCATCCTCTTCGAACGTTAAATAAGTAAAAATAAATAAAAAAATAAAAACACACTTTAATAGCAATGCGAACTAAAAAGTATAAATTATTTTTTTATTGTAAGTGTAAATTTTTAAGTTAATCGGACGTCTTTAAGTTGTTGAAAACTACGTTGACAGATTCCGTTACATATATAGATAGATACATATAGTCAAGCTAATATAAAGCGTGTAAAAATACAAAATATTTTGCAACCCTATTATAAATCGATGAAACGACAATTAACGCACGTCCACATTTAAACTCAAACGTCACCACAAATAATGATATGAGGCAAAAGATAAAAAGAGTTTTACTCGCACACCTACTTCTACGCCATAAACTAAATACAATGAAATGTGAAAACCTTGTTTTCCTTTTTTATCAATAATGTTCAAAGTCTATAAAAAATATTTATGTATACAAAATTACAAAGGTTTTAAATCAAATAGAAAAAGTTCAACATATTGTTACGTTAAAACACAGTCAAGTCAGTATGGCTTTGAAAACAGAGATCTTTTGATGTTTTCATTGTTAATAAAACCTTTTTACTAAACAAAATTATATTTTGTACAGTGTTCTTTACATTGCGTAAATTGATACCAGATTATTTTGTCGTAAATACTACAGTGGTAAAGAGTTCCGACTTCCCTCACATAGGGAGGAGGCAGCCCTACACATATATTCGTAGGAGGAATTTCCAGGAGGTAGCACAGACTTAACAAGGCTTTATACTAGCGCCTCGACGGATGTAAGTTACATCGATATTATTACGGGATTGGGAAAATATTTTAATGATACTAGAAACATATCATTTATTTATATTAACTATCACTACAATTGTGTCCTTTAAACATACAAGTTGAAATTATTTGAGTATGTGTACCTATGTATGTGACTTTTTAGTGACAGAAATAGAATTTGGGTTTATGGAAATTTGCTTTTTCGAGTCGGATCTCGATTTAACAGATTACAAAATACAGAAGTAGCTACTAATGAACTGTTTGATGTCAAGCATACCACGCTTTTTTACAAAAACAATATTTTCTACTTTTTAGTTCAGTTTGCTATTAATTAAACCGTGTACATATATAATTTACTAGCAGCGCCGCGCGGTTTCACCCGCGTAAGTCGATCCCGTGAGAATATTGTGATAAAAAGTAGCCTATATGTTAATCCAGGTCTCCAGCTATCTACACACCAAGTTTCATTGCAATCGGTTCAGTAGTTTTGCCATGAAAGAGTAACAAACATCCATCCATCCGTTCATCCAAACTTTCACATTTATAATATTAGTGGGATGTTCTTATTCCTAAATCTTGTATTATCATGGTCCTTGAAATGTGTGCAAATTTTCCAGTTAATAGAACGTCTTGAAGTTGGTGAACACTACGTTGAAAGATTCCGTTACATAGAGAGATACAGGTCAAAGGAGTAAAAAAAGTACTTTTGGTTATCATGTGCCCTGCGTGCAAACAAAGCATATCTGATGATTAGTAGTTACTGGTGTGTATAAACTGGTCATGGTGGCGTCACTTGTGACTTAAAAACCATTCTAATTCTAGTATAACTACAACTACTATTACTACCCTTAATTGTAATCGATATACAACTGCCATTCTGTAAGGTGGAGATACTAGACCAATACTCTGGGAAGAAAACAGCACTGCATTACCACCTTAAAATACTTCATTTTAAACTTAATGTGTGTCTTACATTACTAATACTATTGTTAGTAATATCAAAATGTCTAGATATTAACAGTACACTGTAGGTATGTACATGAAATACCCGTATGTCGATGTTACGTGACCTACTGAGATATTCTGTGATTGGGGTGACGCGACTAGATGTGTACTGTTAATTTAGTATTATTAGCCTGTTTCATCTCGTTGTAGATCAAATGCAACGTATGACTGAACCATGTACAAAAGGCGACTAATATCGCTTCAAGATTCATTCATTTATTTAAACATTGCACAATTGGTACATTTGCGAACTTAATGCCTAAGGCTAGCTGTCGATGTTTAAAGTGATGACTTAAACAACAAACTTGATACCAATTTTAATAGTCAGTAGAATATTAATTAATTGCATAAAATAGTAAGTTAGAGTTAACCCTGGTTCAGTTGAGAAGCAAAGGGTTTCGTTCTTCTCTAGATTTTTTCAGAGCGTTGGTCATGACAATAATTAAATCATCGTGTAGGTTTAGTCTTTTCGACCCAGGTGTTGTTTGCGTGCCAGACCTGGAGATATCAGCACAGAAAAAAAGTTGCAATAACGTTTCAACAAATATAA
The DNA here is from genome assembly GCA_963859945.1 of Euplagia quadripunctaria. Lineage (NCBI taxonomy): Eukaryota > Metazoa > Arthropoda > Insecta > Lepidoptera > Erebidae > Euplagia > Euplagia quadripunctaria. Next base: position 1,975,144 of record OY982567.1, on the reverse strand, counting down.
CATCATACGTATCTGTGAAAACATAAACTGAAACCCATTCTGTGTACCCGTTCTTTTAGACTTTCTGACAAAATATATGAAAAGAAAAAATAAATACTATTGTTATGCACATAAAGATAAATTCCTTTGAACAATTTTTTTTAAAACTAGGTTATGTATCTCAAAGAATATTCGTAGTAAACAAGCACACAGTAACCAATAGGTTAAATATTTAAGAACTTATAATTTATCGGTTCCATATTTACTCCTATACCTTCTGTTCGGTAGTTACATACAATATACATACGCTCGCGTCACCCCGAAGGGGTAGGTATAGATGTGTTAATTATCCAAATTTTGCCAACTGTAATTTGGTCCCACTCAGGTATTATGAGGCAAGCCTGCTGCCGTCACCCGGCTATGGAATTGAAATTAAATGGTGGAAAATTGGTAGTAGTTGAACTATTTACCATCAATGCGACAGACAGTCCTCTATGCAGAGGATGTCTCAACGCGGAGGAAACAGCCGCCCACGTTATCCTGAAGTGCGAGGGAGTGGCCACACAACGGGCAAGTACCCTCGCGGGTGTGAGGTCGCTCCTAGAAGCCTGTAAACACCCCAGGAGGCTTCTGTGCTTCTGGAAGGAGCTAGGCTGGCTCAACTCTGAATACATAATGGACCGCCTATGAGTCTAAATGCGGAAACGGAGCCCTATACTAATACCAGTAGTTGAACGAGAAAGGTAGTTAAGAAGCGAAGGCAATAGAAGTATAGGGATATTGCGTATACGGATGGATTGGTGAGAGTAGGCATTAGCTCGAGCAGATCGGGGTCACGTACCTGGAACTTGAACGTAGGTGTAATCTTATAAACAGGCCATGTCACCCGCAGAATTCTTGACAGCCAGACCTAGTTAACTTTATCGTGCTGTCAAAACGTAAGTAAGCTTCTATCGTTTTACAGGTTTTACAGTTAAGATTTCATTTTAAGTTTTAAGGATGAACTTGGGATATAGCTTATTGGAATACAGTACCCCAATTTGGATAAACATTTTTCCAGAAACTTATGTACACACTTAAGAACATACGTTACGACCATAGTAGCCGAAGAAAGAATGCAAAAGGTACGTACGTACCTTTTTGAGGTACGGACGTTTAAGACTAACAACTCCGATCGGATAAGTAGTTTTTGCAAATTTCAAAAAACTGCGTTTTTTCAAAAAATCATAACTCACGTTCTAATAAATATTTAGGCCTAAAATTTAGTGAGACTGTAGGTTTCATAGCCCCAAATATGCCCACAATTCAGCAAGATGGGCTTTAAACTTATTGCGAAACATTGAAAAACCTGAAAAAAAGGCCTTCGGGAGAATGGCCTTCAAAAAGTTTTGGGACAACTTAGAGTGAGTTTTAAAAAACGCTTTTATATGTCTAAACTTCCTCTACAACGTGTTAAAATGCGGTTTTATTCATTGAAGTAGAAATACTAAAAAGTCCATTTACAAAAATCGCAAATTTGCGAACCGGCCGGTAGTCAGTGAATAGGTGAATATTTGAATCCGATCGGGCCTGTTAAAGTCTGATTTTTTTCGTCTTTTAACGGAATTTTTATGTATAAACACTTTTCACGCAAGTTGAAAAGTTTAATAAAATATGTTAATCGTGACGTTTTTATCTAACAAATAAAAATAAGAAAACCAGCTATCTCAATTAAAGTTGCGAATATGCTAATTCTATCCGACTAAAACAGCCATATATAATTCATGAATAAATTTTTATTTAATTTTTTAGGAGGGGCAAACGAGCAGACGGGTCACGACGGTCACGGGACGCCCATGGTCACTTGCAACTCAAGAGTCACAAGTGCGTGGCCGGCGTTGGGAGTAGAAGAAGGAAGGGAGGGGGATTTGGGCCTCCGCTAACCACACTCACTCGGCGAAACACAACGAAAGCATTGCTTCAGGGCCGGTTTTCTGTGAGGCAGTGGTATCACTCCGGTCGATCAGGCCCATACCTGCTGAAGCATGGCTCTCCCACTCTCCCATCGCGAAAAATGCAAAGAAAAAAGTCAGTGAAAAAAAATAAAGTGGCAAATATAGACCCTATTCTTCAGTGACATCATCACCAACAAATACATAAAAACTGACTGTCATCCGCTTGCTTTAGTCGTATGGGTCAATTCATCCACCGACAAGCCTTTTTTAGCCTTGTATTATGATGCATTGAACGATTCGGACTTTTGAAAGCTTCTTGTTTGATACGGCACTACCATTCGAGCTATCAGAACATACATTCCACAAGTGAGCAAACGCCTTGCTACCATCTATCCTATCTATCTTGCCTACCACTAAAAGTTGATGTTGAATTTTAAATTATTTTATTTGCTAAGCTTTACTTAAAAAGTAGTGCGTGTCGGGCCACGCGCCTTGTAGGATTCCGTAGTTACTAGTCACAATATGCGGACTTAGAAAGAAATTTTGGTGCTATGAACATTTTTTAGCTGTGATAGTTTCCTTTTTAACTTCATTATATACTGTGAACTTTTTCACATATCCAAAACCTACTATTTAGTTGGCTGGAGGGCACACACTTGACTCTAACAGAAATTAGCACTTAAAAGTTTACTCCGCACCATAAGATAGGCGAGAAAAAAAAAATTCATCCGCACTTTACACGTAGGAGAGGTAGAAATATTATTTCTTAAGATTTTTTCACTAAAAATGTTTACTCTTGCCAATTTACAGATTATAAATGATTCTCTGAGTTAAGCCACGGACAGACGGAAGTACAAGTCGAAACTGTAAAACGGGTTTTTGGTTGACTACGGAACGCTAAAAAATTGTAAACATATTGAAACAATCAGCCTACTTTGTAAAACAATTGCTTTTAAAACCGCTATAATACTAATTCACATCAATTACCTACTAAACTTAACAGACGGCCAAGGTCTGCCGGGGCTCTCGGGGACTTCCTTCCTAGGATATACCCGAGTCCCTTACAATAGACCCACTTATGTCGAAACACCGTGTGGTTTTAGTCGGTTCGATTCCAACATACCACTTCACCGCCAGCCCCGGTGAGGTGATGACCCGTGGGGGTTTCCACACGATAAAAAAAAAAGAAAAAAAAAGTTACCCACTAAACTTACCGTAAAAATAGTATAATATTAATAATCCTAAAAATAACTAATCACATAGTGTGTGCTGTACTGCTTTCGTATTCTAAAACCGTCCGTCTGAAAAGCAATATCAAAACTATATCAACCTCATTAACCGTGTGATATGAAACCAGCTAACTACTTTAATTGGCCACGACAAAGCAATTTCAGCGATAATAGCTAACCAACATAAGTCATAGCACAACTTTAGACCTCAATTACATGTACAAACACCGCATTACTCTGCCAAATATTTCTATATTGGCGGGTATAAATACAACGAATCCGCTTAATTATTTTCGAACATAAATCTAAAGATACTCGCCTATTATGCCTTTCTAATTCTAGGTTGACTGATGAAGTCGTCACGCTAAGGGGTTGGGTTAAGTGGAATAATTTCATATTGAATTGGCAAGGAAATGAACGAAAACATACAGTCGAGCTATTCAATAATTATTTTAATTCCAACGTTAATATGGCTGAAATCGCGATAATTTCTTTATTACCACGTCTGCAGACTATAAAAAAATACTAAAATAGTACGCTACGTTCGCCGTTTCTTTATCTAGCTAGATCTTAAAGTAATTCTGCACATATTATGCGCGCATACCTCGTTTATAAAACCGAGGACAACCTCTGTAACGCAGCGGTAGAGCATTCGACTGCCTCGCCAGGAAATCCCGCTCAGTGCAAATAATTATTTCCATAAATATGTCTAATTTGTATTTCTATGTATTGTGGCGCTTGCTGTGGACTATGTATGCTCACTTTGCTTCAAGGCTTGGCTCGTGAAAGTGATGTGTCTAAAAGGGTAATCCAAATAAAACTCTAGTTATGTGGAAATAAATTTGTACAGGGGAGAACACTAAAATTATAATACAAGCAACCAAAAACCAAAAACAAAACGAGTAGTCAAATTGTGAAAGGGTACTTTCCCAAAAGCATTAAAACCCTTTAAAATTATATTGATGTCATATTATTAAAAAGCATTTACATAATACCAATATTTTTGTGAAGAAAATGTTACAAGAGATAGATAAGATAAGATAAGATATAAACATAAAATTTCTTGTTTCACATGCTCTTATTAGCTTAACCCGTAACGAACTAGCCAATTAACAAAGATGTAAACCAATCTTGTAAGTGGACTTTAACCAACTTCTAATATAATTATGTATTTATACGGGAATTAACGCGATCACGAAAAGGTATTACATACCTCTGAATTGCCTGACGTTTCGAATTTAGAAGTATGTAATACCTTTTCGTGATCTCGTTAATTCCCGTATAAATACATAATTATATCATGGAACGCGAAAGTTTAAAAGTTAGTACAACTTCTAATAGTTGTACCGATTTGAAATTTTGCAAATACGAGTATCTGTAATACCGATAAAAAACACAAATTAGGTTCCATCCAGCTGATCTGACGATGGAGCCAGGATGCGGATAGTGGAACTCTTCAATGGTTGCTAGTAAACCCCTCGAGTTCGATCGTATGATGATTATGTTTTAACGCGTCGAATACATTACACTTATACACACACATACACGTGACTAGGTGTTAAGTGTGCGTGTGTGTGTGTGTGTGTGCTGTGTAAAGTGTGTTTTTTAGTTTTTTAAACTGTAATGATTATTATATTTTGTGTCCTGTAATTTTCCTTGTGATTTATTTTTAGCTTACATATTTTGATTTTTGAATACTGTAACTGTGACTTATGATGAAGACTGATTATGTTACAGTCACAATTACAAAGTTATTTTGTACCATGGGGTAAACTTTTATTAGTTATTTTAGAACACTTGCACCGACAGATTAGCAAATCAGCGATTGCAGAACTTGCACTCGAAGCAGGCACCAATCACTGGATTGAATTTCACCGTACGCAAGTCCTCTCCACGGAACGTCACTTTTACTCAAGAGTTGTACGTGAAGCGATTGAAATTAAAAAACACAAAACTTTCAATCGGGAAGATGGTTTCAAATTATCAACAGCGTAGAATCCAATGATAAAAAAAACATGCCACCTCGCTTTAATATACTAACGTATAGTATGTGACGGTACATGGCGAAACCAAAATATAAAAAAATCGAAAATGTGCGGTTGGATGAAGAACCTTCTACCTCACGATCTCAACGACGGAGGGCGTGCACCGCTGAGCCAGTCAGCCTGTAACCACGGCCAGTGCAACCTGGTCGAAATGTCAGGCAATTCAGAGGTATGTAATACCTTTTCGTCATTGCGTTAATTCCCGTTTAAATACATAATTATATCATGGAACGCGAAAGTTTAAAAGTTGTACAATTATAAGAATCTTTATATAGTATAAAACAAAGTCGCTTCCGCCGTTTGTACGCTTAGATCTTTTAAACTACACAACGGATTTTAATTCGGTTTATACCAATAGATAGAGCGATTCAAGATGAAGCTTTATACGCATAGTTTAATATTGTTTTGTGTTAATTTGTATAATCATATGACGATAATTATTCACCACATTAGTATCTACATTACACCATACATAATAACAAAACGAAATACATTAAAAACACTAATGTGTACAATGGGCGCCTTTATCGTAGTCTGCAATCTCTTACATACCATATCGCGTAAATATTCTCTGTCGTAAACTTCACCGAACAGTCAACAAGAACATTATTGATGTTTGACAGTTTTCAAAAAAGTAAAACATGAAATAACAAGTTTAATAAGTGGCATCCCCAGTGGCAGGTAGCGGCATCGTTCCACTGGGTTTGGAGTACACTTTCGTTATGCACGCCGGTATAAAAAAATATTTTTGCACCACAGCCAACATTATTTGCCCACTTGATTCCTTTACGGTAATTTTATTACACGAGTTTTTTTCTTTGTGTATATTAAAGTAAAAATATGTATATTACTAAGTCTAAAGCCTTTATTTCTCTTAAAACTGTCTTTTGGCGTCTTATAAACAAGTTTTTTAAGTCGATGTTAACATCCAGATAAAAATCCGGCTTACAGCATTACAATATGGAATCTTTGACGGACGGAGTTTACAGATAGACAGTATATTTCTACCTATCTACTCTCACACTGGACTCTCTGGATTCACTTCCTTTTTTTTTGGCTAACCCGATGATACCTGAAAACGATTTTAGCTATAGAACCTAATAAGATGGCGGTCAAATTTTTTTATAGTTGCTTTTATTATATAGCTAGGTCCTTACTTAACGCAGAACATAATATTCTATAAAAAAAACAAAAATGAAAAAAAAAACAAAACTGAAAACTAAAATAAAAAAATAAAGTATCTTTGAATTTTTCTTGCTAAAAAATTCACATCTGTCACATAAGTCTATTTACGTTTTTTTTTATACTGCGTCCGCGGCAAACCAGTATACTGCCCGCCTGATGGTAAGCGGTCACCGTAGCCTATGGACGCATGCAATTGAGGAAGGAGGAGAGGAATTGCAAGCGTTACTAACCGATAAACTCTCAATGTGCCATAGTGTGGTATAAGCACGGAGCATATACAAAGGGTATAAGTATATATGGTTATGTTCCTAATATTATGACACCAACTGACACCTGTCAGCTTGGTAATTGGTTAATAACGTAATAGTTCTGATTGGTGTTTAGTCACGTGATAATAATTACTACTTAAGCCTTTTTGAGGAATTTTAGTAAATTTACTTTTTTTTTATAAAATAATGTGATTTTTTATTGTATAGAAAAAATATACTCTCACATAAGAAATTACCATGGCTAATGATAGTACCTACTCATTTCAGGAGGGAGTACATTCAATAGTATTCTCCATAACTAATCTATAAAGTTCAATTTATTTAGCAGAAGAGCAATAAACTAGAGAAGAATTATGTGTAGGACACAATAGTAGGAGATTATTTATGGAGACAAATTTTGAGCAGAGAGGATTGAAAGTGCGTAGAAAAATATAAGAGAAGCATTAGAATTTTAATGCGCAAAACTTAAAGCCGGAGGAGTGAGGAGTCTATCCAGTTTATTGAACACAAACATCGTCTTACTCCGAGGCTTTTCAATCTATACAGTGCCAAGTAACTTTCGCAATATGAGGTTACCAGATGAGAGTGACATCGATTTGCAATCCAGTATTCACTGTAGGATTTAATAATCGTGGTAGTATACCCAACTTGCATCCGTGAACCCCCTTATATATAGATGCCCAGAATTTCAAACCGGTTCTTATTACCGGCCAAGTCTCTGTATATGTTGCAGTCAAAACTCTTAATCAGTCAATAGTACTTTTATCTAACGAAATCAGTAAAAAGTACTTTAGACCTCAGGCTCTCGTCAAAACTACTTTTGACTGAAATTAAAGTCAAAAAAAGTTTTGCCTGAGCTGGTTAAAAGTGTTATTTGGTTAGGTTATTTAATTTTATTTACATTCTTACCAGTTAAAAGTGAAATTCGACTGATAAAGTAGTACTTAAAAGTATTATTCGGTTAGGTTAGATATTTTTATTTACATTCTTGCCAGTTAAAAGTGAATTTTGACTAAAAGCGTCAATAAAAAGCACTTTTAACCATTACATTGCTGTCAAAATCACTATTGATAACCTTCAGTCAAAACTACTTTTGACTAGGTTGTGTTAGTGTTTTACTTTTGACTTTTTTTCAGTTAAAAGTACATCGTACATCGTCTTCCGTTTGTGCTAACGTATCCAGTTTAACGTTCGCATGTAATTGCAAGTGAACCACACATAAACGATACTCATGCTGACGGGGCAATAAGACTAATAGAAAGATTGGGGGTTACATGAAATTCTAGTAAAACATTTTTTTATTAACCTGTTCATTTTCTGTTCTTATTCTTATTGTAGACTAGCATATTTTGAACGGAACCCTAATTTCTTTTTCCAAAATAAAAGTAGCCTAAGTTACACCTTATAATACCAGCTATCTGCCAGTGAAAGTTCCGTGAAAATCGGTCCACCCGTTCCGGAGATTACCCGGAACAAACAGACAGACAAAAATTTTAAAAACTGCTTTTTAGGCGTAGGTATCATGCAAATAACTGTATGAGCTTAAAAAACTATTTTTTGATATTACAATCCAACATTTAATTTACAAGCAATTGTCTTACGTCAGCGACAAACAAATGTTACATATTTTCTTGCTTCGTGATGGATTTATTTTTAACAGCAATGACCAACCAATATGAAACCTTCTATACATCACGTCACCAAAAAGTTTACCCACGATATTATAGTCGTGAATACTAAGTATAAATTTCTTATTGTGTTGCTCCAACTGTGACGAACGATTTTTTGTAACTGAAGGCATTGGTGCGTGACACACAAACATATGATTTAATAATACACCTAACATTACAGTTCTGGGTTCGGCTCTTTCCAACTTTCCATGACGACTATAGCATTAATAATAATAGTCCCATTTTGCTTATTACCTAACCAGGCTCAATATCGCCGTATGTTATATTTTTTAATACGATGTGTAATGGGGGAAAAAAATTACATGTAGTCGCATTAGCAATTTAAATAGTAACAGCAGCAACATTTACCATTATTTTACATGTTCCAACATATAACAACGTAAAACCTAGCTTATCCTTCTTTTTATGAGTAATTCTATACCTATTGGAAATCGTCTAAGAGTTAGGGAACTAATTACGAATTAATATAACGTATATTTAAACTAGCAGCGCCCCATGATTTCACCCGCGTAAGTCCCGATCCCGTGGGGATATCGGGATAAAAAGTAGCCTATGCGTTAATCCAGGTCTCCAGCTATCTACATACCAGTCTTATCGCAATCGGTTCAGTGGTTTTTGCGTGAAAGAGTAAGAAACATCCATCCATCCATCCATCCATCCAAATTTTCACATTTATAATATTAGTGGGATTAATGAATAAATTGAATTAAATTAAATTATTCCGCAGGCTTTAAGCAAATAAGGAAATGGATAGACAGCAGATTTCTGCTGATTGGAGCTGATGTACCTTTAATTACAGTAAGATCCTCAGGTTCTGGGCTGGAGGCCCAGGTGGCTGGGCTCAGGTTCTGAACTTGGTAAAAATACCAACTTAGTGATAATTACTAAAAAACACACACACAACACACTATGGTGCAAAAAAACCTTGGGATGAACACCACTCCCACCTGAGGATGAAAGCCATGCCCACAAAGCTGAATAATAACTTTAAAAGAGGTCTTTTAAAGTTATATATTCTATAAATTTCGAAATAAATGTTTTCTCAATGATTCTTCAATGTTCGGAGACAATGGACCCAAGGATGTGACGAAATTCTTTATCTAGAACTTTAGTATTTGAATTTGGTGCCAAAGAATTTTATTTAATTTAAGGCGAAATTTGGTTACCTCATCACTTGAATAAACTTCACTTATCTTATTACTAAATGGTAACACTTTTAAACAGTTGTTGAAAGTTTTACTTATTAATTTAATCTTTTATTTGTTCAGTCAGATTTTTTTGAACCCCCGTCTTTCTTAATATGTAGAACTCTTTAACACAAGAAATCAGTCATTCCCATGCCGATATATAGTTCTTCCGGACAACAAGACTCATACACTCGGTCAAACTGTAAGCTTCAGACCTCTTCAGGCCTCGCGCCCTGGGAATTTGTTTTTAAAAACCGAAACGGAATTTTTCCACTGTACTAAATTTTGTCGAAAGGGGATTTGTGTACTGTGAGAGTGTTTCACTTATTGTCGGGCTAGAAAAAACACTCTCGGAGTTGTGTACGTGGATTTTACCAAAATGGAATTTCAAGCCTCCGCTCATCTTTAAAACAACGAATCTGGGAACAAGTGAGATATCTCGAAATGACATCGATGATATGGATGCGATGATGATGATAAGTTGAACTGCTGTGGGCAACTTACCACCGTATCGGAAACAATTTCGAGTATAATCAGATTTGCTTAGATAGATAAATAACTTTTGAATACCTGGCCTGTTGGTCTAGTGGTTAGTGACCCTGACCGCTATGCTTATAGGTCGTGGGTTCGATTCCCACCTGAGTCTGGGTGTTCTTTGTGTCCGTTGTTTCTATGTTTGTAAAGTCCCCCGTGACACAGGAGTAATTCCTAATGTGGGAGTTGTCTTTCTAAAAAAAAAAAAACCTCAACAGATTTGGGTGTCTTTAGAAACTTTACATCATCCCGAGTGACGCTGATTATTTTTTTGAGAAAAAAAAACCGTATTTTTTTTTTTGTTTGATGGCTGTTTGGTGCGTAATTTCTTTTTTTGGTAGGGAAGTTGTGTTTTTTTTTAATAATAGCATGTTGTTCTAAATTTGAAGCCCGAAAGCCGTGCAGTTATTTAAGACTGCCAACATTCTAAAAACCTACCGGGTGCCCTAATGTAGGCCAAAAATGAGACGACCGGAGATGGTATGACAAGTTCACATTACATATTTGCTTTCTGTGGAAAACAAATATGTATGAGAACAAATACATTGAACTGTATAAATTTCTGTGGTAATCTACACACTTCAATGTAAGTAATGTAATTGAAACTTAACGATTATGTAATAGGTGTATCTATATTTATTCTAACTTAGCTAACAGGAGCAAAGGGTCTATTATACGATCAAATATGTACACAGAAGTTCGGTATCCACATGTGACTTCTGTTTAAACTAAGTAGCCGAATAAGAACTCCTGGGATTACCTTTCATAGACGAATGTGCGGAATAAATTCCTGGAGTTCTTTGAAATAATATCTCGGGAAGCAATAAACCAGTAAGTTGGAACATACTCCGGAGAAATATACCAAAGTTTTCAGTGTGTGTCGTAACTCGTGAATACTTAGTGCTGAGGTAACAGTTTGTGTCGTATTTCTCAAATCATTTGTCTACTTAAAACTTTCGCCAGCGTGTCTTGATTACTTACTGTGCCATAATAGTGGCTATTAACCTGCAAAACTAAACTGTTTGCGATCGTTGGTCTTGACAAAATCAATCATTGAAATAGCATCGGCCGCATGGCAATTTGTAAACGAGAAACAACTAACGGAGGAGCGCTGTTGACAAATTGCGACCGGCCCAACTGCTATTCTACTCTACACCCTAGATTGGTGATAAGCGACCAATTTGAGGAGGCGCCACGACGGGGTACGGAAGTCGTTATTACAGTAGGCGGTGCGACCTAGCAAATTGCACCCGAACACGCCATCTGAACGTGACACCGCTGTCGAACACATTCCTTATTTGAAACGTCTCAGCATGACATTCGAACTGTATAGGTATCACGAATATTGAAAATTTTGTTAACTGGCGAGTGCCTACATGTAGTTGTAGGCATTTTAATAATAACATTAAATCATAATACATATCAAGGCGGTCTAATATTATTTTGACCGCAAATATTAAGCAATAAAAAGTTTTGTGAAACCGTTGGTATTGTAGGTAAGTACTTCGTAGCACGCGCGTCTACGCCGAGCTACGCCGCGCTACGGTCTGCTACAAGGTTAGACGACACGTTTGTGTGATTTTATAAGCACGCGTTGTTTCCAGTATAAGTTAATAATGAAGAAAGTTTCTCTGACTATTACGTTACGGAACATATATTGCATAAAAGATTTTTTCATGTAATATTTATCAATTTTTGACGGAATTGGAAGTAGATTTTTGTACAGCATTTTTTTTGGCTTGCGAAATAATGTTAGGTTAGTCAGTAAACGTAGTGCTTATTATGCATAGGCATAAATTTATATATATAGATATATAAATTTATTAATAGATGTTGATAATAAACGAATCTTATAATAGTAAAATTTTACGATTACTGTTATATATTCCATACAGTCAATTTAACGCGGTCATCGACTATTCAACTGCAACATCAAGGGCCGCCAATTCAATTCCTGTTTTTTACATTGGCTGTTTTTATTTTTAAACATCCGTGTATTTACAAAAACAATGTAACTGAAACGGAATCTATTACAGATTATGTAATATCCTTATAGGAACTGCAAGTTTTTTGATTAATAAATGAATATCAAGTTGTTATATTAAACACTAAATGTCAAACTTATGTGAACTAAAAAAATAATTTTAAAAGATCGCACCATGAATGTCAGTCTGAACATTTGACAAAAGTAAAAACTGATGTCTGGCCTGTTTGTCTAGTGGTTAGTCATTCTGACTACTGAGCCAGGGGTCGTGGATTCGATTCGGTCCCATATGTATGTATTTAGTAATATATAAGTATGTTTATCAGAAGTCTGATTACCACAGTACAGGCTCTGCCTAGCTTGGGATCAGACGACGGTGTATGTGGAGTCAAAAAACAACTGTTGTCAAATGTTCAGAAGATTGTATTTCTATTATAAAATAGTAAAAAAAAATATTTTTCGTTTGTTTCCTTTGCTCTGATTACATACTACTACTTACATACATGCTATTGTAAAATCACGTATGTAGGGCTTAGGAAACGGAAAGCTTCTAAGCATAGAACAACTAATTTGAATTTTAAACAGAAAAAAAAACGGACCATTTTTATTTGTTTCGTAAAAAGACTGTTAACGGAAAGGTTTTTATTTTGTAAAACTTTTTTATAAGACTATGTTATCTTTCGAATTCTTCCTCGGCCTGAAAGACAAAAATGATACTTGACAGTTACTCAAAAGCAATATATAGGAAGTCAGCTGTTAAAGTGTATATGTCGTAGTAAGATTGTTAAAGCCATCACGGCTTTCAGTCAGGCAACAGTCGGCTGGGGGGTATTGTCGAGCAAGGCTGCCCTCTGCATCTTGGCCACCACCGATTTCCCACTGATCCCGAGCCTCTCAAGATAGACAGAGAGGCTCCTCGGGATCAAGCCATTGACTGATATAACAATTGGGGCTATTTCTGTGGACACCACCCGCCACATGTCGGTAACCTCGTGAGCCAGGTCCAGATAGGTACTTGATTTTCTTACCTGTTTCAGCGCGAACGAGGTTCTCGTCATAGGGGATGGTGATGTCCACCAGAAATACCCGTGACTCTGCCCGGTCCATCAGCACGATATCAGGCTTATTTGCAAGAATAGTCCTATCCGTGATGACGGGCCGGTCCCAGTACAGCTTGGCGCGGTCGTATTCGAGTACAGCTTCCGGCATGTACTTGTAGTATGGCAGCCTCCGATCGATAAGGCCATGCTTAAGGGCGAGCTTTTGATGGAGTATCCTGGTTGCTTGATTGTGCCTGTGCAGATACTCAGTGTTAGCAAGCATTGAACAACCAGAGGTGACATGTCTGAGAGACTCACCAGACTCACCTTATTATTGTTATTTCATGTTCCTGTACAAAGAATTCTCTTCTCGTATTATTATATACGTGTATATATACATATGTTTTGTGTACCTATTTGCAAAATAATAATGATGTTTTACAAACCAAAGGTAGAAACTATATAGTAGGTATTGCAACACATTGTAAAACGAAATGAGTATTATTATTTATTATTATAAAAAATAGCTAATAGAATTACGTCAGAATCCCTTGGGTGAATAATCTTAAATTCAAATTCTTTTTCAGAGAAAAATATTCTAGATGTCTTTTGTCTCAATGAATACGAGTAAAGAAAAATTCTAATGATTACCAAGAAACATTTTGTACCTCAAACAGACTTACATATTTTTCTGTTCATTAAATTTTCTCTTAATATTTTTAAACTCAAGAGAGTCACCTTATTTTTTCCTCTGTGCGCTACAGCAATGTACAAAACGTCGAGCGGAGTCTAAGAAAAAGTGTTCTTTATGGACTATAACTACGTAAGGTGATATTACGGACAGATCTACGAGAAACATGATAGGAATGAATGACTTTTTGAATAAGATTGTGACTTTTAGTTGCTCTGAATTGAACATTTTAAAGAACCAGAATTGTTTGACTCTCTGTACATCGATAGCTATTTAAATAAAGCTTGGATTACATTTTTGGTAGACAGACACATGAAAATACCCCTGAGGCCATTGTTGACGGTTTGACGAAGAGAAACCTTTACTATTGACTGTATCTAAATTGTATGTGGGATTTAAACGTCACTATTTTCAATAGACAGCCTTTACAAAGCTACTAAGATCAATTTACATTAAATATAATTTATTCGCTTATGACACAAAACTTATTTACTTGCTAACGTGAGATTTTGCATTTATGCATGGCTCTTAAGGGTACCTGAGGGTATGTGAAAAACTGGTTGTTTATGACATCATGTTCCGATTTTTAGTTGAGCTAAAGAGACAGGGCGCTGTAAAATCTTAAAGACAAACAGTCATCGTTGAAAATAAGTATGAATCTTACTATTTACTTACTTTTATTTCTATCGTGGGAGTGGGAGAGCCATCTATCGTGGGAGAGCCATGCTTCGGCACGTATGGGCTAACCAAAATGATACCACGAAAACCAACAGTGAGCTTCGAGGAGTGAGTGAGCTTCGAGGAGTGAGTGAGGTTACCGGAGGCTCTCCTAACCTATTTTTTTGTTCATGTGGGGCGGTTTCCACCGACTTATTACGAAACCCCACCGGGGTTTTCGGTGGGGCGGTGTGTCAGAATCGAGCCGACTAAAACCACACGGTGTGCCGTACTGCGCCTGAAATAGGCTAACCTAACCCTTCCCTCCCCCCAACTCTTCCCCCTTCCCCTACTCCCGGTTAAACTCTACGTTAAAGGCCGGCAACGCACTTACGACTAAGAGTCACAAGTGCGTTGCCGGCCTTTGAGATGGGAGTACGCTCTTTTCTTAAAGGTTTTAATAAGATTATTTTATAAGACATTTTCATCACCAATCAATAAATAATATCGCTTGGTAATTGGCTATAGTTCTGCAAGAAACCATTTCAAGAACAATTTGAAGCAATAACTTGCAAGATAGTTTGTAAGTTACCTTACAAAAGCTCAATTTAAAAGAAAATATAGTAGCTCCGTATGGCTGCACCACTAAAATTTACATATAGCATAAATTTTATATACTCTTGAGGCATTATAAACCAAAGTAAAGTAGTAAAGATTTCATATCAGTTGAATTCGCTTTTATGCCAACCCCTACTTTAGCCTATTCATACCTACACTGATATCATAGTAAAATATGTATAATTAATAGTTACTCAACAGAGTGGGATACGACATATATATGTTTCGTTTCTTTTACACTATATTTTAAACCTCGACACAAAAAGGATTAGTGTTATAAGTTCAAAGATGACCTGTTTCGTCTGGAAACTGTACCTTCTACCTCGCAGCCCCAAAAGCTTTTCCTGTAAGTTGTCGATCAGGGTTACGCCTGAATTTCTGATTTCCATGCCCTGGGCTTTCATGAGGGGGCAGCGTGGTGCACGGCTTGGTTAGGAAGATCTTCAAAGTGCCATAACATTTGTAATATATTTGAAAGTGAAACCGTAAAAAAATTGTCATTCGCTCTGTATTACAGCCAGTCTGCATATTGAATATATTATGAATAAACACCATGCCAAATACTGAAATAGTGTATTCAAATCATTCTGAGTCGAAAAACATTCGAAGTTTCTGTCGGAAAATGATAATTTTTTTTATTATAATTTTACATTATTTTGGTTAAAAGTGATATCACAATGAGTTTGAACGTTTTTAATTGACACTGACTGACATGCTGTATATATGTATATATTTTCATACTATTTATTTATTTGTATATTAAGATCTCTCACTGTGAATAACTGAATACACATTATTACATGTTAAACTACACACAGTTTTTTTCAAGTCTTTTGCTTCTATCTAGAGATCACGTCATACAGTCTTAATAATCGTAGTCAAACGTACTAACTATAATAAAATAATTATATCCTGGGACATATTATCCCAAATGAAGCAGAAATTATACTATCGGCTCTAGAACATGGATTAACATACATCGAAACATTTTTTTATCAAAATGTACAAATTAAACATAGAAATATCCAAACCAATGCAAACAGACATGTTCATGCATACAAATATTTGCACTGAGCGGGAACTGAACCCGCGTCCATGGTGTGGCAGTAGAATGCAATACCATCGTGCCACAGAGGTCGTTGATGTACATATGTGTGAGATTTATGTATGTGAAGTGAGATTTGAAGATAGAAATAAATGAATTATTTTCTATTCATTGCCAGGGCTTACCATATTGAACTGTGATGATATCCACATATAGCGAAAAACATACTTCAACGTCATCTAACGAAAACACACCGAACTACGGAGTAACTACTAATCCTGCATCGCGCTTTGAAGGTTCTCGCGCTAATTAGTATATATACAATTTCCCAACTTCACCCGTTAGGCCGCGGCCCGCCAGGCATCATCACTTCGCCTAGTCGGAGGATTCTCCCTTTGTGTTGGAGGGACATAACACCCGTTCCTCCACAAACTAACTTCAATGACTTGCGCTATAATTTTAATAAATTTATAATACAAAAAAAATATTAGACAATCCCAAATATTTATGTATTTATACGGGAATTAACGCGATCACGAGAAGATATTATTTACTTCTGAATTGATTGACGTTTCGACCAGGTTGCACTGGCCGTGGTCAGTCTGTGACCACGTAAGTGCAAAGTTAATTCCCGTATAAATACATAATTATATCATGGAATGCGAAAGTTTAAAAGTTAGTAATCCCAAATTTCGTTACGATCTGGTAAAAAGTTTTATTAAAAAGAAACAGGTAGTATATATACTAAAATTAGTTTATTTAAGATGTTCAAATAGGAATAGACGTCAATAAATTCGAATATGAAATACCGAATGTATTAACAAAAGTACACACGCTCATGACTTGAAAGTACTTGGGTATTTGTGCTCCAGAAAACCAAGCAATAAATTTCAATAATAATTCAAATAAATTTCTATTTACGGCCAAAGAATATCGACTCCACTCGAAATTATTCTTAAATGGCGGTCGTATATTTTAATTAAGGCTCCTTGCTCATGCAGACGTCGATAAGGCGTGTAAAGCGGTAACGATATGGTTGAGTCGGACGGTCGGTCTCGTGGTAGCACGTTTTATTTCACATAATAACATATTAGGTAAGGACCCGCGGCACGCGCTCTGCCCGCCGCGTATTTTCGTTGACCGTGTAAATAAAACTACCCTAACGACTGCATGAAACGCCACCTACCATGCCGCTGGTCAAACACTTTCTGTTTTACGATAGCGCACTTAATGACATTTTTTGTGCACTTTATGTTTTTGATAAACATGAAAAAAATAACTTTTAAAACCGATTTCAATGCATCTAAATCATCATAAATTGTAATGAGCTGTACTTTTTATTACTTAACTAACAGCGCCCCGCGGTTTCACCCGCGTAAGCCCCGATCCCGTGGGAATATCGGGATAAAAATTGCGATGAAACTTGGTATGTAGATAGCTGGAGACCTGGATTAACGGCACAGCTAATATAATATCAAAAAGTGAACAAATATTATAGCGAGTGACCCTGTACCGTGTGATATAAAGCAGTGCAGGATATAGGTCCCCTTATCCACTATAGCCATTTAAATCTATATATGTATTTATATATCAATACGTGAAGAGAACACTTTGTACGCAATTAAAGAAAAAAAAATGTGAACCCAGAAAGTGCAGAAATCTAAAATGTTTAAACAATATTAAAAATGTTCCAGGGCCCACGGACTATATGTTTTACAAATTTAAAAATTACGTAAAAACGGCTACATCGAGCTACACGCGTCTAGTATATGTGTTGATCTGCCATAATAGGAAAGTATGTACAATGACAGTTCAAGTTATACTGGCAAATGAAATAAACAAAAAAAAATTTATAAACGATGGTTTAAATTCGACCACCAGACGATCTCTAGTTGTTATAATAGACTTTAATTAAGATATTTGAATGTAATTAAGTTTCCAGATTTATTGTTTACACTCCCCAATGTATCCGTATAACCAATATCTCTTTCTTTCTATTGCCTTCCCTTCTTACTTCTGTTCCTCTTTCAATAACTTTCAAAATATTCTCAATTTTCCCGCATGTAATTTCCAATAGGTTTGCGCCCTATTACGTCACTGGAACGCAATTATGAATTTTTAAATGTTCGTGTTTAATATAAGCAGCGGTAGCGTAATGGCTAAGGCGTCGGACTTGCGATCAAGTGGTTGCGGGTTTGAACCCCACCCAGTGATCTACCGAGTTGAACACACTCCACACAACCCACTCAACACAAGCATTTAGCTTAGCTGGAGGGGTTAACAAGAATACTAGTAATGTGTACCGACGTTGCTAGGAATATTACAAAAAAAATATGGCTCTGCCTACTCCTCTGGGGATACAGGCGTTAGTGTATGTAGGTATGTAATAAAATATTTGAGCACTACTAAAGATCACAGAAACTACTGTAAACTACACAAGTTTTCTGTCAGTACCAGGCTGCTAGCTGAAATCCATATTTCAGCAAACGAAGAAGTAGAGCTGCAGCAACAATACAACCATTTGTATTGTTGCTGCAGCTCTACTTCTTCGTTTCTCAAAAGTTTGTCTTTAGAAATTATTTGAAATAAGATAGCAATCTGAGACTGATAATCGGTATTTAAAAAAAATACAGAAACATTTACACAGTGTTTATGTGAAGTTTTCGTATTCATCACAAATAAAAGACAGAAAAATATTTACTACAAATGTACAAGTAGTCAATCCGGCTTTAACCCCCAAATAGCACTAAAACACTTTAGGAGCAACTCTTTCTCAGCAATAATCAGACTGATATTAGGTTTATATGTATGTACATGTTATATTTATATTATATATGTGTAAGTATTATAGTTTAAGCATACATGTATGTATACCTCTGTATTTAGTGACTTATGGATGTTCTATATTTTTATCTCAATTATCTTTACGTACACGACTTTACCTCTTATTTTTCTCAATATCCTCTTTTCACTCCGAAGGTTTGCTGGAAGAGAACCCAAGTATCGGTTAAGCTCGCCTTTGTACATACCATTTTCCTTATGTATAACATTTGTGATTGTTTTTGTGTACACAAAACATCACACATCACAAATAGGTGAATTGGACTACATCACAAACGACACACTGAAGTCTTTCCAGAAACTGCAGCCACCCAGAAACTCACCCACCGTGCTCTGTATAATATACCTGTAAAGTGTGTATCAAATATGTCAGGCAAGCAAAACTACATGTAAATTATACTAACTTTTAAACTTTCGCGTTCCATGATATAATATTTTTGATGTATGTACGGGAATTAACGCGATCACGAAAAGGAACCTCTGAATTGCCTGACGTTTCGACCAGGTTAAAGGTAAGGTAAATTACTCGAAGAAAGAAATTTCATAGATACTACACATACACATAAAGCTCACTTTATCAAGGCTGACAGTCAGTGCCTCACATTGATTGTCAATTTTTTGCGCGGCAATATTTGTGAGGTTCACTTGAAGGTCTTGGAGACTGTGGCCGAAACTAAGATGTCACTTTGCGTTGCCTTTTTTGATTACACGTTTAAATAAATACCTCTGAGAGAGAGGATAGCAATGGGCCTTTTATTTGACTTGTCAAATCTATTGCCTTTTGTAAGCAAAGGTGTCGGTCGGTGTTAAGGCCCATGTTGTTTTAAAAGTAAATCCCTATTTATACAACAGATCCAGTTCTACTACAAGTATTGTGTGCAGTCCCTATCGCCCCCTTATGCTATTTAAACCTGCTAGATAATTGAATCCCAGAAAAGTAAGTAACACAAATAACCATTGACTTGACGTCACTTCAAATAAGCTTATCAATATTACGTCGAAATTACATTATTCTGTTTCGAGATTTTCCATTAATGTTATTAAAATATGAAACATTGATACCGGTGCTATTCGAAGCGCACCGAGTATTACGGAACTAGAGGGGGAAGCTCGCTGACGCGGCGCGGGCGTGCATACTGCAACGCACCTCATAACTTGTTTATGACTATGTCTGTATCTATAGACAGCTAGGGAATGCGAGAGCCCTTCACCCCCGTATCATCCACGGATGGGCGGCCGCGGTAATGAGGGCGAGTTGCGTAATTTACGACCAGGGGAGGTTATGTACTCACTGTGCAACTGTTTGAAGTTTTTACACGTATTTGCGCCGCATATACTAACTTAGAACTCTGTCTGCCACAACTTAGCTTTAAATATGACTAGAAAATTATTTAATAAACGCCCAACTTTCTCACAAATATAATCATTAAACAAATATTGTTCTTAAACTTTCGCGACTTTGATACATTTTAGACGTAATTAATTAACATTAATTAATCGCGATAATATACCTTATAAGTCCCGAGCTACACATCTAATAAACATTAAACAATTATTTACGTAAATTCTACACACTGTATTATAATGTCACTTGCATTCTCTTGGAACCATACTCCTTAATTAAATTGAAGTTTTATAGTTAGACACGTATAAGAACAAAGGCGCACTCATTCTTAGCGGGAATATTGTTTAACAGATAAAAGTTACTAAAGTTAAAAGAGATCGGAATACCAACTATTTTATATTACTTAAATGAAAACCTTCATAAGCATTTAAAGGACATTCCATTCGTGACAAAGCAAATTATGCGATACATAATAAAGTCGTTTTCTAGCGATGCGTTCGCGCCTATTCGTGAACAATACAACCGATTAGGGTGCACATCTGAAAAGCCTCCGACATATTAAATTTATGTCAATAATTGCTTTGGTTGTGAATTTTATAAAATGTACTTTGTGTGTGTTTGCTATTATGCGTGTATATGTAATGTGTTGTACATCTATATAAATAATCAAAATCAAAATTATTTATTTCAAGTAAACCCATTGAAGGTATTTTTGAATTTTCAGGAGGAGTCAGTCCGTATAAGTCGGTCGTTTTCAAAGATCTTCTGTGCCCTACCTCTTTACAATTTTACATTAATGCAATCTATATACATGCAGATGTAGTACGTCAGAGATATTTGCACTCTAATGTAATAACATATCCATGGCGCATGCATAAAAATCACGGTGAACAACTTTTTTATTTCGCTCGCTTCGTAGTATTTAAATATGTAGCTATTATAATCGAAAGCTTTGCCAGTGGTTTTGAAATATTTATTGTGTTGTAAACGAGTGTGGCGGCTATGGCCTTGTGGTTAAAGTATCGGTATTCGGTACTGAAAGTAGTTAGCGTGGTCGCCTGGTGATCAAGAGGCCAAAGTCTGCAGGGATTCTCGGAAGCTTCCTTCCTAGGGTATCCCTTGTCCCCTGCCATAAACTCACTTGTGACGGAACACCGTGTGGTTTTAGTCGGTTCGAGTCCGACATACCACTTCACCCTCGGTGAGGTGATGACCCGTGGGGGTTTTCACACGATAAAAAAAAAGGAAATATCACCAAACATAGAACTTACTTGAATCGAATCCTTCAACATATATTTAGGTCAGGCAAACACACTCGTTTAGAAGCTATGTAGCTAAACAGTTTGAAAGAAAAAAAAATTAGTTGTCTGTAAAGACGGTTTACGGCCGATAATTTTACGTGATAACGTCATCGATCGTTCCTCTCTATCGCTTGTTCCGCGCTCTCGCTTGCACGCTCGGCTCAGGCGGAACGTGACCATGAGTCACAGTTATCACGTCAAAGTGTGTGTGTGTGCAATTTACACATGGCAGAAGTGTAACTTTAGAAAAGTAGCCTACGAGAGAATGAAAAAAAAAAGTAAAATCAGCACAAATAATTTATATAAAAGTTATTGGTCAAATTATTTTATTTTTATTTTATTCAATAGGTACAGATACAGGCTCGACCGAAATTATACCACGGGCTCACAGAAAACCGGCAGTGAAGCAATGCTTCATTGCTTTTCGACGAGTGAGTGAGGCTACCAGAGGTCTAACACTTCCCTCTTCCGCTCTTCCCCCCTTCTTCCCCACTCCCCCTCTTCCCTTACTCACATCTTAAAGGCCGGCAACGTACTTGTGACTCTTAAGTTGCAGGTGCCCATTGGGCGGCGGTAGTCACTTGCCATCAGGTGAACTGCGGTGCTCGTTTGCCCCCTATCTCACAAAAAAAAAGAAATGTAAGTGGCTATTTTATTGTCTTTTGAGAATAAATTATTTAAACCAAAAAAAAAAATTATTGAAAGCTTTATTCTACGAACGCGACCGTCAAGACGATAAGATGCGGAAATAGAAACAGTATGGATGCGGCTTTATACCCGTATCTTATTGCCATCGGCTGAACTAAGTATATACCATTAGTTACATATATTTTTTCCTATTTATGATATTTGATATCTTCTAGTAAAGACAAAGTCAAATTTAAATATCTTTATTTCATAAAAAAAACTAACTTTTAAACTTTCGCTTTCCATGATATAATTATGTATTTATACGGGAATTAACGCGATCAGGAAAAGGTATTATTACATACCTCATGCGGGTGGATGAAGAACCTTCTACCTCACGATCTCGACGACGGAGGGCCTGCACCGCTGAGCCAGTCAGCCTGTGACCACGGCCAGTGCGACCTGGTCGAAACGTCAGGCAATTCAGAGGTATGTAATACCATTTCGTGATCGCGTTAATTCCCGTATAAATACATAATTATTCATAAAAAAATTTAAGAAATTTTTGGAAACGTCTTCTTCTCACAGAAATTGTTTTGTTAAGAGAGTAAATGTTACGACAGAAACTTGCAGTTTTGGATGTATGCAAGTACACAATTTAAGTTTAAAAAAAAACCGGACAAGTGGGAGTCTGGCTCACGCACCGAAGGTTCCGAAAACAAAAATACTTCTATGTAGATAGTGCGTAGATAATCTCGGGAATCAATTCTCGAAGATTTTTGCACCTTTATTTCCGAAAGGCAAACTTAAGTTTGCAGTCCTAAAAATACTCTTCCCAACATCGATTTAAGACTAACTCAACATTCTAACCGCAAAATATACCTTTGTAATCAAAAAAAAATATTTTTTTATGTGATACAACAACAAATTAACGAGATTTGGCTTTTTTCCTTTACTTACTACTAATGTGAGACCTTACTTCTTACCAAATTTCATTATTCTAGGTCAATGGGAAGTACCGTATAGGTTTTGTTCAAAATTGGAAATTGAATGTTCAAATTTGGATTGATCTAAGGCTTAAATGGCCGTATCTTTTGATTGTATTGACTTAGAAGCTTGATTTTTTTACAGCTTCAAGGGACCGCAGACATAAGTATTTGATGTTAATTTCAACTTGATGTCTCCACGGGTTCCTGAAAATAGGGTCTTGACAGACAGACAGACAACAAAGTGAACCTATAAGGGTTCCTTTTTTTCCTTTAGAGGAACGGAAACCTAAAAACGAAGAAGAAATAGTTCTATTGGCAAATTAATGACCTAACGTTATTAATATTAAATTTGAATAAATTTGTAATTTGTAACTTGTAAAAATTCTTATTTTTACAAGTCACAAATTACAAATTTATTCGAATATATTTTTTTTACAATTACAATAGTGAAATTCTTGTGGTTAATAAATAAATAAAAGAAATGAAAGTTTAAACTGTCAGGAGTACCATCTGTACAAGTAATTTGTGAGTTTTAACTTTTTTGACAATTCGAACTTCTAATAACTATTGCAATAATAGTCTATATGCTACGGCAGGCTGCCGTCAGACAGACTACATCTTCATAAAACAGTAATGCTGAAACAAACAGATATACACAGGTAACAGTAAATCAAAATATGGTAATAACCTTCAAACGTCAGAGCTATGATTAATTACAGTACATTATCGGTCAATGACACTAAAGGTTCGGCATCATACAGCAATCGAGAAAGCCGAGTTCTACGTGTTCGCAGCTCATCCAACACGAAACCACACCCTTCTCATTTGTCAAATCAACAGAAATATATGCGTGAGAACTCACAGATTGATGGGGTGGCCTAGATTGAATTACATCTTGGTAAAACCTGACGAGGGTCTAACATTCCATGCGGGTATTTGAGAACAAGAATAATATGAGAATTTGGTCGGATATCCGATATAAGGAAGATGTACTCTTTTTGAGGGTCGCGGCAATGCATAGGGTTGAACATGATTTACGGGTTGGCAAAGTAGTTATCGTGACGGTGAAAAATAGTGTGATTCAAAAATGCTACTTTATTTTTCTTGTTAAACTATCAAACTGAATACTGACTTAGAGTTACAAACCGTGTACTACTTACGCATAGAAAATGTTACTGAAAACTCGGAAATTAACGCAACAATGAAAGTATATTTGATTATTTTTTCAGTAAGTGCAAGGCCGATTTCGACAATAGGGTACTTTATGAATGTAATTATCAAAAAACATAATAGTAAGATAGGTTAGGCAATAGTCAATCAGAAAATATTAGTCTCAGTTCGTAAATTTAGAAATTATTTTTTTTAATAATTTTCAAAGTTTTCAGTTTTTTCTTTTCGACAAATATGCGAAACGAAACGATCATTAAAATATTATTGAAATTTTTGAAGTGAAAACTTCTTTAGCGGCGTTGTGCACTTTTAGGGATGGGTAAAAAAATTTAAACTCGCGTCAGGACACGTGACCCTGCGCGAAAACTCGTAAGACGGAGCCGAGTTTCTTATATTTAAAAAAATATAACATGCGAAATTCAAACATTTATGAGCGGCCAGGAGCGCAGAACTTCCAGTGTACCCTATGTATACATTTAGATATGTTATTACCTACTTTTAATTTTTAACCTAATTATATATATACAGATGTGTGTGTGTGTATGTATATGCAAATACATTGTGAAGTTATGTTTTCACTTCTGACGAGCAGTCCTACGACTGACTGTTTTTTTAATCGGCCCTTATTGGAGCAAAACAGTCGTGTGATGAAGCATTCAATGAATCAAAGTAATAATAATCCGAAAATACTAAACTACTCGTAAAAAATATTAATCAATGCAGAATTATTAACGCTTAAATTTTTATATCCACAGTTTGTTGTATTCCCTACATTGTAAAGGACTTTGAGTGCTTAAATGTTCAATCACCAATCAACCGATCAATCAGGGCCCCTGGTGCTTTGTTCACCATTTTTTTAGTTCGGATTCTATTACTGGTAACTATACGGCTTTACTTCACGGTACGATTAAAATTAAGAAAAACTTGTTAATCGTTGATTGTTGTGTTTAATTGCATTGTGTTATGTGTGTTTCGTTATGTCCAAAAACAATATTGAACAAAATATCTTAGATGCCTTCAAAAATTGAATATCAAGTACTTTATAATTTTCTTATAACTCCGTTATAATTTTGATACAGAATATTGTTATTGTGATAGAACTGAGCATATGCCTACTGGTATAGGTACGTTTGATTGGCGATTAAAGAATGTTACTTTACTAAGTACTACAAAGTGTATATAGAGATTAAAGGCGGGAAATAAAATCGGCACTAAACACGCAAACGGACAAAAAAACTGTAGGGAGTAGTGATAAAATACAGAAAAGAAGGAACGACCCAATAAATGTAATAAAAAGAAGATAAAGCAAATTTAGTTAGAACAGAAGACAAAAAAGAAAAAATGGGTGAAATAAAATTATAAAAAAGAAGCCGCAAATATGTATAATAAATAATGTTAAGTTAAAAGAACAACCTTATTCTATTTTATTTGTTTTAATGATTATAATTTTTATGTCTCTTTATCTGTCATTTATAATAAAAAATTAAAATTGAAGTTAAATTTAATTTAAGCTAACATTTATAATTTTAACAAACTATGTAAAAATTATGTTGGTTATTTTCTCAAGTCATAGTTATATCCTGTATCTGAAATTTGGAACATTGAAAAAATATTAGGCACGCAAATTGGAACGAGCACTATGTGCTATCTTCATTTTGGTAATGTTCAAACTCCATGTTCGTGATTAAAATAATTCTGAACCTTTGTTCAACTGCCACATGAAAAATTAAAAATCTTATTTATGGCCATCCATATAAAACATTAAATTATTGATCCATAATACATTGATGTTTAATGGTAGCTAAAAAAATCATAAGAATAAAGCTTAATTTTTGAAATAGAAGAAAATATCTCCCTTTAGTTAAACAATAATTGGTGTATTGAACAATAAGCACTAAGGCTATGTTTAAATGACGGGCTTTAATGCGGCGTTGACGCGGTTCAACAATTACACGAACTTTGTTCAAGCGCTCGCCATGTGAAACATTGCACAAAAATCCAATGCCCGCTTAACGCCATCATCTGAACATAGTCTTAGGCGACGAAATGCTAATCTGTCTACTTCGAAAACAAAATTCGTTGAAAACGCTCACTCATCTGAACACAGGCATGGCAAACCAATGATCTCAAACGTTGTTGGCGTTGGCACCGTGTTGATCGCGCGTCTCATCAAAAAGCGCATTAGCACGTGAACGATTTAAACAAACTGCTGTGCTGGCAGTTGTTTTTCTTTGTATATACAAATGCTTGGCTTGGCGTTGCTGCCTTCAAACTTTTGCCTAGGTCTAGTATACTACATTTTGGACTACTCTATTATGCTTTCTAGTCAAAAAGCAAAAGGCAGAGGTTAGCAACCGCGACCTGAAGTGCGGGTTGACTCATTCATTCTAGACGGTCATTCGACCCAGTGAGCACGGCAGTCCTATGTCTTACATGAATATATAGGCCTCTAGTATTTAGCTTATTGTGTGCTTGGCTACTGATCTAGCTCCGCGTGCGTGACATCTTCAGATCTCTGGTGATGCTCACATCACCATCTACAGGCGACGATGGCCGTTTTCATTTTCGAATTCTGACACCCAGTTTCTGAAAGGCTGATCAAAATATGGTTTAACTAACAGAGCCTTCAAGTTAATAGCGGTGACATATCAGTTCGATTTTCTGAAACGTTGATCAAAGAAAAATTTCAATTAAACATGAAAGAACATTCGAATGCCATTTGACATAAGATTTTGCAGTAAAATTTGAGAGCTTTGTTAACTTTGTTGGTCACCTCTCCACTACGCCGCGTCGAGTGTAGTGGGTTCAAATCCCACACGGGACAAAAACTAGTGTGATCGACAAATAGTTGTCCCGAGTCTGGCAGTCTTCTTTATGTCCGTTGTTTGTGAAGCCCCCCGTGACACAGGAAAATTCCTATTTCGGGAGTTGCCTTTTATTAAAAGAGAAAAAGAAAACTAATCTCATAATCAAATCAAAATGCCTAATTTAATTGTATAAAATTTAAAACCTTGTAAATTATTGGGTGCCATTGTACACTTGATGATCAAATAAAAGGTTAATATGAATATTAATTTGTCCCTTCAATAGCATACTGTACCGAACATTTATTTCTAATATACGCTTTTACCACATATTCATGAACGATAAGCGCCACCGTATTTCACGTTCCACAACACGTGGTACTACTGAGTGTTGTGGTCATACTAATAATGAACAAACAATTTACGTGATATCCACGCTTATCAGTGTGTTCAATCTTCAATAAGTAAATAGAGCTTATCTCAAGTGTGTAGTTTAATCGGGTGTTTATCCAACTAATTGGATTTTCTTAACACCCCTTCCCCCCGTCGCCCTCCCTCTTCACCCAAGAAACCTTCTTGTATGAAACTGCACTTACACACTACATGTACCACCTACTCGACAAGTTTGAGTTCAAGTTGGTGCGATATTAATGTTGTTTCCATATTGGAACTGATCAATAGCTTGCTCATAATACATAGTTCGTACAACACTTAGGTATGGACTATTTAATCAAAAGTTATAGTTAACTGTTCATTTAAAAATCATGCGAGTTCTATTGAAAATCTTTTTTTTTTGTCGGTTCATAATTAAGAAGCTGCGATTACTTAAGATAATAGAAATATTATTACTTATACATTTCATTGTAAAACAACAACATAGTATTTCGTATTTATTTCTGAACTGTTATGGATGTAATAATTGTAGCGAAGACGCTCTTTTGTCATTGAAATATTATTAACTTAACCATAATCAACTTATAGGTCACAATATCGTAACGATAGCAAATCACAACTGTTTTTCCTACAGACATAATAAAAGTTGTAGTTGTGTTTTGCTCTTACGTGTCTTATTGATTTCTCGACAGTGAGTTTTAAAGAAAACGACAGTTATAACTTTTTTAGTTAAGTAAGTTAGTTTAACAGATGTATATAGAGTATATTTTCATTTTGAAAGTTTACTTAAATCCTTTCCAAGCAGCACTTAACATAAGTAAAAGCTACAATGCAACTATACATAGCTTTTAACCCATTATGGATATAATTTTACAATAAAAAACTAGATAAGTAAACTTACAAATGTATGAGAAAACTTATAAAGTGAGTACTCTGGCACATAACATAATTTGGTACTTAAACATTTATTTAGTAAATTTACACATCTGCATAACATATCACACCTTCGCCTACTTAAGTAGTTGAATAATATATTCGAGCGTATTGTTCAATACAGTGCTTTACTACGATACGTCTTCGATAAATATGCGAATTTACGATTACTATTATCATACATACAAATTATTACCTTAAATATAATTCTATACTGAAATAAAAATTCACCTATTATTTTAGGCATACTTTTACAACAAATAACAGTTATAAATAATACCACTATAACTACCTTTACCTTTCAATCCTTGAATTTTGAATACCGATGAAATATTACGTATTTGTACATTACTAGACAGAAAATATTCCCAATTGTTAATAGTAAAAATGCAGGATATTTTGCCTGTAAAGCAGAATTTCAATGCCAATATCCAAATTTATTAATCACCATACAGTGACTGTCCGTTGTCAAAATATTGTATTGATTCTACAGAAGAAAATTTGAGGATAAGTTTCGCGTAATGTTGGTTATATACGCGGTATCTAACAACCTGTTACGAGCGGTAAATATTACATTATTTAAACTCGATATGTTATTTTATCAGGAGACATTATGTTGGTACAGCTGGACGCTGGCCCCAACGGAGATCGATTCGGCAAAAGATATACACACTACTGCTTAAACAATGTAATGTTCTAATACGTTACGTAGATCCATTCTCAACAAGATTTAATTTTATTAAAGGAATAGCTGCCTGTTACAAATAACCAGTCAAAAGATGTCCCAAATAACGTGACAAAATGAAATAGGACGCTAACCACTTGGAGCGACAATTTACGCTCAACGAACTTTCTCGCGTTTATTGACCCTTATACCATGAAAAATCTTTAAAAATCAAAGGCTTCCTTTTTTTTAGTTATAATACCAAATAACTTCTGTAAAAATCTCCTTATCTGCACTTAAATCAGATAACGTGCATGTATGACTATCCTATAAAATGTAAACTCCGTGAGCGATTGAAAGGATTAAGGGGATATAATAAAATAATTCCCGACCAACATGTAGGAACTTAATAGTCTAAGCACATGCTTACTGAGCTCCTAAACTAGGTGTTCCATATTCAACGAGCGATTTGCGTAAGTAAGCAATGGCTTATACACATAACCAAATATATACGAAGTACTGGAATCCATATTACATAGTTTGGTAAAGAAACGCATATCTTGGAGCGAACATACTCAAGTTATCGTTTACATCTATAACATGACAACAATGCGATAGATTACTGTCAAATCAGTATCTTTTTAGTAAACGTCATCACGGTAGGTTTTGTACATTTTTGTATGAAATACCTAGGACGATAAAATAAATAAAAAGGTTAAAGTAAAACTGGATGACCATTTCCAAATTATTTTATTAATTGTTTCCGGACTTGGCGACATTATTTATTTTGAGCGTAGACATCTACCCAATTTATGTTTAGGGCTTTGAAAACGATGGTACTTTTGCCAGCAACAAAATCGTAATCGCATTTTATTTTATTTGACTGTAGACACACATCGATCAGAACTATTTGTTTTTATTCGGTATCATATTAATAATCTCATTTATGAGTGATTTATTTAAAAAAAAAATGTGTTGTTTTTTGAATTTTAAACTCGTGTTTAGTACGTCCAAACCCTTAATGCAACCACCCACGATTGCAATTTTGCTAAAGCTACCAATATTAATGTTAATTTAAAAAAAAATTGATGACTACATTTAGCGTTACTAATGGCTTCGTAGGAATGATTTCGTTTAGTACGTTTAATCTATATATTATCGATTGTGACAGGCTCGTTTTTTTTATATTGTATTTATCCAGTACTTTTAAAATAATTTGTTACTTAAGTATTACAAGTGTCACGGTCTATCATCTGGTTCTACATTTATCCCATAATACAAGTGACTTTAGTGGCAAATAATCGTGTAAATATTAATGTTAATACTTGTAACTAACAAAGTTATCGGCAGTGTTCATCAACAGTACTATTTCAACAAAAGTAGTTATATCACAATAAGACCAACTAAAAAGGGCTACAGTCAGGTACCACATAGGTAATAAAATCCTTGAACCCACGACAAATCTAACAAGTCTCACCACATGTCCAACAGGAAACGATGCGGATTCCTGCTGCTGCCGGCCTAAAATAATAAACACTGGTGGCGAATTTTTAACTGACGAAAAAGCGGAGGAGGGTCTCTAGTCAACTCATATATATTTCTTTTTTTTATGTAAAGCCGTGCGTAACTTTTAACTGGGTAGTCCGATTTCGGTCATTCTTACCATCATACTTAGGTACGTGGGAGAGCCATGCTTCGGCACGTATGGGCCGCCTTTACTCCACTCGATACCACGGCCTCACAGAAAACCGACAGTGAAGCAATGTTTGCATTGCGTTTCGCCGCGTGAGTGAGGTTACCCGAGGCCCTAACCCTTCCCTCTCCCCTATTCCCGTCCTTCCCTTCTCCCTCTCTCCCCTCTTCCCACTCTTGCCCCCCCCCCTCCCTCTCTTCTTCTACTCCCACCTTAAAGGGCGGCAACACACTTGTGACTCTTGAGTTACAGGTGCCCATGGGCGGCGGCAGTCATTTACCATCGGGTGACCCGTCTGCTCGTTTGCCTATACCATAAAAAAAACTTTTTTTTATGTAGCTACAGCTCATGCTTACCAGTTGGTGAGATTCTCTGGACGCACAAACTGGTATAAACGATTTTAAACGACGAGTTGACTAGCTCAGTGGTGCACGCCATCGTTGAATCCGCGATGTAGAAGGTTATTCATCTACCCACACATTTTTGATATTTTTAATTTGTTTAACATAATATTCGAAATGAAACAAATATTTTACTATATTCGTAAAAGTACATTTTATTTACAGTTGTTATACATAAGGCATTAGTATTCACAGCACAGGGATTGTCCATTAATCACGTGAGGCTCGAAGGGGGAGGGGGAAGGGGGTTCGGCAAAAACCACAAAATATCACAAGGGGCCCTCCCCCTTGGTGTGGTGAGTTATCACGTGTATTAAATTTTTCGTTAAACGCGCTATTAAATCTGTATTTAACGATAATATTCTAAATTGTTTTAATATATTTCGAAATGAAAAAATGCACGTGATTTAGGCTAGGGGAGATGGGGTTAGTCTAAAACGTAACCACGTATCACCAGGGGGGTTAAAAAGTTGCTAAAAAAACATCACGTGATTAATGGACGGCCCGACAATTACCAGTAAGAAGCAATTTTACCGCACCGTATAATCTCGAATGCCGTAGCACATGCTACGAATGTGCTACGAAAAGATTACGACTAAAGTAACTAATACATTGACCTGCTTTTAGTTTACTACCTGCCTTAGTTTTAAATGGGACATTACAAAACATGGAACGGAGTAAATGGAACTTCACTGAATACTATATAAACAACATCCTCACATGAACCATTGGACTACACTTCGGTAAGTATCATTAGTTCATTTTGAAAAGCTTATTTCTTGTCCATAACAGAAAAAAATGTCTACAACCGACAAGACAGAGTTTTCTTCAGGTTTCTGCGAAAGATTAAATGACCTGATGAGAAAAAGAACGGCACTGGTGACAATTAGCGAAGGTTTTCTTGCTACAAATAGCTTTACTAACTTTGAAACTTTCGCGTTCAATGATATGTGCAAATTGTGTTAAAGGGAATTAACACGATCACATAGTTAATAGGTATTATCGTGGGAGAGCTATGCTTCGGCACGTATGGGCCGGCTCGACCGGAGTGATAGCAGGGCCTCACAGAAAACCGCCGAAAGCCGAAAACCGTACTTTCGTTGCATTTTGCACAGTGAGTGAGGTCTCTATCCCATAAAAAAAACTTTGAATTGCCTGAGGTTTCGACCAGGTTGTACTGACCACTGACCATAGTCACAGGCTGACTGGTATAGACTGGAAGGTATGTAGTTAACACATTAAGTACGTTAATTCCCGTCAACATAATTATAAATATAAAGCTTCCCCAGAAACGTTGGTTTATTTTAAGCTGTTTTTCTGCATAAATGATTTAATAAAAATGCTGTTAGCGATTTTGTTCACTCCAAAAAAAAACATTTTGCTAGTGTAATTTACAGTTAATCGAATCAATAAAGTCGGTCATCCGTTACTATACAAATTCGCCGAATGGAGCGGACACCGAGCAAACAGACGCTATAGAATAGAAAGGGTGTGATCTGCAAAACACACAGCGATAATCAACTGACAGAAACCTTTACTTTAATAGCTTTGTTAATGAACAGCTTACATTGCTGTTAAAATTATAAAACATACATTACTTGGAAAATAGAACTTAAAAAAGACACAGTGAACATTTTTTACATGCAATGAGGAGCATCTAAAAATTTTTATTCTGTATTCGTATATACTTGTCACTGGCCTCTGACCATCCTATGGTTCTATCTACCATAACAAGACGCCGAAAATTGATTTATCGCTAGGTTTTACGAAAATGGCAATACCTATTGTTTATGATCCATGTAAATTATAAAACCACCTACCCATATGTCTAAAGTATTGCACTGTCAAATAAAAGTGCGTGATCATACATACTATACTTTAACTGAGCAACACTGAGTGTCTTAGAAAAATAACCTAAGGGCCTCCAGTGCGTGTCGACCTTTAGTTGCAACACGCCACAAATACAGTCATTTGACGCGTCGGCCATAATTGCAAGCTTTGCGTTTTCAATCGGGCAACATAACATTGGTGCAATTTGCGGGCTAGTTTTGCATTTTGCGAACGCAGCATCTGCTTTTGTTGTCCATTGTATGCTAGTATTACCTCTTTTTTTTTAATTACATAAATATTTATTTAACTCAGATTGATATTCGGCAGCCCAACCTATAGAAATACTCGACCCATAGAAATTTAACATCCCTATTTTACGCCTTAACTGGTCAACAATTTGGAGTTTCGGGAAATCAATTATTGCCTGTACTCTGTCGGGTAGTGTTTGACGATGACGTAATCTCGTAGCCTAAAAATTCTAGCTTCTCTTCGCAGAAACAACATTTTGCTAAATTAATCGTAATGCCGAAATGATTTAATCGCTCAAAAATAGCTTTAAAATATT
Organism: Euplagia quadripunctaria; assembly: GCA_963859945.1. Classification (NCBI taxonomy): domain Eukaryota; kingdom Metazoa; phylum Arthropoda; class Insecta; order Lepidoptera; family Erebidae; genus Euplagia; species Euplagia quadripunctaria. The sequence continues at coordinate 1,941,500 of OY982567.1, read as the reverse complement.
GTCGATATAACAAAAAGGTTTGCCTGGGGAACTACAGTATAGTGTGTTTCAGGAAAGGAGGTATTATAGGTTCTTAATGGTTTAGCAACGTGCATTCCAGTCCCCTGTAATTGCAAACGTGCATAGGCTACTGTCACCGCTTTCCATGAGGCGGGTCGTATGCGTGTTTACCACCGATATGACATAAAAAAAAATGTATTTGAATCTTTGCCATCTTCAAACTAGCCTGTCTAACCCTTGAAAAACCGGATTATTCATCTATCTTTAAAAAGTCTGACTTGCGTTTCGTAATTCTAACCCCATAGCCAAAAAGTCATAGAACCCAAAAGGGGTAATGGTAGCGGTTTTTACTTTGTCCTCTTGTCTTATTACACTAGGAAGAGCCTGCACTATGGTAACCAGACTGCCGATAAACATAGTTGTATATTTCTAAATACATACATAGTTATATTTTTTTATGAAAAGTACTAGCAACGTGGGTCACACATTACTAGTATTCTTGTTAACCTCTCCAGCTAAGCTAAATGCTCGTGTTAGAAGTGGGTTTACGACGTAGTACACTGGGTGGGATTCGAACCCGCAACTAGCCATTACGCTACCGCCGGTTAATATTATAGATAAATTACACTCAGACACAGAACAAATGATCGTGCTTATCACACAATTACTTATTCTGGTTGGAAATCGAACCCCTGATCTGTAGCTCAGCAGTCACGATCACTAACCACTAGGCTAGACCAGTAGTAAAATTTCCAGTTTCAGGTGGCGAAAATAGTAAGTCATTTATTTGTTGAACAGCTGTGTTACTAAGTTTCGTTTCTACTTAGTTCAGCCGTTACACCTCGACAGCAACCTTGAATTGGCCAAACCAGATTTAGCTTTGGGTCTACCCAAAATTTGGGTATTCTCAAAGAGACAGTGATGTTAGCTAGCACATACTGGCTAGACTCAGTGACGTCTCCACCGGCGGTCTCACTCTTCACCTCCTGCACCGGTGGTATAGTATCCGCAGGCATAACGGATAATTAAAAAATTCTAAATTGACTTTGGACGATCATCAGTTTAGAGTGTATATGTTCTTGTCGCTTGTAGTACAAGTTGGACCGTTATGATAATGAAACATCCGATGCCAATCACGGTTTATTTGCGACTAAATAATATCCACTGATGCGGTCGCAGCTGTGCTACATTGTTCCTTACTTTGCACTTATTTAATTAATCTACATAAGTAGGTATCTATTCCATGTGTCCCTACATATTAAACAGCTTATACGTCAAGGGAGGTCCTATATAAATTTGAACGTTAATTTATAAGTAATCTTTAGATGTTAATTGTCATTTCCCTTTGCTTAAGTAGTAAAACTTCTAAGTATATGAAGAGTAGCTTAAACATGCCAAGTATCAATTGACCTTTATTTCACTAGTGTTAGATTCTCTTTATGGAAATCTATACTTCACTACATATCATAAAACATAGTCCCCAGCTGCGTCTGTCTGTCTGTCTGTTCGCGATAAACTCAAAAACTACTGAACGGATTTTCATGCGGTTTTCATCCATAGATAAAGAGATTCATGAGAAAGTTTTAGGTATATAATTTATTAAGGTTTTGTGTAAATTGGTTGAAATATGATTGATTGTTGAAGATGTCTATGCTACCCGTGCGAAGCCGAGGTGGATTGCTCGTATGTTATAAAACAGAAGAGTTTTCTTGTTTTATTGTTTGTTTGTTTATACGTGACAATATCTGGAACTATAGTTCGGATTTGAATAATTCTTATTTTGTATTGGTTAGAGTACATTAAGGAATGTTATAGGCTCTGAAACCGCGTCAACTGTGTCAACTATATAATTAATAAACGGGCCATCAACCGCAAAAATATCAAATCGTAGTGATAGAATCTAAGATAAGCACCTTCAAACAAAAAAAAACAAACAATCCCTTCACCTTTAAATTAAAAGTGTAGATTTTTAGGCGTGTTGACAGACCAATGCGTAATCACTTTGAACGCGTCTTTGACTAAAAACAATTCTTCATAACTTTGAGCAAAGAACAAACTAAGAATAATGTTATACCCAATTACCAGAAATACAATATTTCTAAATATAGTTAACATTACATAAACAAGTTATTAATTTAAAGAATTAAGAGAACAACTGCCCTGCCAAAAAATTAATTACTTGCCATACAGCCGCCACATATATATATATATATATATATACTTATATTTAATTATAGCCAGTGTCACACGAGATGATGTGAAGATTCTAAAGATACCGTTACGATACACATTTGGATGTATATTATTTGATATACATCCAAATGTGTTCAGACATTTAAAAAATATGATGGAATAAAGAAACTCACATACACACATACATGAACACTGAAAACATTACACTCTTTTCTTGGGCAGTTGTGTAAAAATTTTGTAATTATTAAAGGAAGCAAAAAATTCAAGCTCAAAGTGAAATAAAATAGATGAACATGACGAAATGTTAAATGAAAGTGTAATTTCGCTGACGTCCATAGGTTTGTCAAGCATTTCAATTAATTTTTCTCACTTGATCGATCGGTCCGCGAGAACAAAGCAATTACGACTTTGGTACGTAACCGATAGCAATTAATTTATTTTCGCTTCGACGATCAACCGTTCGAACGAGCCCTTTGTAGGCGTCAATTCCTGCGTCCTTTTATATTAAATTGTTGTTTGTACTGAAATTTACAGATAACAAATTCATTGTTAAAAGAAAATCTTTGGCAATTGTTGTGAAAGTCAGCTTTAAGATCTAAGTCACTCTTAATATCTTCTACATCACCTATTAGTACTTAATCTCACGTGTTATGCAAAACTGACGTAACTCATTGAAGCAACTATTATAGGGGGCAAACGAGCAGACGGGTCACCTAATGGTAAGTGACTACCTTCGCCCATGGACACCTGCAACTCACGAGTCACAAGTGAGTACGCTCTTTTCTTGAAGGTTTGAAGGTCGTATCGGTCCGGAAATACCGCAGGCGACAATGTTTGCTACTTTTTACGCAAAAACACAAATCTGGATGAAATTTGGCACGGAGATAGATTATATAATCTGGAATAGCACATACGCTACTTTTGATCCTGGAAAAATGTTCGGGTCCTGTGGGATAGTTATCACCAAAATTTCCAAGAATCGCGGAAGAATTCGCGGGCAACTGTGTTTTTGGGTTTGCTTGTTTGTTTGTAACGGTTTCACGCCCTAACTACTTAACAGATCGTCATTAAATGATGCATACACATTGTCAAGGGGCTCAGGGGTATAGAGGTCCCGAGGGATACCTGAGTTGATTGACAAATTCCACGTTACCGCGAGCGATGCCACGGTCTAAATCTAGTTAAATTAATTAAGCAAATAATTCTACAATTAACTGAAAAGTTTAAAAGCATAGGATACTCTTCATCTAGGTTCACACTATCTAATACGTTTACTAAGTAAATGTAAGTAAGTAATAAAAATAAAAATGTTATAATAATATATATTTTTTAAATATTAATAGCTATCTTTGCTCTGTTTCCGCATTCAGATTCGTAGTCGGTCACAGTGGGCGTCCCCACCAGTGATAATTATTACGTGGTCAAGTACTAGCTATTAAAAATGGACTAACAAAAATTTATAACAAAAATCGAGGGTCGGTTGTAAGGCTTACCCAGTGCGTCGTTCGTTTGCGCCTCAGTTTAGGGCCTTCCATGGTGAAGGCGTCCTCTAGACCTGGTACAACGATGCCTTTGCCCTCCAATGGCCTCATCAAGCTCTGGCCAAGGTCCCATCACTACGCAACGGAACCGGACTGATCATCAAATGTCCAACCGGATACACTACCATACCGGGCCACAGGAAGAGAAGGAGCCTGTTCCTGGTCCTCGGCGTTTCGGAAAAGCTCAAGGCGAGCGTAGAGGTTACTACATTTTTGTTATTATTTTGTGTGTAAAGAATTCGATGACGGAGGAGCAATGTGGTTTTAGATGACACATATAACAGGAAAAAAATAATGTTTGAATGAATACAAATTACTACGAAATGTTGTGTCTATAATTCACAAATATGTTATTTGTTTTGATTATATTTTACCCACTCTCAGACTGCCGAATTATTTACGATTATCGTCGGTTTTAATAAGACATTTTAAAACTTTAAGTCATACAGGTTTTCGATCTCTATTTTTATATATATTTTCCTATCTTCTGTATTGCTTATCGCGTTTGTATAGGTATAGTTTCATGTTTAGTTTAGTTATTAGTGTTCCAAAAACTCTGTTAAATTATAATGCTGTAATTCGTGAAAACCTGTAATTGGCTTAATCCCACTAATATTATAAATGTAAAAGTTTGGATAGATGGATGGATGGATGGATGTTTGTTACTCTTTCACGCAAAAACCACTGAACCGATTGCGAAGAAAATTGGTATGTAGATAGCTGGAGACCTGGATTAACGCATAGGCTATTTTTTATCCCAATATTCCCACGGGGTCGGGACTTACGCGGGTGAAACCGCGGGGCGCTGCTAGTGTTGTATATGAAACTGCCCACTGTTATTTTTGTAGCTGTTGGTTTTCGTAACTTAAATAAATAAATATTTTATATATATTTTCAATGCACATGACCTAGTTACCATTTTATGATAGTAGATTCCAACGATCGGAGCTATTAACATAAATACTTCACTACGGTATATCCTAGCAATATTGAAATTGATCAGCAAATAAAAAGCGTCATGTAATGTCGTATACGAACCTCTTCATAAAATATTTCCCAATCCACAAAATATGTATTTCCCTAAAGTAATTCTCATGTTAGGTAATATATGTGTAAGCAGGCTTTAGTCGGGTAAATCGGGACGCAATATTTAAAACAGCTTTCATGCCCGAGCAAAGACGGGCTTTCAGGAGACCGAAGAAAATAAAAGCTCTAGATTTACTTTTCAACGTGTGTAGATTGCTGTACAAAGAAAATTTACTGGTTTCTTTTCTGTAATAAAACCTTACAACATCACGACCACGTGTGTCTTTTGATGTTAATGCAAGGTCCCTTTGTACAAGCTGACTTTCAATTCGTGTACCTAATCATTCTTCAAACCACGTGGTTAAGCTGCAGATATAGAATCCAATGACCAAAGTTCTAAATCGTCATTTCTTTTAGCAACAACTTGTAATTAAAGAAGGATTTAAAAGAAGTGCCTTTTTAATCCTTCTTTAAGTACTAAGTGCTATTCTTCCTTTCTTCTGAGTTTTCTTTTTTTTTACGACAAACATCAAACTGAAAAGAATGTTTGGTTGAACCTTAGGTACTGTAATAAACTTAGGTTCAACAAATAAGATTTACAACTTTTTTTTAGGGTTCCGTTCCTCAAAAGGGAAAAAAGGAACCCTTATAGGATCACTTTGTTGTCCGTCTGTCTGTCTGTCAAGACCCTTTTCCTCAGGAACCCGTGGACGCATCAAGTTGAAATTAACATCAAATACTTGTCTGCGGTCCCTTGAAGCTGTAAAAAAATCAAGTTTCCAAGTCAACGCAATCAAAACATATGGCCATTTAAGCCAATGTTTAGCGTAGGTAAATAAAAACCTTCCGGGTACTTCCCATTGACCTAGAATCATGTTTGGTAAGAAGCAAGGTCTGACAGTACAAGTATAGGAAAACATCCGAAAGTTGTTCATTTGTTATTTCACATAAAAAAAATTGTTTTGTGATTACAAACTTATATTTTGCGGTTGGAAAGTTGACTTTGTCGTGCATCGATGATATATATGAGAGTGCTTTTAGAACCGGAAAAGTTCAGTTTGTCTTTCTGAAAATATAGGCAAAAATCTTTGAGAATTGATTTCCGAGATGGACGTACTATCTACATACAAGTTTGTTTGCTTGCGGAACCCTCGGTGCGCGAGTCAGACTCGCACTTATCCGGTTTTTTTTTTATAAATTGGATTGGACTGGCCATGACCCAAGCAGTTCTTATTAAATGACTATGAGATTTACGAATTGAAATGGATAATAATTGAAAGTACGATTATGTTGAAATAGTAAGATTGTATTAATATGAATAACAAGTGTAAATAAAAAAATTAAATTTCAATTTTTTTTTCTCAAAAATTCCTTCAAAGTTAGAAGACAAACGCCTATGCCATTTCACAGTAAAAAAATTAAATAAAAAACTGCTCATCAGATTTTCTTGAATTATAACTATGAACACTCTCGATCAAGTCACTTTTCAAACGAAACAACTAAATCAAAATCGGTCTATCCGGAGTAAAAAAATACAGTATTACGATGATTTAAATAAAAAAACATGAAAACAAGATTCGATAGTTTTCATAATTATGCCTAAGACTGTAAATTATAAATGTAAGAGATACAAACCTAACATCCAGTTGGTTTATGACGCCCAAAAATATCCAACAATAAAATCTTACCTACTCTTCATTCGGTAGTTTAAATAACTAAAAAGACACTACAACGTCAAATGATTTTCCAATTCTTTTGATTAATACGACCCTTCCGGCAACATAGTTCGATTACGTTGTTCGATCAATCGCACGACGACAATTTTTTAATACACACTGTTCGTTCGATCATACGATATGGTGACTGCTTACCACCGGACTGTCCATATGTTTGCCGCCTTAGAAGTGTACATAACGATCAAAAGTAAAACGCGTGTATTGTAGAATTCAGTCCGTTCATTAGATAAAATAAAAACTATGAAATAAATAGATGACGAATTAAATCGACTAAGCAGGGTTTCTTAGAAAATAGTGATCTTTAAAGTACTTAGTACAAGAATGCAAATGCATACGGTATCCCGCTAGCTCTACTATCCGGTCCTCGCAGTGTTACTCACGTCGCGTATGGTCAAAACTCCGCTCCTAAATTCTCACCTTAAAGACCGGCGATGCACTTGTGACTCTTGAGTTGCAGGTGCCCATGGCCGGCGGTAGTCATTTACCATCAGGTGACCCTTCTGCTCGTTTGACCCCTATGCCATAAAAAAAAAATCGTAGCGTGATGTTACATAACCTCACTCAAGGAATACTCAGTAGCAGTTGTGTGTATTGGATAATACACATGAATGCACGGATGGCGTAATGGTTTAACTAAGTGGTCACTACGCCGCGGGACAAAAGTTTGTGTGATCCACAAACAGTTGTCCCGAGTCTGGGTGTTCTTTATGCTCGTTGTTTGAATGTCTGTGAAGCTCCCCGCAACACAGGAATATACCTAATGCGGGAGATGTCTTTTTCAAAATAAAAATAAAAAAATTTAATACAAAAATTTTTTTCGAATCCGATTGGTAGTGCCAGAGATAAACGCGTTTAAGCAAACAAACAATTGCCGTTAATACTTTAAAAAAAGAGGAGTGTATTCGCCGATTTCTTGCATCTGTTTAACAAAAGCAAAACTTGTCATTGTAATACACTGGTATTACTTTTGGCAGTGTTTTATTTTTAACATAAAAATAATGTTTTTACCAATATTTTTTTTATTTACTTTTTTTTTATTTACTTTTTTTAATTATCTCCCCAAATTACCTTTTTATATGTCAAAACTTCCAAATATCTAATCTAGACAAAAGAATGAGCTGTTAAAATGAAAAGCAGTGTTATTATAAGAGAAGAAAAGCACTCTTCAATCAGGGGTTAGGCCTACTGAAGACGGGACGCAATTTTTTATTTTTTTTATTTTTATGTATTGTAACGAACACCTACGCTTACCAATCCGAATACTTATTGTTCCTTATGTGAATCATGGGAAATTGAATTCCTGCGACATCGATAACGAACCGCTTTTAGATATGCCCACTGCGGGAAAATGGTCAGAAATGATCAACCCAAAGCAATTTATGTGTAATTATTACAGTTATACGAATGCCATCACGGTGAGTTACAAATAAGAGTTTCAGAAGACCTCGGTTGGTTTCTGAGGGGGCCCATGATCATGAAACGAAGCTAGTTTAGTGAATGTAAACCGGCAACTTTTGACTCTCAGTTGCAGGTGTCCATGGACGGCGGTAGTTAGTCACTTACCATCAGCGGTTACCATTACAAGCAGACGGGTCACCTGGTGACCTATCTGCTCACCCATAAAAAAAACTTTGTTTAAAGATTTAATAATAAGAAATTATTATCATTGTGATTAATTATTGTTGTATTCCTATTATACTGTTGTATAATTGATAATTGTGAGGAATTTTTAAAACACTTTATTAACTTCAGTTGTGACTAACTATGTAAAGAAATCTTGGAAATAAATTTTAACCTACTTCTAATTCACGTATCGAAATGAAACTTTGTATGTATGTGTAAGGTGGATGACAGTACTATAATTTGGTATTTTTTTTTTTTTTTTTGTGTGTAAACCCCCACGGGCCGTCACCTCACCGGGGCAACGGTAAGGTGGTATGTCGGACTCGAACCGACGAAAACCACACAGTGTTCCGTCATTGGTCTTCTTGCCGGGGCCTCAGGTGTACCCTAGAAAGGAAATCCCTGTGAACTATAATTTGGTATCTTGGAGCTGATCTGATAACGCCATTAAAGAGTGTTTTTTTAATTTTATTAAACTATTATTTTACTTATCAGTATAAAAAAACATTACAGTAGTTACTTTTGGGGAGATAATTGCCACTTACTTCCGGGAGGTCTTACTTTAAGTTTTGAATAAAACAGCGTAATGTTTAGTCTCGATTATGGACTATCGGAAACCACTGGTGACACTGAGCAACCTTATTTTCTTAACTGTACTATTTAGCACTTTTTAAGGTATTGAGAAGTCATCAGCCACCTCATGAGCTACAATCTCATCGAATGCTATTGGTTGCATTCACACGTAGTATACAAGTAGTTGATCTGAGTCTAGGTGTACTTGAATGTGTTCCTGAACTTCCCCGCATTTTTCCTTTTGCCTGGTACGAGAGTTGTCGTTAAAAAACAAAAGCTAAATAATTCATTCAAATTTACTTGAGATTGATTTGTTCCAGATACGAATAAATATACTTCAGCCCTCTTACACTAAAAGAATCGTCCCTTAGAATAGCTATACCGGTTTGACAGACCGGCGTTGCAGGATCAATGGGACACGTATATCGAAATACAGGGTCACGAAGAACGAACGCCGTAACGAACGTGCAATAAACTGGAGACGTGATATCTACCTTTTTCTGGCCAACATCTGGTAAAATGTAACATTGGACGGCTCAGTAATCTTCAAATGACAGACATTAATAAAAATGTTATTACAAAATCTATTCAATTCAGAACTAATTCCGAGCTCGGCCGTTGTTTAAGTACGCAAGGTAAGTTAGGTATTATTTGACTAAATTAATTGGAGAAAAAAAGAGTGAAATAAATGACAAGAGATAAAGGGCAATGTTGAAGCACATCATTTATAAAATGAACGCGAATGGTACCATAAACTGGAATCATGAAAGTTTATATCCTGTTTTAGTTAAGGGCGGACCATTCAATCGTGACGTAAAAAATTTACGATCACACGTCAAGAGAAACACCAATGAGGCTGTAAACAGTACCCTTCCGATACTTAAGTATCTTCTTGTAAAAGTTCATTAGCAATTAACGTTATCTTCTTTGTTGAATACGTCATTACCTGTCCTTATTAAATAATGGCATGTGAGGTTACCTTTACTTAGGGAACTGTGGGTCGAAAACATTCTAACTTTGTTTTGTTAAAACCTTAAGCCGCGGGCACAAAAGGAAATATATTCTATATAAGCTGTTTTCTTAGAGATTTATTCGAGTAGGGTCACATAAAAAATAGAGTTGGCTTTAAGACGTAGTCTCGCGTACAAATCTTGAAGTATTGCTGCTCATTTCAATTAGTTCACTTGGTTAGAAGAATTTCAAGAATACTTAAAGCTTTATTCTTCTCGTAACTTTGTTTACCGTATTTCAAATAATTAGTAGAAGATAATTCTTTCAAAAGACTTATATGATTTTCTCATGGATGCCATTGTCAGAACTGGACCAAATTGAAATGGGGCCACACGGGAAACACCAACTTTTAAATAAAAAAGGAATCATCAAAATCGCTTCACCCAGTCGAAAGTTCTGAGGTAGCAAATTAAAAAAAAAATACAATCGCATTGAGAACCTGCTCCTTTTTTGAAGTCGGTTAAAAAATAGATGTTTCAAGGATGCCTGAGTGTAAGATCACATTAAGTACGTAAGTAAGTAGTAGTAAGAATTCATATTGCTGATTAAGAAGGACGTTGGCTGGTTTTTAGTTAGTTAATCATTTTGCTCAAAGGAAGGCTTTCATTATTTGATAAGCTTACAAATACTTAATATATATAAAGAAAACCTCTTAAAACTTTTTATCATCATCTTTTAACTTGAATGACGTAAGGTTCGACCTTTGAATTGAACGCGAACTTCGAAAGTCAACTTTTGATTTGTATTCTACTAACTCTTCGATACTAACGTTGAATGCGTACTTCTAACCCTCAATTTTCTGCAGTAGATTGACAATGACTTAAGACAATGTTAACTTTATGTACTTACTGATATTGTAATCATTAGATTCAATGTGATGTCTCCTACTTTTTTTTTAAATTTATTACATAAGTGAAAACCTCTCAAGCATTACCAACCCAACAAAGACCTACGAACGCTTACTAATTATTAATGTTGTACTTTTACAAAGCGAAATACCCTTGTACATGAAACTTGTAAAAATTTCTACGTTCTATTAAAATTTACAGGGTTAATATTATTTATTTAAGAAAACTATATACTGAAAAATTACGTTAACATTATCAAAGTTTTAGAAGTATAAATTTATTGCTAGTTTTAATGACAATTTTAGGAATCAATGACAATATTCGCTGGTTTGCGAGAATAGTGACATAACTCAAAATTATTGATTTTAGAGAATGGCAATATTTTGTGATTTCCGTTGGGGTATTTTGTTCTAAATATATAATGAACTTGTCGTTTTATATCGAACGTTAGCACGAAATCGGTGTTGTATCTTTGTTCACCATAAAATATCAAAGATTTATGATCGTTTGGCATACTTAGTTCAATTCAACTGAATTTCGAATTAAGTCGATATTCTCGCAAACCAGCGAATTATGTTGTCGGTAAACATATACTAAAATATTCACGAATTAATTTGCTCAGGGAATACTTCAGTTTTTCTTGTTAGATGTGATCTATAACTTAAAAAGGAGTAAATAGCGCTAAAAGTCATTCGCTAAAAGTTGTTCTTAAAAGAACTGAAACTGTACCGAAATTATAATGTTGAGAAAATGTGTTTACCCATTTCTCGCTCTACTACAATGTACGGCTACAGTACAGTTGCCGGCAACATTGCTGGCAATTTCAGCCAGACTACGCAATATACGACAACATTTTGAGTGTTGCCACACATTTTTATATGTCGCTGTCCCGACCACATTGTAACCCAAGACAAACATATGAGCCATACTGGTTCAGACATATTGCCGAGATATATATTTTTCAGACATAATCTGCATTAAAATATTTTTGTGATGGCCGTACTACAGTTAACAATTTTGTAGCCCCATGTTGAAATAAAAATATTGCCTGCTTAAACGCCCCTTAAGCTTTTTTTTCTTAAAAAAGTTAGTCTTTTGTTGTTTTTTAATCTTCAATTTTTAAGTTCGTAACTAAGTTACGCGTTTTCAACTGTGTGGTGATGCTCAATCACTAACAATATTACCTGTATACTCGTACATATATTCTTTAAATAGATATACATTACACAAAATGTATCGAACGCAAACACATTCAACTGTCAATTAGAACTATCAGATTTCGATAGTAGTTTCCAAGTAATAAATACATTAACAGTAGGTTAGTGTCCTTTCTGTTAGAAGGTTGAAAGGTATCGTATTCTCTTCGGACGCATCTCAATTATTCAGCTGATATGAGGTCGACACCTTTTAAAACATTGACTTGAACGATGATCGACGAAGTCAAAGAGTGTATTTTACGAGTATTTTTCAGAAAATTTGAAGACTGTTATAACTTTTTGACATATTTATTTTGAAAATCATTTTGAGATCAACGTTATTTACGATCCGGCTAGTATAATATTCTTTTTTCTCATAGAATTAATGCTTGAATGATGATAAAATAATAAATGTGGATAAGTCGTATGTGTCTTAAAATTGTGGTAAGTACTTATACTTGATTATTGTGTGATTATACTTGTCTCATATACCCTTTTCTTACACCTGACTGTGATTTTTTGGGTTTGGATTACTAAGATTTTACAAGGACACTTTATTTTATTTCGATAGGGAGTTAGAATCTCGCGCTAATCAACATAAAATACAAGGAGTAGGACAAACACATACCTAATATACATAGTTGCACCATGTGGGTTACAAACTACCATGCCACAACATTAAAAACCATTACACCATCCGAAAAAAATTGAGATTCAGCTGAGATGATACCCACGGCTACTTATTAAAAGTCAATTACCTTTTTGTACGACCTCCGAATAAAATCCAGAACCTCCCTCGTTCGATCGTATGCAACGATAAGCACATACTTATTTCAGAGGAGCAACAAGACAGCACAAAACGAATATATAGTCACAAATTTTACGACTTAAATATGGTCGAACTTTCTACAAGTTGCGGCAGTGCACACTGCGGCGGTCGATGGAGTGATACATCATTTATTTAATCCGCTGAGATTTAACACCGGAGTGCGATGGTACGTGCAAAGCACCTGTCTAAACTTTAAAGTGAATTCTATATAATTATAGTAAAACCGGTATGTATTATTGAATATCAACTAATAGGTTCCAACTTCTTGGGACACCTAGGGGTGAACTGAACTTTTTGAGTCCATATTTATATCATACTTCCAAATTTTCTTTAATAATAGATCCGTTTTTGGAATCAGTTTATAAAGAAAGAAATATGTCACAAGCTACACCGTGTCTATCCAACAGCTGGATTTAGAAAGAGGGCGACAGTCCTTCATAGAAGTCTTTAGGAGAGCTAACTTTTACTTAATTGAGTATTCCAATTTTTTAACCACTTCATTTATGACCAAAAAATGCATGTTCTTATCCTTATTAAAGCAACTAAGTTTTAAATGTGACGTTATAATTATTATTCCGACGAAAGCTTCAATGCAACCGTAAAGCTAAATTGAGGAGTGTGGGAGAGCCAGGCTTCGGTACGTATAGGCCGGCTCGGCGAGAGTGAAACCACGACCTCACAAAAAACCGGCAGTGAAGCAATGCTTGCATTGCTTTTCGCCGAGGGAGTGAGGTTACCGGAGGCTCTAACCCTTCCCTATACCTCTCTTCCTCCCTCTTCTCTCCTCTCCCCTTCTTCCCTTTTCTTCTCCTACTCCCACCATAAAGGCCGGCAACGCACTTGTGACTCTTGAGTTGCAGTTGCCCATGGGCGTAGGTAGTCACTTACCATCAGGTACGTTTGCCCCATATACCATAAAAAAACAGAAGTTTTTGACCTTGACTATTGTAGATATCAGTTAAATAAACTCGCTCGAGTTGGGGTCGTTAATCCAATACCCTCCTATTTGGATTTTAATAGGAATAAAATAGAACGCAAGCTTTGCTTTAAGAACTTAAATTTGTTAAATGTGGGTTTAATTCAAGGTGTGATGAATTGCCCACGGTCAGAAGCAGGCAAGAAATGATACCACCTGATTACAGTTCACCAATGACATAATTAATTTTCAGTTCTTTCTGTTCACTTTAGATTAAGGTACGATGGAGTTGACATACTCGTATTTTTACTGGATCAAAACCCGAAAATAAAATGTATAAAAATTCTATGAAACTATTTGGAAATTTAAATGATTTTATAGCAATAACTAGCGATGTGAAGGTGAGACTCATATTATGTAGTTATCAGACACGTCTACGTTCGAAGTTGTGCTACTAAATGTTACCGTGTTCATTCTGACCGTGTTTCCTGTAATTGCAGTTACTTACCTTAGGTCCCTGGCTAGAAAGGAGACAAATGTACTTTGTTGATGTTATCCATATACCAGTTGCAAAGACAAGAAAAAACGCATGTATTATGCGTTTGCCTAATCCTAAGCTCGCCGTAACGCGGATACAAACGCGGCAAACGTCCATCGGAACGTCCACCAGAAAGGAAAGAAGTTTCTTATTATAAAAACATTAATTTCAAGTTCTATTCGAGGTATAAAGAAAATAATTATTCGGGTATACATTTTTTATTATGATTTTTTTATCGATAATAATCATAAAAACTACAAAATTATCTTAACACCTTTATTTTATTTACAATGATTTATAAAAATATATAATAATAATAATAACAGTAATCACGTAGACTATACATTAGACACTGTATAGCCATCATACATAGACTAAACATAAAAATCTTACGTTGCGGACGTTTTTGGCCGGCTAGGGTACCCCTGCGCAACGCCCCATAAGGAACTTCGTTCCAAAATTAAAATTGAATTTGTAACACACGAAGTGTTTTGAAGATTGTGTAGAATTCTTTTTATATAAAGTTTTAATAAATTAATCAAATAATTTATTTTTACTATAGGAAACCCTATCCCGTGCTCGGTCCGTGACAAAAAGAATCATTTTGTCTGTTTTTCACAACCTTTAGTTTGCTTGACTTTACTATAAATTTAACAATAGGTAATAAATAAATAATACTTTATTTCAAAAATACCACGTTTCCCATCCTTTTTTTCCTTTAGTGCAATCACTCAAAAAATAAGAAACTTCAAATAGTAAATAAATAGTGTAATTGTCACGTAATATAAGTTTTTATGTTTTAGGAGAGCAGTACCGCGGCCCAGAAAACAACTTGTATGTACTTAAATATACACCGGAAGAAGGTGCGGTTAGTTAAACATGACTTCATTTAGATTCAAACATTAAAATGTTGTGTGTCGCGGTGACGAGGGTCAAATAAACTGAAACCGTAGCTATCTTTTGGTTCATTTATAACTTCACACAATCCCTTATTGCTTGCTGGTGCATGACACATCTGTTTGACATATTTGAATCATTCAAATTACTTCTAGGAATATGTTTGTGGGCACTGTGGGACGTACGTAGTTTACGGACAAAAACAGCTAATACGGATTATACAAATTTTCATGTTTCAGTAAACGATTTGGCTATAGTCGGATAAAGGGATAATTAATACATAAAGGTCACTTAACGCTAAATTGAGTCTTATTTCATGTATAAATGTTCGTTTAATAACAATTTTATTAATAGTAATATTTACTTTTATTATATACCTATAATAACTTTGAAAACAAACTTCCTACATGTTTATTCTACTACTCATGGACATGCTTTGCAAAAGGTCAAAAGCCTTTATGTAAAATAGAAATAACTAGCAACCCGCCCCGGCTTCGCACGGGTAGCAGAGACATCTTCAACAATCATCGTCATATTTCAACCAATTTACACAAAACCTTAACAAATAATGCACCAAAACCTTCGTCATGAATCGCTTTGTATATTGGTGAAAACCGCATGCAAATCCGTTTGGTAGCTTTTATGTTTATCGCAAAAAGACGTGGCGGGGGACTTTGTTTTATAATATGTGGTGATGATAAAATACCTTTGAATTGCCTGATGTTTCGAGTCAGCCTGTGACCTACGGCCAATGCAGCGTAGTTTAAACGTCAAGCAATGCAAAGGACATACCTTTGAAAATACGTTAATTCTCGTACATATACATAATTATATCATGGAACGCGAAAGTTTAAAAGTTAGTATGTACGAATGATTTTGTGTGTTTTAATTCTTCGTTTGAGCGCAATCTTAATCGATCGAGTGTCGAGGGTCAGAGTGATTATTATAAGTAATCACAATGACCAGAAATTAAAATTAATTATTTAGGTATATATTTGGCAAACTATAAACATGTAATAGTTCTATGAATGTAGTTAGACGAGTCGTATCCTATATCGTTTCTAACGTTTACCTGAACTAGACCGAATAGTTTTTTGAACCAAAAACTCGTTTAAAAGCGGATATTGCATTCGAGAGCGTTCCAGTTAGATCGATGCTATGTAAACTATTCTTTTGCGTATTAGTATATTTCTTTCTCATATACGTACTCACTTATAACTATAGGCATTTTCGGTTTTCTACTCTTGTTAAAGCACATGAATACATTTTTCTGGATTAATTAAATTGAGTTACACAGTTAAGATTGAATCACGATTCTGAAATAAAACAGATAACATTCTATAGTTATTCTGTGCTAGTACTTACCTGTCTCTGAAGAATCGATCGTGCAAAAATGGTGAGAATTCAAACAACGTCTAACATCTCCGGCTTCGTCATGTTAATCATTACATTTATTCCAAAATTTAGTTAATAAACGAATGGAATTTGTTTTACTTCAAATTCCTACTTTGTCTGGCTCGCATTGATCTGGTTTTATCTGGCTCTTTAGACCAGATTAATTTGTAAAGGCCATACGAATTAGGTTTAGAAACCTTTACACTTTTTTCTTGAAGAACCCCATACTGTAGTCCGGTGGATAACCTCGGCAGGGAGCTCATTCCACAGGCGGAGAATTTGCGGGAGAAAATTCCTCTGGAACCGTATCGTACGTGACGAGTGTTCATCCTCACATCCGGGAACCTAAATTGTTCCAGGATGTGAGGATGAACACTCTACCGGAGCGACAAGGGCACGGTTATGCAGCCGTGGGCATTAAACAATTTCTCGGAGGACAACCCATTATACAAACGGTAGACCACGCTCGAGGAGGCAAAGTCTCCCCTTAGGCTTAAGGGTTCAATATCGCTTGTGAGTTTTGGGATTAAGAATTCGCACAGCATGACTTTGAATCAAGTCAAAGGCCTAAGCTGGCATCCAGGAGCTCCTGCATAGAGATGACAGCAGTTCTCCATATGCCGATGGACTTGTGACTTTTATAATAAAAGTCTTTCCCCCGGGGTAAAGTTCCGCTTCTCCCTGTTAAGCACACCAAGCTCTTTGGATGCTACCTCGGCTTTGCCTTCTAAATGATTTCGAAACTGGATGTTGCTGAAAATATCGGCACGGAGGATCCCAAGACTCTCTGAGATAGGTAGGGTTGGGTTGGTTGTGTTTTGGAACTTTGGGGCCACAGTAAATGTTTCTTTTTTTTGTGAACCCGCTGTTTTGTATTTTGATGGAACTGAATCGGACCAGGTTTTTCGGACCCACTCAGAGACCCTGACTAGAGCGCTTACAATTTTGGACATAAGTTTTTGGCGATTCTCTAACACAATTGAAACAGGAATGTTGGCACGGCCAATGTTTTTTATTTATTTATTTATTTTTCCAATCATACATTATTTTTACAGGGTGCACCCTAATACAATAATGTAGCTACTTTGTATATTATATACTAATTTACTAACATTTAAAAAATATAAAAAATCTATTATATAATAATTATATTAACAATCACCTGACAACTTTTAGTACATATATATATATACATATACACATACATATATATACATATACACATATATACATACATTTATTTATAACAAAGCACAAATAGTGACGTTTTTGTGAATTCACTCAATGTACAAAAGAAGATATCTATAGTATCTGCAACTTGGTTAAGCGTACTGTATGCGCGCGACAGAGGCGCCCTCTGTAGTAGGTTGGTGCGTGCGCGCGGCAATCGTAACAGTTGTGGGTTTTTCCGTCGATATATGTAATTATTGGGGACGTTAAAGACGAAGCGTTCTAATATCTGTGGGTTATGTATATTGCCTCTTAATACTTTAAATAAATACAAGAGCAGTGCTAATTCCCTTCTCACCCTCAATTCATTATATCCAACCATACCCAAGATGAATAAGGTTGGATACAACAAAGGGTAAAAGGGGTACACCCCATAATATTTCATGTAAAGGTATCTTATAAACTTATTTTGAATGCGCTCCAACATGAGACTATATTTAATTTCATGTGGGCTCCAGATGATTGCGTTGCTTTCTAGCTGACTCCGTACCAATGCATTATATAGTGTAACTATTGCACAAGGGTTACTGAAATTTCGCACTGTTCTGAGCAGAAAACCAAGGTTTCTGTACGCTTTTTTACAGATTTTGTTTATGTGACTACGAAACGTTAGCCCGCTGTCTATATACATTTCTAAATCTTTCACCTCTGTGACCCGTGCCAACGGAACGCCCCCTACATTATAGTTATAGTTGTGGTGGATTGGAGTACGTCCTCGAGTAAAAGTGATAGTTACACATTTTGAGGTGTTAAATTGTAATTTGTTTTTATTACTCCACACCACCACTTGGTCAATGTCCGCCTGCAATTTTAAGCAGTCCTCGTGGCTGTTTATAGGCATATATAACTTAAAGTCATCCGCGAATAGTAAGCATTTAGCATTTTGTATTACTTTAGGTAGATCGTTTATCATAATTATAAATGCCATCGGCCCTAGATTCGTGCCTTGACTCACTCCCGAGCGCGTATAATAGGGCTTTGATGCATAACCTGCATACTCCACATACTGCTGCCTATCACAGAAGTAGCTCGCAAAGAATTTCAGCAGATGAGGAGTGAAACCAAAACCGGCCAGTTTACTTAGCAATACATCATTATCGACTAAATCAAATGCTTTTTGAAAATCGAATGTTATAAGCATTCCCAGGGCTGTCATCTGCATAGCAATAAATGTCATCAACAAACAGTGTTGGGAATAGCATAGACCTTGCGGGACACCATCGTTAATGTTGATGCTTTCAAAGCAGCTGCCATCTACTACGGCTCTTACAGAAAAGAAAAAAAAAACTTACAGAA
Organism: Euplagia quadripunctaria; assembly: GCA_963859945.1. Taxonomy (NCBI): domain Eukaryota; kingdom Metazoa; phylum Arthropoda; class Insecta; order Lepidoptera; family Erebidae; genus Euplagia; species Euplagia quadripunctaria. Next base: position 1,922,652 of record OY982567.1, on the reverse strand, counting down.
AGCTGTCAAACCTACTGCATAAGCCCTTCGGCAATCTGTGGGATGGTAGCATCGACAGACTTGTTCGTATAACTCTATAAAAAAGCTTTGAACAAAGAACTTTTGGTTATAATATCTTCACGAATAGAAATAAAAATTTATAGAACTACAGTGAATCTGGGCACGACAAGAGTGCACCGGATGGAGTAGGTGCTGTTATAAAAAGGACTGCAGATCGTGCTGTTTCCCAAGGGCAAGATATAAATGGAATAGATGATTTTTTATGTAATGAAGCAAAACAGAATAAGAAATTCGTGAAAAAGTTTTTCTATTCCCTCCAGATGTAAAAAGTTTTCCAGGTTCAATGAAGATGCGCCAAATAATATAGAACTTCGATTCGACTTAATTGGCTGTCCACAGACTAAGCTGCACTGATAATGTTTGTTTTTATGAAGCTGTTATTTGGGACCATGACATGAAACATCTTGGTTTTTACAATGTAGTAGATGCTCAAAATCAAGTTAGTCGGTCACACCGCTGACACTTACAGAATGACAATTAAGGGAAATCGGTGAATCTTTTTGAAGAACAAATGAAGAACAAGACAACGTGCAGACAAGACAACAAAGGAAAGCAAAAAGTAAACGGAAGACTGAAAATGACCAACTTGTATTAAATGTTAGTTTGTTAACGTTTGAAGTCATAAATCAATTTAATATACGACTACATTATTTGAACCAAAAAGTACATTTGTAAGTAATTATTTCTATTATTGTACGGACATTAATGGAAATAATTACTTACAAATGTACTTTTTGGTTCAAATAATGTAGAAAAAACGGTAAAGTTGATTGAACATATTGCTGTTTTCTCATTTATCTGCCTGACTCTAATTAATATGGTGCAAAATCTCATTCTTCTGCCTTGATCATCATTAATCTGGTTCACCAATTAATCGGCTCAGTGTAAATCCTTTACTACAGGATGCAAATTAGTGCCTTCGACATATATTGTAACCTGTATTGACCCGAACGACCTAATATATAAATTTAGATCTGATTATAAAAATAGAAATGAGCCATATGAATGAGACAAATTTCCCTCGGTTACAAAGAATCACCAATAGATTACATACAACAACATACAAAGAAAATTGTTTTTTTTGTTTTTTTTTTATCGTTATAACATAAACTTAGTATACTTATACTAAGTTTATGCGTTATAATGATCAAGTTTGATTGCGATTCCATAAATATGACTGCACCGAGTTTTAGTAAGTATTTAAAAATAATACTACAAATGATATCGGAACTTTATTTATCCTACTAATGTTATGAACGTGAAAGTTTGTGAACATGTATGAATGTTTTTTGCTCTTACTTTTAGTCTCACTTATATTTAACATAGTTTATTATATTTTCCTCTTAATTAAGCTACGTTGACCGCTTACCATCAGATGAGCCGTATGTTTGTTTACCATCATCGCCGTGATCATATGCATCTCCAGGACATCCGGTAGACACCCCGTGGGATGGAGGACTTGGCAATGCCCACAAGGTAATAAATACACGTGTCGTATTTCAACGTGTATTAGGTATATCCCTCTGTATACGGAGTTTTCGTTTTGAAAAAGGAAGTTTTACTGTTATGGGCTATTATTACAACATATTATAAAACAAAGTCCCCCGTTGCGTCTGTCTGTCTGTCTGTTCTAGATAGACTAAAAAACTACTGAACGGATTTCCATGCGGTTTTCACTAATAGACAGAATGATTCATGAGGAAGGTTTAGGTGTATAATTTGTTAAGGTTTTGTATTAAATGTCTGAAATATGACGATGATAGTTGAAGGTGTCGGAAAAAGTCATAATACCCGTGCGAAGATAGTTTAAAAATAAATTTTGGTTGGTGAGGTTGGTTTGGTTGGTTAAAAAAAAAAAAATTCATCGCTCTGTGAAAACACCGATTACTTGAAAATTTAATAATATAATCAATACTTAATAATAACAAGGAACCGTATAAAATGTACCAAATCAAAATGATTTATTTGCTTGAAACATGGTAGACACAGGTTTTACAAACAGTCTTAAATACATCATGTTTCGCCTGTCTTATGGCATGCAAATGTCAATCACAATTAGAAAATTATTAATATTACAAAAATTACACTTACAAAATAATAATTCATTCACAAACCTCAATATAATGTCAAATTTTAATAAAAGTCAACAGTATTATTACTGGAAATTATATCACAACATTATGAATAAATCATACAGAAATCAGTTTTTTAAAAGATAACATGAAAGTATATATTAAATAATATTAATTATTATATAAAAAAGTATTCTTTACGACACATAAATTCTGAAATTGAATAAAAACATTCTTCTACAAGCCACCTCTGCAGTCTGCGTATAAATAAATGTGTAGGCAGTTCTCTTAAATTTTTCGGTATTTTATTATATATTTTGATCACCATACTATGACAATTTCTTTGGTATAACACGGTAAATGAGGGTGTCGAGGGTAATACCAAGAAATTTAATGTTTTCTACTTCTTCAATTTAATTTACAAAGTCATCGATAATTAAACAATATTGTTATATGGTGTTTGAAAGAGCCCTCTGTGGTTAATTTTATCCAAACATATGCAAAAGAATGCCTTTAATACCTACTAACAATATCCTATACGTAATCGTATCAAAATAAAAATGTTTCCGTCACGAATAAAAGTTGAAAATGGCGAAATATTCAGAATTAAGTGGGGATTAGGCTCGAGCGGTTGAGGCGATCCTGCATTCGAGTAAAATATTTAAACGTTTGGGCAGATGGTAATTAATAATGTGCTACCATACTACAGCCCGCTGGACGTCTACCGTCCGGATATAACGGAAAAATTGCCGGATCAGGTCCGAGAGCCTGGTTAAAATTCGGCCGGCGATTTTAAGCCCCGCCGTTAAAAAGTTATGTTGCTTTTAGGAGACTCCGACCGATACCGTCCCGAAAAACCACTAATTCTATTATGAAAGCGATATCTGCATACTAAAATATGCACACTTCCTCTCGATATTTCGTAAGAAGTATGTGCATATGTATGTTTGTAATCATTGGAATATTATTTTTACAAAATGATCGTCAAACATTTAACAAAATTGACCCTATGTATAATTTTTCTTTCTTCTATCGTATCCCTCTACTATCAATTTTAATGGTTTGGCTACACTGATTCGACTGGTAGGTGATAGGATATTTTATATTTTTTTAAATATAAGAGTAATGATTTTATTGTTATGCGAGTGTGGCGGCTGTATTTTCGACACAAATCGTTACATAGAATAAAACAAAGTTGCTTCCCGCCGTCTGTACGCTGAGATGTTTTAAACTACTCGACGGATTTTAATGCGGTTTTCATCAATAGATAGAGTGATTCAAAAGGAAGGTTTATATATTGTATAGTTTAATATTGTTTTGTATTAATTTGTTGAAATATAACGATAATTATTCGCTACATTGCACCCGTGCGAAGCCAGGGCGGGTCGCTAGTGAATAATAAATGAAATGAAATACTTTTGTCTATGTTATATTAATGCGAAGTACAATATTAGGTAGGGTACACACAGGGATATAAGGTACGTCATAAGGCCGGATGTTAATAAAATTAAAAAAAATGATAGACATCGGGTCTTCGACGTAATCAATCGTGATCTCGTGTGGGCGTGGTGATGGGTGATGGACAATCAGTCGAAAACTCAAGTAAATTGAGTTCAGAAAATCACACAAGAATTTCATATTGTATTTAAAAATTACGCCGCGTCGTAAGTACCTAGGTTATTCCGAAAATTGTTAGCTTGAAAATAAATACAATCTCTTTTTTCTAGAAACTATTTTGAATTTCAATACAAATCTCTTTGTTGAAAATCATTGGCCACCTATGTGTAGTTCTTTTTTTAAATATTTTTTAAAAAGTAAATCTGTCACTCTTTTGTTTGCAACGATGGACGTCTCGCGAGAAGCTTTGCTTGCTATGATTTTTTATGATTATTAACGAGGTTTGCCCTTCAAGGAATCTCACGAAAATTTACAAGCTACATTTAGGGAGTCTGCTCCTGCGTTAGTAACAGTTACATATTGTTTTTGTGAATGTAAACGCGTTCGAGAGAACCTCAAAGATGACCCCCCAGACCCGGCCGACCTACAACTGCAGTAACTCATGAAAATATCATCAGAGTAGAGTGGCTATTGCGGGAGGATAGACACATTACACATCGAGAGATTCAGGCTGAACTGAAGATTGGATCACAGGCAGCTTCCACCATCCGGCATGAACACCTTAAAGTTAGGAAGCTTGTTTCACGATGTACATATGCCTCATTCTCTCACCGAAGAGCACAAATCCCGTCATATTGATTGGTGCAAAGTTATACTTGAAAAGTTCGAAGGAGGAATTTCGAAAATGTATCCTATATTTTCCAACTGACGAAACTTGGATCTATAACTACGATCCTTTCAGGAAACAACAATCCACGCAATGGGTGTTTGAAGAAGACGAGTTGCCCACAAAAGTTGTTCGCGGTCGGAGCGTTAATAAAAAAAATTATAGCGGTTTTTTTTCGACGCAGTGGACCAGTAGCAGTTATTCCGCTAGAAGACCGTAGAATAGTTACTAGTGAATGGTATTGCGAAGTTTGTTTGCCTCAAGCTTTCGGGGAGTTGAATAGCGAATGACCAAGGAGCGGTGTCCGTGGCATTCTTTTTCACCAAGATAACGCACCCGCCCACACAGCTGCTAGAACCATGGACTATTTGAATACTTCGGGGGTACAAATATCACTTTATTTTTATGTCCCACATAAAAAAAAATGCTTCGTGGGCGAAAATTTAACACTATAGAAGACGCCATCGAAGAATTTCGGCGGTAATTTTTCTCAGGACTAGCTCTGTCAATAATTAAATTAGAATAACTCATATCTCGGTCCTTTGAAAGAATATATATGATTTTTTTTATATTACATTCCTTGAATGTCTCCTTTGTGATATTTACAACCCTTTAATAATTTCGCAAAAAGTGGTTGTTGTGTTAGTAAATCAATGTTTGGGTTAAATTTAGATGTCGTACCTAAATTTTATTGTACGATATGCGTGTAGATATGAATTTAATTGGTATACTAATTTACATACGTGACTTAACGTGACATGATACTATCATATTTTAATACTTTAATACTTTACTTTTAATACTCATTTATATTAACTTATACAACGTAGTAGAGAAGATCTCCTTTTCATTTTTAATCCAAAGCTTAGAGCTGGAAGCGTTTGGTGTTAGTAGTTCTGTTTTATTAACCCCCGACGCAAAAAGGAGGGGTGTTTTAAGATTAAAGTTTCTATCTGTGTGTCTGTCTGTAGCATCATAGCTTCCAAACTGCTGAACCGATTTGGATTTAGTTTTTTTTTTGTTTAAAAGGTGACTTGATCGAGAGTGTTTTTAGCTATTATTCATAGAACATCTGTTTAACCGTTCCAAGCTCATCAGTTCTTTGCTATTCGTTGAAGGGACTTTTGAGTCGGGGGTGTTTTTAATTGCAACCTGTATTATTCGTGTCAGGACTATACAAGACTTTATTAGGTTTTCGAAGGTAAAAATATATTCTGATAAACGATGTATCTACAACTTGATTGCTACTCGTAGGTAAATGGCTTAACTATTACGTTATAAACTGTATTCTTAGTACATTTAAAACAAGCAAATTGCTGAAAATAAATACAGAAACACGAGAAACGTACCAGTTTACTTATATACAAAATTGAAATCCTTACACACAATTCTGAGCAAGTATTTGAGGCAAAGATCGATTTAATAAGTCAATAAACCGTCGTCGATTGAGCCAATCTCATTTTACGAGTCCCTTGGCTGCACGATCAGACATTCTAAAAGTTACCAACGGCCATCTCAAGAAAACAGCCTGTCTGTGGCATTTATTTCGGCTCCATTCATTGCGAATATTCAATCTTTTTCCTCTTCTTTAATTGTGAACTTGAATGTAGCTGCTTTTGTATAAAATGTTATTATTTTATAATTTATCGAAGGGAAAAGAACACACTTTTCGTGTTTACTCGTTTTTAGACACAAACACACACAATTAGGGTGAGTTTTCACTACATATTGTCACGGCTCTGTGACATACAATAGTACTGGCGGGTGAGAAGTCCTCAATGATTAGGATCAATATATTTTGAATTATATAACTGACAGATTAAGAACGATTTTTGGTGACAGACTCCGTGGGGGATGTCAGCACGGTCTGCTCAAGAAATATGAAGTTGGTCAAGATATTTAAGGAATTGGGTTATAAATATTAAATGTGCTAAGCTTAATATTTATTATAGCCATACGCCAACTAGTTGAATCTTTTAATTAACCTCCTCACATTAGCGACCCCCGTAACCGGGGAACCGAAATATTACGAGATGTCAAGATATTTAAAACCCTCAAAATCGTTAAATTGTGACTGATATTGACAGTGCCATAATTTAAAAATAATTTAGTTGTTCATATTCGTTGAGGAAATGTTTTTGAACCGCTGTAGCGACATACCGAAGGCCATTTATACCCAATCACACCAACTTCGATAACTCATCGTGTTATCAGATGAAAGTTTTCACCCCAATTTCACATAAAACAACTTATCAACATCAACCATTGGGCCGCTGTCGCTGCTGCAATAGGTACATCAATAGCCATCTATACTATTTGTGTTTATATTCGACTCTTTTTAATGTTTTGTATCGAGTACTATAAGTAGTACAACTAGTATTTTTTGTAGTCACATCAATTCATTTTAATTTTTTGTTTAGCTCTTGAAGTTTTCTCTTTGCTAATAATCATTCCTAGGGCGGAAATTGTTATTAAATAAAAACAGGAAAATAGAAAATATCGGATCGTTAAAAAATCCTATTTAAATGTCTACATAGTAAAGTACAAACAGTACAAATTTATCATGCTATAATTTCCGAAATCGATTCCTAATAATCGATTTATGGTGCGAAGAATGAACGTCACTATTTGTACGGAAGATCGACAGATGTGGCTGTACTTACGTAGTAACTACTTAGTAATCTGTGGCTGTACTGCGAAATTGAAGCGATATACCTACCCATCCTTCGCTTCGATGTTCATCACCTTTTGGCACAGAATATCACATATAGCAGAAATAGCACACGGCAATGTATAGGATACTAAATATGAAACTGAGGTGACAATACTTGGAAATTCAAACGGTCATAATTTTTAAATGGATAGTTTTTTTTCAAAAATTCTTTTTGTAACTTCATGCTAAAGTCATGCCCTTTCAGTGATTTAAGTAATTGTTCCATTGTTATATACGCTGTGTATAGAACATCAATGCTCATTTTTTCTCAAATATTATTACTTTACAAAAAATGGTGTGTTAACTCACACTTGTTGCAATGTATTTCAATGCTATAAGACATGTTTGAGTTTTTGTCTGATATACCACCTCTACCACCACGATATTGTGGCGTGGTCATCTAACCCAAACAAGCCGCTCCAACCAAATTATATTACAAAGGCTCCGTCTCAAGTTTCTTAATAATATGACGTGTCATTAGCAAGGTCGGTTCGATGCTACAGTTCACATGAAACTCTTTAAAATGAAGTTTTAAAGAGCGGACAAAACATAAACTTTCTTCATGGGAAAATCTGTAAAAAAGTGCAACCTATTTTATATAAATTCCTCTACTGGGGTACATGCTAACTAAACAAATTTAAGTTAATCAGTCTACCGATGTGATTAGGTGACGTGCAAACGGAAGTCATTTTATTTTCACGTCAAGATTTTATAAAAATTGCAAGGAGGCACTTTTTAAAATTAAATTTTCTTATCTTTAAAATAGACTAACCTTTTCCTTATCACGTGGGAATATTTTATTTTCATTTTGACGTAAGATTTTAAATCACCTTTTAAGATTTGGCACCCAGATACCGTTCAGGTGAGTCGAATTCGTCAAAAAAAAATGAAAATTATGTCGATCGTGTTTCATCTTTTTATCATATTTCTATACCTTATTGTATTTAGTGAATTTGAGACATGGAGGTATCCCACTAATATTATAAATGTGAAAGTTTGGATGGATGGATGGATGGATGTTTGTTACTCGTTCACGCCAAGACTACTGAACCGATTGCGATGAAACTTGGTATGTAGATAGCTGGAGACCTGGATTAACATATAAGCTACTTTTTATCACGATATTCCCACGGAATCGGGACTCACGCGGGTAAAACCGCGGGGCGCTGCTAGTAAGTAATAAATAACCTTAAATAACTGATAAACATTCTTAACTCAAGAAAATCATGCGCTGATACAAAACCTTTTCTGTCACTTCATCTTTGTGTTTATTGCAACTTTTTGCAAATAAAGCAACTACACGGGAGGTAGTGGATTTAATGACAACTCACAACTTATGTATGTACCTTGGGTCTGCGGAGATCCCCTGAAGGAAAACATGGTTGCGATAGTTTTGCTCAGGTCACTTCAGTGTCCCCAGTGTACCTTCTCTGTATCTATCTCAGTACCTAATGTACATAAAGATTATAAAGTACAAACAACAAAAACCTTCATATTTTTCTTAAGAATAATAATGCAGCAAAAAAGATTTTGAAACGATTCGTTTTACTTACGGACGTTAAAATTTTCGTTGAAAATTCGACCGAAAAACGATATTTAACCGTCCATAAGCAAAACTAATTGTTTCTAGGCTATAGGAACGGGGCATAAATAAATATAACACACAAGATTAGAGGAATTAGAAATATGGTAAAAAATAATGAGATTTAAAAAAGTCGACTTTTGTTTTATAGTTGTTTTAAAATTTATTTATAGAAATATTTAAAATGAAAACTGGTCTGGTTTTAAGCTGTTTAATCATGTAAAAGTTAAATAAACAAGCTGTTTTATACTGATAAACTTTGACACACAATACACAGTTTCCGGTATTTCACATATTGTACATAAAACTTTAAATTTCGTTGCCAGCGCGCGACCATGTCTGTGAAACACAAAAAAAAATGCGTCGTATGTAATTCGTATAATCTATCAATTACTATTTACAAATAAGGGTACTAAAAATACATAGCGAGCTTCAGTAGTGTTTTAACTAGACTATTAGTGTGTCGCATTCCTTATTATTATATGTTACAGTAAGAGAGCCATGCTTCGGCACGTATGGCCGGCTCGACCGCTGTGATACCACAGCCTCACAGAAAACCGGCAGTAAAGCAATGCTTGCGAAATACAACTATTTCGCCGAGTGAGTGAGGTTACCGGAGGCCCTAACCCTTCCCTCTCTCCCACTTCCCCCCTTCTGCCCAGGTCCCCCTCTTCCCGTACTCTCACCTTAAAGGCCGGCAACACACTTGTGACTCTTGAGTTGCAGATGCCCATAAACGGCGGTAGTCACTTACCATCAGGTGACCCGTCTGCTCGTTTGCCTCCTATACCATAAAAAAAACCGTACTTGTACATTACTTACTTGTAAAACACTTTCACTAACGGCAAGGTCCACGTCACGGCGGTATGTATTTGGTTTGATCCAAAATACGCAACATTTTAGAGGCAAAATGCTTCATGCATTAGGCTACTGTCACTGTTTTCTCACTTATATAGTAGGTACATCTAAATATATATTATGATTGCCTGAAGGTAATGGAGCTGCGTTGAAAATTATAATATTCCTGAGAATTGTGCATAAAGTCTTGTTCACAAAGTCTATGTAATCAATTTGGCGTTTTCGAGATATAAGAACGTTTAAAAGCGAGTCAAAGCATAAGAGTTCGCTTGGAAGGGTAACGACCACTCCAACCAAAGTGGCGACTTCTCATGAGCATCCCTTTGATCCACCATTCATACGCTGGCCTTGTCGCCTCGTAAGATGGTAGCCATTTTGGGGAAGTGGTAAATTAAATACATGTGTTATAAAACATGGACATTATTTTACTACTTGTAATCATAAAAAGTAAAAAATTACGTTGAATCCGAAATTGAAATGGGCCATGGAATAATGTTTTTTTTTTCTATTTTAAAAAACCAACCAGTGTCATAATGTAAAAAAAAATATTTAGAACTGTTGGTTAACTTTTGCAACGTTATTACAAGAAATGATGTATGGTACGAAAAAAATATAATTTTCCTGCATACCCGGTAACTTCGTAGGTTCAGGCGTCAAGTTTTGTTACCAATTTTGGGGTTCCGTTCCTCAAAAGGAAAAAAGGAATCCTTATAGAATCACTTCGTTGTCCGTTTGTCTGTCTGTCTAACAAGGCTCTTTTTCTCCGGACTGGAACGCCTGAAGGTATCAAGTTCAAATTAACATAAAATAGCCTTTTTTTTCTTGTTTTTTCGTTTTTTTTTTTGCCTGGTATCCCTAGCCTTGTTTACATAGACGAGAAATTTTAAATTTGCAAATATTTAATTTTAAGTATTAGGGTATAAAATGTTTGTAACAGAGCGCAACTAGCAAATTGGAAATAGTGGGCTATTATTACAATAAAATAATTAGAGGGGATGGATAGGCGCTGATAATCGGATACAGGCTTTGTCTAGTTCGTTTATAGATGCTACATTCATTGGTCTGTAAAACTAATGCCAAATTATTTGTAATATAGTGTTAAGTTCTTTTGGAACAAATAAATATTATTATATTAAAAATTATTGTTATATCTGTCTGTCTGCGGTCCCTTAAAACTGTAAAGAAACCAAGATTCTAAGGAAACGCAATCAATAGATAAGGCCATTTAAACCTTATATTTTAACCAATTTTAACACTTCGTAAATGATAACCTATATATAATAGGTAGGGTACCTACGGTATACGAATTTTTTCCTCTATATAGATAATAGAGGAAAAAATTTAAAAATCGTTAGTTTGTAGTTATTTCACATAAAAATATGTTTTAATTTAAAATATATTAAAAAAGGTTTAAAAAGTGATTATGACGTAAAACGATGTATTTTTAGAAGATTTGCAGGGAGCATTTTTAGAACGGCAAGTTAAGTTTACATACTCGGCAAAACGGACAAATCAATTCTCGAGATTGGACGAAGTATCTACATACAAGTTTGTATGGAACTTTCGGTGTACAAATTAGATCCCAAAACCTTCCTCATGAATCACTCTGTCTATTAGTGAAAACCGCATGAAAATCCGTTCAGTAGTTTTTCAGTTTATCGCGAACAGACAGACGCGACCGGGGACTTTGTTTTATAATATGTAGTGATGAATCACTCTGTCTATTAGTGAAAACCGCATGAAAATCCGTCCAGTAGTTTTTTAGTTTATCGCGAACAGACAGACAGACGCGGCAGGGGACTTTGTTTTATGATATGTAGTGATATGTAGTGAATATTTTTATAATATGATTTTTTTTTCATCATTAGCTCAACAACATAATATGATGATGATTCTAAACGCAAAAACCTCATAAAGTAATAAAAAGTAAACAGAAACACTATTCGTTCCTAAAATTTTCGAGGGTTTCTATCAATTTTATGAGGATCCTATCTTCAGATCCTGACTTCCTTGACATGAGTGGTCCCATCCCTTGAGGTACCCTATCTAACAAAAAAGAATAATAAAAATCGGTTCGGCCCGCCAGCCGCTCTGCCCCCACTTTTTAAATCTCTGATACCTTCTAAGATATTCATTTTAATAATATGCTGTCAAGGGCAATTTTGATCTACTTGAAATGCACAACGTATCTAATGTATTTAATTGGATAAGGAATAATACTGTATTGTTTAAAATAGTTTGATAAATAACCCATAATTTTTTTGTAACATGTAAAAGATAAAAATGGTTACTGTGGGTTATCTTTAGGAGATAAACATATACCATTGCCGACTTTTTTATTGATCTTTTTAAGATATACAATTCCGTAGTACATTAATTTGATCTATCTCGTAAGGTTTAGCCTGCGTTTGCAATGTAAGCGCACAATAATATGTTTGTTACGACATGACATTACAAATCTTTGAATTTCTCTAGTTTTCTCTACAATAATATGCATGTATACTACATATAAACCTTCCTCTTGAATCACTCTGTCTATTGATGAAAACCGCATAAGAATCCGTTCAGTAGTTTTTCCGTTTATCGTGAACAGACAGACAGACAGACGCGGCGGGGGACTTTGTTTTATAATATGTAGTGAAAATATAACATTCGAAATTCAAACATTTATGAGCGGCCAGGAGCGCAGAACTTCCAGTGTACCCTATGTATACATTTAGATATGTTATTACCTACTTTTTATTTTTAACCTAAGTATATATATTCAGATGTGAGTGTGTGTATGTATATGCAAATACATACATTGTGAAGTTATGTTTTCACTTCTGACGTGCAGTCCTACGACTGACTGTTTTTTTTTTTTGGTGGTACACTAATTAGAATTAAGTAAAAAAGTCTCTTTGCCAGCTACAATTACTCAAGAACATTGGTTCAAACGACGATGTACGGCGCTAGGTTGGAAACTTAGAAAGATAAAAATATGACAACCTAGTATAATACCGTCTTTATACAAAACACAAGTGAAGCGCTTAGTTATAAACTAAGAGAAATGGTAGATTTTTCTTTTTTAAATTTTTTTTTTCCAAACTCTGTCATTAAAGTATGATACAAATTTTAGCTAAAATATGTACTCATTGATTAAATGAGTAGAAATCAAACATGCATTTGAGGCGATGACGGGGAATGTAAAAAAGTAAAATATACCGAAACCTTTTAACTATTCGGGAAACGTTTCATACTCCAAATATTGTTTTAAATCGACATCACGTCTTTATGTACGGTACATGGCCATGGTCATCACCAGTGGCGCCGCCCACAGCCTTGACATGGGCCTGCGAAACGTAGGCTATCCCTATTTTATTTGTTATGAAAAGTAGAAATAAAATTTTTACTACATTATGATATCATAACGTTTAAACAACTTGAAAAAATGACCCAATTCTGTCTGTTCCGCTTGTAAATAAAAGTTATTCACATTTTATCGTAAAACTAACTTTAATTCAAACATTTCAAACTTCATCTATGCCAAGCTCGTTAAGCCACAACGTTGCAAGCCACGTTACCTTGTACAATATAGGATTACCAATTCTACTTTGTTCATAGTCATGTGAAATATTTGGTAGATTTAGGTAGATTTTAGAGAAGAAAGTAGCTTTTGAATACATCTATACTAATATTATGAAGATGAGGAGTTTGTTTCTTTGTTTGGTTGAAAGCGCCAATCTCAGGAACTACTGGTTCGAATTGAAAAAATATTTTAGTATTGGATAGCCCATTTGTGGAGGAAGGCATACATATACATATAACATCACGCTACAACCAATAGGAGCGAAGCATCAATGAAAAATGTTGCAAAAACGAAACGAGATTGCGCGGGTCAGCTATTGAGCTATTGAGAGTAAACTATTATCTTTATACATTTCATTCTCGCCAATGGATAGAGAAATCAACAAGACTCATTTTAGACTTATACTATAGAAACTCTTACTAGTGGTGGGTACAGTTGTAGAAATAGGATCACAAGCTCTTGAATGTTTCAAATTAACGCTTCGTCCACATAGCGCCTGTCTGTCGTTGTGACGCTTCGGCAAAAAGTCTATGAAGTTTAAAACTACGTCTGTATTACTACTACGTTTATGTACTCTACTGGATTCAGTTCAATGATCTTTATACAGGGTGTTACAGAAAGGTGTGGTAAAAAACTAACAATTTTTGGTAAATTTTCAGTACAGAAATATTATTTTGAAACTGAAAACTTTGAACTTGAAAATTGACCAATACCGCTAATATTTCGTAAGAGAGAAGGCTGACATAAATGAAACTGACGGTATTTAATATCAAGGATGTTGATGGAATGGCCGGATTTTTCGACAAATATCAGCATAAGAAAATAAAAATAAAACCAAATCATTGAAATTGACATGAAAATTCAAATGTTGTTTAGAAACGTGCACCTATATCAGAAAAAGCTTTAAAAATTTTAGAGTACATTATAAATTATATACATTACAGTGAAAAGTGGAGAATATAATTTCATTCTAGAGTTTTCGAACAATGAAATGAGTTTCTTTAACATTTCATAAGCAGAAATTTCCATCATGTTAAACGTTTCGGATTGGTTCATTTCATGTCTCTAAAGATTTTGAAACAATAAACGACTGTTTCATTGGCTACACATTGCCAGGTATTATTGTTGGTAACAAGTCCTACTAAGCTAAATTAGGAGTACGCTTATTGATCCCAAGTCCGTCCTAGCTATTCTGAGCCATTACGCTACTGCCGCTTCCATCAGTCAATTAAAGCTACTTAGAGAAGTCACCCACGGCGACATTTTGCAGCGATACTGCATCGCTGCAACATGTTTCATTAACGCGCTTCTACATAGCTACTTTTGTTTGTTCGTCGCCGCATTTGCAACGCGCGACAGCATCGATGCAAACAAGTGACTGCATTGATTTAGCATGGCTACTGCGCGACTGTATCAGTGCGAACGCGCGACTTTCTTCTTACTTGCAACTGTGGCGTTCACATTGATTGCAGTATGAAGCGAAACAACTTCGCGATTGTAGCGATACACAATCGTGGACTTGGGCAGACACAATCGCTGGCAGTGCAGCTTACACAGGCTGTGGTCACAGGCTTACTACTTTACCCACCTAATAAATTATGATCGCGTAAATTTTGCTTGACAGAATTTTATAATTTGGCAACTAATAAAACATCTTCTTTCTGAGTAAAAAAGAAACAGAACAGGTTAGAAATTATTTGTTTTATATCTAAGTGTAACGCAAGGTAAAAAACACAAGCATACACATCGCTGGATGATATCCGTTATTATATATGAAACATTTATTTCAATTAAACCAATTATAAGTATTTTCGAATTGTCAGGAGTAGTAGTCAGTCAGACTAAGTCCGTCGTGAAGCTAGTTGCCTGTTCCAATACGTAGATCCTTTGCAGAAGAACAGGCAAGAAACTCCATCTGTTGCTGACTTTGAAAAAACCAATCGTTTTGGATATGCGTAACAGCAACTCCAAAAAGATTTTACACTAAGAGTAGACAGATCCACAATCCACTAACTTTAAAGACCGATCTATCCTTTAATCTATGTAAGTAATGTATTACTTATATAGATTTGACAAAATGATATTAAATAAAGTCTGTTCGTAAATATTAATACTTTGAATGAACTGAATGAATAGTTGTGCTACAACTTATAGCAAGCAACGAAGTAATTTCATCGCCAGATGGTATTACATCGTGACTAACTACGGAGATAGATAATTTATTTGCTACACAAAGTTTCTTGGAGCTATGCATTTTCTTACACTTGGTACAGTCTAATAAATTAATAGTTAGTGCACCTGTTAGGAATTATAACATTAACTTAGAGGTAGTTTATCCTTAGATGATGTTTTAGCATACACCATCATCGTCACATTTAAATAATATTGACACTTAATAGAACACATAAATACAAATCAGCTGCAACATAAAGCCACACTAACTAAAGAAACCGGAATTTAAAATTACTTTATATAACACTGACAATTTTTCTAACAAAATCCCCAAACACTGACACGCCCGGAAATTGCCATAGATCATAAACAACAGTGCAGTTGAAATTTGAGAAATCACTCATAAAAACAATAAACTGCTTTGAACTGTAGAATAAAATACCATTTTTTTCATTAAGAGTTCTTGTTTTGTGTATATAAATACTATAAGTGGATTTATGAAGGTTTTAAGCCGGGTGTAACCAATTGTACTCAAGTCCGTAACTTTAGCCAAGCTGATGATCTAAAGTAACTACAAAACTCTGTAAATTTATAATAATTCAATAATAAATGTGTTGTTTCCTACATCTTACAAACACAATTACAATAAAATGTGAAATCATTCGTTTCTTCACTCGACACTTCGCTAACTGAGATGATTTCTAAAGAACCATGGTTATTTTTACGTTAGGAAGTTCCAAATAAGACTGTCTTCCAGTAGGATAGAACGACACGTAAGTGAATAAATAAAAGATTAACTCCTAAAGAACACAACAAATAGCTTGCTTATTCCAACACACTGAACCTTGTAAAATCCAGATATAAAACGCAATTAAAGATAGTAAACACAGATAGAACATGCAAGTCACGGACATGTTGTATGTAATAGTAATAAGTACAGATGCTATTTGTATTGCACTGCATTCCTTAAATTCTACAAGTGCGAGGTATGTACGTACACGTACAAGAAATGTTAGAGGAGCTAATTTGGAACACGGTATAAGCGAATTAAGGTGCCTTAAGAAGTGTAGTGAAGAAGTTTAAAGGTAGCTTTTCTTGTTCGCTGCTTGCGCCAGTTAATTAGCACGTCGGCACGCTTCACTTCGCAGTCTTCCTATCCTACTTTGCTAAGGATCATCCAATGTAACGTAACACTACCCCAAACAGCTGCGAGATATTTCCAAAGTATTGCGTCTATATTTTCAGTTTTATTATTTAGAGAAAATGGTATGACAAAGCTGTTATGCTATAATTATCATTCTTTAGAATATGGATTAGATGGATTCTGAGTTCATTAAGACGTGTTTGGAAATAAAATCGTTCAAAAACGGTGGGTATCGGAAAACATATCGAGATAAAATGTAGCCTATGCGTTAATCCAGGTTTCCAGCTATCTGCATACTAAGTTTCATCGCAATCGGCTCAGTGGTTTTTGCGTGAAAGAGTAACAAACATCCATCCATCCATCCATCCAAACTTTCATATTTATAACTAGCAGCGCCCCGCGGTTTCACCCGCGTAAGTCCCGATCTCGTGAGAATTTCGGGATAAAAAGTAACCTATGCGTTAATCCAGGTCTGTGTGTCTGTGTATCTCTGTGTCTGTCTGTGGCATCGTAGCTCTCAAACGGATGAACCGATTTGAGTGCAGTTTCCTTTTTGTTTGAAAGATGACTTGATCGAGAGTTTCGTAGATATAATTCAAGAAAATCTGTTCAGCAGTTCGCAGATCATCAACTCCTTTGTAATCATTGAAGGGATTTTCGAGTCAGGGGTAATTACATTTTTAACATATGATTATTTTTATATTAAAATTTCTAGAGAGTATAATTGAGAAAGTCCGTGAAATATTAATTTTTATTTTATGTTAAAGGGGGCAAACGAGGAGACGTGTCACCTGATGGTAAGTGACTACCGTCGCCCGTGCACACCTGCAAATCAAGAGTCACAAGTGCGTTGCCGGTCTTTAAGATATTTATTAAGCGAACATGCTTCTAACTTGGAACGGTTTGGACGGAATTTGGCACATAGGATTAACCCACTAAGGCAGCTGCAAGGGTCATAATAATTTCTACAGCTACTGAATCGATACTTGCCTCTGAACGGGCATTAAAAATTAACGGTCAAGTGTGAATGAATAAGAAAAGTATTTTTTCTTTTTTTGCATATTTTTACCATGACTACTTCATGACATACTCCTCTGTCTAATTTTGCAGATCTCTAACGCTCGGTTCCAGTTAATATATTAGAGAGATTTTCGGTTTAAATCGAATCGATTAAAGACTTGCATGGCAATTTTGTGGTTTTTTTTCGAGACCCGAATTCCTAATTATGTTCAAGAACATTTCACATAACTTTTTTGAAGTTCCTAAGTGTGACGACTTCCACATAAACCAAAAACATACTCCAACATCTTCTAGCCAAGAAGAGCTGAACTACGGAGTAACTACTAATCCTGCATCGCGTTCTCGAGAGTTCTCGCGACGGTTAGTATATATACAACTTCCAAACATCAACCGTTGGGCCACGGCCCTCCAGGCATGATCACCTAGCCTGGTTAGAGGATCCTCCCTTTGTATAGGAGGAACATAACACCCGTTCCTCCACAGTGGTGACCCCAATATGATTGGAAGCAGCCTCCATGGAGCAGATCAGCAGCATCATTATCGCCACCATCCGTATTCCTAATACCACACTTCATACTTACGAAACCTCAGTATTAAGATACTCGTATCCTTTATCTTACCAAAACTTTTAGGTTTTAAGAACGATAACTTGAAATTAGATAATATATCATAAAGGAAACTACGCCAATAAGAAAGTAACCAAGAAAAAATAAATAAAAATAACCTTAAACACGTCTTGCACCGCCTTTATTTATGTTGACTAAACATAAAAATATTCCACGCGGTTTACCCGACTGCCCAACAACACAGAATTATTGTTTTCCTATGTATGTATGTATGTGGCATCCTACTAATATTATAAACGTGAAAGTTTGTAAGTATGTATGGATGTTTGTTGTTCTTTCACGCAAAAACTACTGAACCGATTGCGATGAAATTTGGTATGTAGATAGCTGGGCACCTGGATTAACACAAAAGCTTTTTATCGAGATATTCCCAAGGCATCGGAACTTGGTAGGTCAAACCGCGGGGCGCAGATTGTAGTAGATATTTTTTTTAAACGGAATTCTTTCTAACTCTCAATTTCATGCATTTTCATCTAAAGCTCTTGAAACCAGGAAACATTACAAACTAGTTATAAAATAGAAACAATACAACTCGCACACAACATTCACAGCAACTCTATTGTTTAAACATTAAACAAACTAGGATCATTAGAGTGCCCGTTTCTCTCGTGCTGAGGCAAAATAACGCACAACATGGCGATTAGTTTAACACCTAACACCTGAGACATACTTAATGGGGCAGAGAAATCCTTCTCACGAAACACCTGTAAGTGTGAACGACTGCTATAATCGGATAGAAGAGAGTTCTAGAGAGAATATAGATTTACCATCAAACAAAATAGCTTTGGTCTTGAAGGAAACATATGTCTTCTCCACCACGACTCTAAAGACCCGCCAGAGTTCATATGAGACCTTTAAGATTCTACAAAACCTGTTCTCTGTCATAATTTAGTAATCAAGTAACTATAACACTATAACACACACTGGTACCAACTTATTATTTTCTGTGTCTATGGCATCATAGCCCCTTAACGGGTGGACCGATTATGATTTAGTTTATTTTGTTAAAAATATGACTTGATCGAGAGTGGTCTTGGCTAAAATTCAGCTATTTAAAGATCATTAGTCCTTTTCTAATCCTAAAAGTATTAAGGATCAGAATGTGAGTTACTTTTACTGGTCTCATCGATTTGAATGGAATCTTTAGCATTTTTTTTTTTTTTTTTTTTATATTTGAAATTTACAGTCTTGTGATTTCAATGATTGCAATTAACGGATTATGGTATATAATATACCTAACATTATAAGCACTGACTTCATTACAATTTGCGGCTATCAATTAATTTAGCATACGCCATGTTGTGTTAAGTCATATAGAGACCCAACAAACATTTTATAGGTTGCCACGACGTGCCAAATCTAACTTTTGGTTCCATAAGCTGGTCGCAAATACGTTGCTATCACGTCGACACGACCGAGAAAAGGCCCATTTTATACGAATCAGTGACGACTCTATTACGAATAGAGTCGCGAAGTGGTTGCATTAATCACTAAATAGTCGTGAAAGCCCAAATAAAAATCTTCTCATCGAGTAATGGTGTTTACTACCCAACAAACATTTTAGTCGCATAAGTGAAACTAACGCTACTCGAAGTGCTATAAACGTCGTAATTAAGTAATTTCATTATGTAATACGGCTTAGTGTCTCATAACTTTATACGACTTTTTAGTCGTATTAGTCATCTTATTCGACTTCTATACAACCTGTCGTGTATGACTTTATACAACTTTTAGCGGTATAACCAGTGCTGTCGTCTTAGTAACGCCTATACAACTTTTACACCGTTATTAATCGTATTAGATTGTTGTACGTTGTATTATGGTCGTGTATAATACAACGTACAACAACATACAATAACAAACAACTTATTCATTCTGCGCACTTAGTATATGTCAGCCATTAACGTAATTAGGGTTCATTTAGAAATTTCGTGTAAAAAATCAATTGCCCAGCTTTTTTTATTCATTTTAACGTCATTCAGTTTTTTTTAAGAATCATAAATCACTTATGCGACTAAAATGTTTGTTGGGGAGTATGGTGTGTCATGCTAAGACGGGCCTGTTCGTCTAGTGGTTAGTGATCCTGAGTGCTAAGCCAGAGGTCGTGGGTTCGATTCCCACCCAGGACAAATCATTTTGGGATGACCATGATCATTTTTTATGTGTCTGAGTATAATTTAGCTATGATATTTAAGTATTTAGTAATATATAAGTAAGTTTATTAGTAGTCTACCTAATTTTGGGATCAGACGGCCGTATGATAAAAAAAACAATAACCAACCTTGAGATAATAAGTTATCTATGTATATACAGATATTAACCTACAATGTAGATAATAACTCATTCTATTAATTTCAACCAATAGACTCCGATCTCTATTACCGAGTTTACACTTTAAAGATGAATAATCCGATATGCCTGTAGGGAGAACTATTTATATATAACTGAGAACAAATATAAGCATATAGGTCACGGAAGTATTAGTTCTAATGGGTGTTAAACAAGAACGCCATTACGCAGTTACAACACCACAATGCCATAAACTGTTGTTTGAACTCAATTTACTTTTTCAATATAAACTTTGTTACATAGTACGTGCAAAAATAACACAGGTCATCATTTATTCGGATGGTCGGTCCCCAAGCGGGGATCGTATTCATAAACAAGTGCACTGGAAGTTTGGCAGGCAAGTTTTTCTGTATTTACGGGGTCGCGCGTCGGGATTAAGCTACTGCATCCCAATTCCCATTCTCTATCATATACGAGTACATACACTTTTGGCAAAGGTAACCAAAATCCGGCAGTAAAAATCACCAATCGATTTTTCAGTGTGTACCTTATCTGCTCATAAAATGGGTGGAAAAGTTTTGTTGTTTCATAGTGCATAATGACTGTATTACTGCGATTAATGATTGTACTTATTACTAACGGTTAAGTCCTTTTAATACAAGCGTTTTGCTTTGTAAACAAATGCACTAGTACTGCCTAATAAAACACATAGTTAGGGCATATTATGTCGTCGGTGAAAGCGTAATGTTATAACCATTCCCAGTGTTGCATGGATCACGCAAACAAGCAAAGATTTGGTTCAAACATACATACACTCACACCTTTATCTCCGAAGGGGCAAACAGAGGTGTATTAAAGGCCGATATTTTCCCAATTATAATTTGGTCCCAATCACGTTTTAGGGCCAAGCCTATTGCTGTCACATTGTCACATGTCAAAATCTAAAGTATTAAATACAAAACATTACCTGTTAACGAAAGACTACATACACTACTAAACATTGCCTAAAATTTTAGAACTAAAAATATGCACACCAGGGACCCCCCCTGGGTTCCTCAAATGATACCACCTGTGACAAAAAGGGGGGGGAGGTCCAAAAATCATGAAATTCGTGTGACGTAATTTATGGATGTGTCCTTAACACTAAACTGGCTAAAAATGTTTGTTAATCATACACATTATTGCCCCAAGCGGGGATTAAGCCCACAAGACTCGACATGTGGCAGTTATCGAGTGGCAACTGGCGAGGCATACCATTAAACACCGGAATTCGTGCAGACAATGGGTTTGTTGTAGAAAATATAGAGGAAAACAAATATTAGTATTTCTTAATATAGTTATAACCATACCATTCAATAAAGTAATATGATTATTGCCATAAATTTTATTGAGATTTAAGACACCTCACACATGACCGTCTAATCGCAAATTAGACAGAGCCAGTACTATGATAACCAGACCTCCGGCTTAGCAGTCAGGATCGCTAACCACAAGACCAAAAGGCCCGTCTACCTGAATGAAGGTGATTACCGTCGCCGTACTTGCACGTGACCCTGGAAATTCCATATAAGATAAACCGAACAATTTGTAAAGAAGTCACTACAAAAATAATTCCACTGCTGCCTATACATCTCTTTGAAAGTGACATCTGGGATCTCCATTTACAGCATAAAACACTATTATTAGCCCACCAGATAATACATATCCGGTTATATGTAATACTGGTCAATAGTTTGCTGTGGGTTTCTATTTTAGATTAGTTTAAAAGAAATCAGTAGAAGAAGAAAGAAGTAAGAAAAAAACAATTTTAGACACACAATAATTATATTAACTTACATCTTCAAACAATAAACCCGCTTAAAACATGTGTTCCTCATGTGCCTAGCGAATAGGACCTGGTTCAACATTTGCTAGACATACAAGTACGTACATACAAACAAGTTAATGACGGAAACCATTATCTACAGAAATATTAGTTTCCCTATCGTAAAAATGGCGGCTATATGTTTAAAAGCTTTAAATTCGGAATAGGATTAACTTAATAAGATAACTGATTAGATAGATTACAGATAGAATAGATTACATTATCAATTTTTTTCGTAGTTCAGTAAGAACGAGAAAGATGCCTAAGACTGAAATCATGCATGCCATTCATGCTTCGCACATACCTTGAACCATGCGTGACTCTGGTACATATTACTTACACGGCTACACCACACTATCTAGACCCGAATGAAGCATAACTTGTACTATGGACTAATCTTGTCCTGGAGATAGAAACACCCCGAACAATCCAAATACATATTTATGCATTTTAATAATGTAAAGTGTCTGTAATATAAGAAGCTATCTGAACTTTCTAATAACCGGTCAAGGAACAAATTCAGAGCAAGAAAGCATATTTCCCCAGCGACGTCTTACAAAGTTAACAAGCAGTAACTTGGGAAATAAATAAGGGAAAGTAACGATTAATATTAAGCATTTGCATCTTAACTGTTATGACTTAGCGTGGTTTTGAATACCACAGTAAGGGAATAACAGTTTGCATTACTTTGAGTGTTAACAGAAATTAAAAGTAATATTTTATGTCAAAAATATCAGTGTTCGACAGAGGCAATGTAATACGAAAAGAGAATCCCTCCAATTCTCATCTTGAAATTAATAATAATATGTGAAATGGTAGAAAATATATTGAGAGTTTGTGGTCGAACTCCTCTGAAACGGCTCGACCAATTTTAATGTAAATGTATTTTGTATATTTGGTAGGTATGAGAATAGGTCGTAAAGTATTTTTCACCCTCCTCCACCCCTCATTTTTTAAACGTTAAAAAAGAAAAAAGGCATTGCAACGCATGCCGGGTATTTCTATAATTCCAAATTTGAATTACAAAAACTGTCTAAAGGGTCTGTGCCCCCTCTGTCTCTTCGGCGGCATTCGTATTAAGTCTATATCTATTCTATGCGTGAGCCATGAGAGAAAAAAAAATCTATTCTATGGTATATTTCATACAGCTGTATGCTGATTGAGATCGGTGAACTTAAAAATAGTCTTTCCACGGAAACTCTAACAGGCTTTCTTCTTACGAAAAGTGGTTTGCGAAACCAAACCGGAACCTACAGAACATCCTTATTAAATTAATTCAATGAACATTAATGTTAAGGCGAATAAAATTATATATCTTATGTAACATTGTGTAGTTAATAGTCAGTTTTATTAAATTGTTTGAAGTCGTAATTTTATTTAACTAAAAAAATATGGATCAACACTCAATGTCACTGCAACCATAGGGTTCTTTGCCAAAAGTAAAAATAATAGACAATAAATAACACCGTGTTTCAAATAGTTGAGATAAACAATTTATATTATCCCAATTTACATTCGCATACCTAGTAGCTCTTTAAGAATAAGAAACACATGTAAACTTAATCTATTCGCCCCTAAATCAACTAACGCTGGAGAACGAGCCCCCCTAAGAAGAATTATGAAATCATAAAATGATAATTTCACTCACATAGATATATTTCACTTGTCAGCTTCAAAATTCAAAAATGCAATTTTACAAAACGTCACAATGGAACCTAGTTTCAGCCTTTTTTTTTTTACAATTTTTTGTTTCTCTGTACCTTATAATGCTGTTATTTTGTAACTCACTAGTATGCTACCATTATTTTGTAATATTATTTTGTGGATAACGGTGCTGGTTGCGTGATTAATTAAGAAAATATTTTACAAACAAGGAAAATGTTGTAACCTATTATTGCGCAATTATTTATTGTCTTAAATAAAATAAAATAAAATTCTCTTCATATAGTAAAAAGATTTATCTTTCCCTGTAACCACTGCTAATGAACATAACCGTGAGTAACTTGTTACCAAAGTATAACTAAAAAGAGGTAGAGCTCCACCTCATTTCCTATATTTTAATCCTAATCCGTTTTTCATAATGAGATGTCCCTGACAAAAGAGCAACGCTTTCATACAAGCAAATTAATTCTTTACAGGAAATAACAGTTATTTTATCTTTTTATTAAAATGTGCTAAGCAGTTCTGAGGGGCACCATTAAGCACTATCATAAAAATAGAAGACTTTTTTTTTCTAACTAAACGAGTATGGTACCGATTGTCGATGTACAAGTATTGTAGACGATTCTAAACTCGACAAGGTGCACTTTACAAAGAAGTTTCACACGCCCCAACGGATCCACGTAAACGTTCGGACGTGTTTACACTCAACTTTTATAGATACCTATTACTAAACCAGCAACGAAATGTGAAAACGTGTACCTAACGGGTAGGAAGAAAATGTTATTCTAATATTTTTAGGTTAGGTTATAATGTAGGTACCTACAGGTCTTACACGGACCTTGCTTTATTTTTCTCTCTTTTGAGGGGATCCTTTGCTACATAATAGTTACACACATATTTCTATGAACGAGCCCAGCTCACACATAAACCAGACTGCTCGAGAATTATGTTAAGCTTAAGCAGTTTCAAAGGTCCTAAGATTTCAGAAAAATACAATTTGGAAATCTGTTTATTCTAATTTTAAACTTTTTTTTTTGCTTTTTATAAATTTCTAATCTGATTACGCACCTTTGTGCAAATAGAAGTCTACGGGGCGTTTTTTGTCTATTCTACTATTATGGCAATCAGTGTCAGTGCTGTGTCACAAGTCAGCACAATGGCAGATACTTCATTTGTTTCAAAAACATTTGTTGTTCGCCGTTACCCACGTAAACGTCAAAGGGTATTTTAGTCGCTACAAAAACACAACACTAAGGTAGGAGCAATAATTATCTTTAAAAAAAGCATCACCGACTTCAAAATACCCCAATCGCTTCAAGTGTGCCTATAAAATTTAAAGAGTTCCCTAGATTTTTCCAGGATCCCATCATCAGATCATGACCATGAGACCACTTGGGAAGTATACCCTTTCAAACAAAAGATTATTTTTTTAAAGGTCAAGGCGTCTTTGAGTAATCAGTGAACATACATAAAAAAATATATACAGTATAACATTGAACCTCCTCCTTTTTTGAAATCGGTTAAAAATTATCTGCACGACACGACTGTAGAAAGTTGAGAAATCATAATGGAGTTCAATCTGGTTACAAAAAAGTGAGGCAGTAAATTTTGCTACGAAATCTTTAAATTTTTCAGTCCTCCTTGAATTCAGTACTCCTAATACGTGTTTGCAAATTGGGAAAGCGATGAAAATTCTCAAAGAACTAGCTTTATTCACAAAAAAGGTTGGTTTCACAAAAAATCATTTTCCTTCTTTGGTTACTTCTATTAGTTCAATTAATATAAAAAGTTGAAACCTTAAAACCCATTAGGTACTATATGAAAACTTATTTTACTACCAAGGGACGTTTATTAATAAGTACGTAATTAAGTATGCGTTTTATTCATAGAAATGACGTTTCCATGAATAAAACGCATACGTATGTAAGTACCTACACCTAAGTAATGTATTTAACCAAGTATAATCATATATACCTACTTACTAAAAAAAGTATAAGTAATATCCAAACTTTAAATAACTGATCGGTGAGTTATGACGTAGCATATTTTATTATATTTGGGGATGATTTAAATCAGATCACTGACCCGTGACCAGTTACAAAAAGTGTCGGCCGAGGTGGTGTGAAGTATCAATCTTACGAACCTCAGCAATTTTTTCTTGACATATTTCACTTATAACTTAAACCTACTCGAAATCAGTTTATATTCAGCAGGTATGACAAAGCGATAAAATGTAGTCCAACTACCTACAGCTAAGTAATGCCCAGGTTAATCCTCAGTGGATAAATGATCTTTTTTCTCATATCCTTCTCATTTTCAAAAAAAAGAAGTGCATTAATATTTTCATCATTTGTTTTTTTTTTTGCGTGGTATAGAACGTAGTGGTTTTACAGCACTAAGGCGAGGTTCTGAATTCGAAACTGATTTTTTTTTTAATTTGAATGCACTCACTGTCTGACCCACTCGACTGACGTCAAAGTGGATTGTGTAAAATATTAGAACAGTAGTTTCGAACTGACTTTGAACGATATTTTCTTAGTTACGCAGGTTTATACCAGCCTTGTAGCACGGTAATACTATCCATACAGTAATGTGTCTTCAATTCTTCATAGAAACGGTCGGATCGCGAGAATTGCCTACACGCCTTGCGTTCGGTTGAAACTCAGCACGCAAACAGTTCGCGGTTGCTCCGCAGTGACGAACAAACGGTGTGATCGTTTTTTAACCAGTAAGCATGCGATTTGTGTATTTCATTGAAATAAATACGAACACTTAAGTATTTAATATGGCAATTAGAAATTATAGAGAATATTGTGCTATTTTTGGTTGCTTGAATTCTTCAAAACCGCACCCAGAGATAACATTTTTTAAATATTTATTTAATATAAAAAACTAGTAGGTAGTTCCTAGGCTAAGCTACCTGTTTACTTATGTACTTAGCTACATACATATATTATTGAATTAGACGAAATATCATTATGAAATGATTATGAAAGTAAAAAATGGTAAGTACCTACCTAGCAAGAATTACACTTTTCTTTTTATGGTATAGGGGGCAAACGAGCAGAAGGGTCACCTGATGGTAAATGACTAACGCCGCCCATAGGCACCTGTAACTCGAGAGTCACAAGTGCGTTGCCTCCCTTTAAGATGGGAGTAGATTAGGAGAAGAATGGGGGGGAAGAGTGGGGAGGGGGAAAGGGGGGGAGAGTGAGGGGTAGGGGGAATAGTGGGAAGAGAGGGAAGAGGGGGAGGGGGGAGGGGGGAAGCGGAGGGAGAAGAGTGGGAAAAGGGGTAGAGGGGGAAGAGTGGGAAGAGAGGGAGGGGGAAGTGGTGGGGAAGAGGGGTAGAGGGGGAAGAGTGGGAAGAGAGGGAGGGGGAAGTTGTGGGGAAGAGGGGTAGAGGGGGAAGAGTGGGAAGAGGGGGTAAGAGGGGAAGGACGGGAATAAGGGAGAGGGAAGGGTTAGGGCCTCCGGTAACTTCACTCACGCGGCGAAATGCAATGCAACCCGTTTTTCTGTGAAGCCTTGGTATCGAGCGGGGTCGAGCCGGCCTATACGTGCCAAAGCATGGCTCTCCCACGTTTTATTTTACTTATTTTTAATTTACTTTATAAATAAGATTTTGTGGTAGTTAGTTAGAAGTTTTGATTGCTTTAGGTGGCGCACACACGATGATATGGTTTGATATTAAGTAACGTTTGCAGCGGTTCAACATCGGATGGGTGACCAAAAAAAAAGTTTTTTGATTTGCTCTGTGCCTTTTTTACGGACGGTTACTCGTCAGCTGTTTCTTGCATTTTGATTGAGTAGGTTGGTGTTGAAGTTTGTAAGGATTGGAGTTTGGTAACCTTCGGCGACAGCAGTTTATTTTAACACCCAGAATAAAGGGAAATCTATTTATATTTATAAAAAATAATTATAATATTTACAATCACAAAACTAGAAAGAAACTCAAGTAGGTAGATGAAATTATGGGCAGCCCTATCGTCGTCGTCGTCTGTCGTGTTTACGTACCGTCCGGCTGTAGGTAATTATATCAAGGAAAGGGCCGAGTCACAATACTGTATATACTTATACTGTGCTTGTAGTACCAGGTATTGTAGGTCATTATTGTTCAGAAACGGAATGCACACCAATGAGTTGGTGAGCCTATTCAATAAGTTAATACAAGTTAACGCAGTTTCGTTCCCGCTGTTTTTGTGCGATCATAGTCTCACCTTTCAGGTCATCACTTTTCAAACTTTTTATTTCACTCTACCAGCCGCCCAACAGAAGCGATCAAACCAAAAAAGATTTTTTAAGGATACCTATCTAATATTAGCTAGGCATACCTATCGTAAGATTAAATTGAATTTGGAATTCTAAGTAGAATGAAGGATATAAGTCTTCACTTTAGACAGTTTTAAAAATTGGCTATTTTACAGCATAGGACATACTTAAATATGCCGTATGCCAAAGGCAGCTGCAATCATGTGGATAAGTACATACCTGTAAGAGATGCATCAAAATATTGCAGGACTGAACACCGCTCATCATAAGGCTTAATTGTATCTAGATGAAATGTCGTGCTTTGTGTATTTTATGTATACTTTTTGACGTTATTTTTTGTAAAACGTAGTGGTGTTTTATCTATAATTCGTGTAATTGTATGGGTCGGTATTAATAGAGCTTGTTCCATTTAATATTATTGCTTTGTGTATCTACGACGAACAACATATTGAAAAGTTCAAGTACTTATTCTTTAAACTGTTATCGTGGGAGAGCCATGCTTCGGCACGTATGGGCCGGCTCGACCAGAGTGATACCACGGCCTAACAGAAAACCGGCAGTGAAGCAATGCTTGCATTGCTTTTCGCCCAGTGAGTGAGATTACCGGAGGCTCTAACCCTTCCCTTACACCCCCGACTTCTCTTCCACCCTTCCCCTACTCCCGCCTAAAAGGCCATAAAAAAAATTTGGAAAAAATTTATTTAGGAATAAGTTCAAGCTAACCAATATACTTACACGACCTTAACACTCAGCCCTAAATCATTGGGACTAGCAGACTTCCGCCCGATTCACTGGGATGGGAATAGGGGCACTCAGTTCCATGTCATTGGAACTAGTGGCATTGAGTCATGACTCTCTCAAATTAATACTCGCACACTCTACGAGAGAACTCAGATAGCTGAGTCATCAACTCTATGGACGTGCGACCTTTGCGTTGCACTTCAGCGTTATCTAGTGAAGATAGGCCGAACTACATAGTAATAATTACAGAACACGTATGTAATAATTAAGTACTGAACCTGGAGGGACACGGTCAAATACGTACAATTTCCCAGACTAGTTGGAGAAACATTTCTATGCGTTAAAGGAACATTGCACCCACTCCTCCGGAAATTTAACCTTGTTTCTATAGAACATTGTAATCGATACGTATGTACCTACCGTATATCTATTATATATATATATATATATATATAAATGAATCCCTATTTCCCTTGGTCACGGCATCACGCGTGAACGGCTGGACCGATTTCGCTATTTCTTTTTTCTTTTGCTATTGTCAGGGGAAGTTTCTTATGAAAGAAAAAATTAAGAAAGTGCCGCGAAAAATTTTAAAACTTAACGACCATATTAACTTTTATAATGTAACCTTAGCGCTTTTGACATAACTGTCAGTCCTTTGACAGTTGGCGCGATTTTTCAATATTTACAGTTAACTAGTTAAGATACGACAACGTCTGTCGGGTCAGCTATTATAGCTCTTTGGGTCAGCTAGTCTTTTGTAAACATGGATACCACTCACGAAAGTTTTTAATCTGATCACTATAAAAATATTATAACTTGCACCATACACAACTACTTATTATATAGCTACTTTGAAATTAAAACAGTTTTTTTTTATGGTGAATGGGGCAAAAGAGCAGACGTGTCACCTGATGGTAAGTGACTACCGCCGCCCATGGGCACCTGCAACTCAAGAGTCACAAGTGTATTCCGGCCTTTAAGGTGGGAGTAGGGAAAGGGGGAAGAGAGGGTTAGGGGAAGACGGTGGAGAGGGCAGGGTTAGGGCCTGTAATGTACTGTAATTATTTGGAAATATAACTGCGTAGGTGTTTGGTTTTTACATTTTAACATCACTTAATTATCTCAATGTTGAATCGGCCTTTGTTCTTTGTAGTACCTATGCTTTTAATCGCGAATTTATGAACATTGTTAATAAGAGAGAAGATTAGCAATTTACCTAAATTTGTCAGTCCACCAGTAGGATCTTTTTTTTTAAAGATAACTCCCGCATTAAGAACTGACTGGCCTGTTCGTCAAGTGGTTAGTGACCCTGACCGCTATGCTTATAGGTCGTGAGCACGCACCTGAGTCTGGGTGTTCTTTGTGTCCGTTGTTTCTATGTTTGTAAAGTCCCCCGCGACACAGGAGTAATTCCTAATGCGGGAGTAGTAATTAAAAAAAAAAAAAATTATAAAATATTCTTGTGTCGCGGGGTCTTCACAAACATTTAAACAACGGACACAAAGAACACCTACACTCATGATAACTATTTGTAGATCACACCAATGTTTGTCCCGTGTGAGATTTGAGCATACAACACTCCGCGCGACGTAGTGGCGAGGTGAACCATTGTGTAATCCGTAAGTATAGAGTACAATGATTTAAACGTTTAAAATCTATGGATAGACTATTTTTTGTTGAAATAAAATACGTAAGTATTTATCAATGAATATCCTAAATGTAGCTACGTTTGTTTACGACAATTTGTCATTATAATTTGTAATAGACGTGAAAATACATAACATTTTCCACTGTACTGCTCTCATAAGAATTGCACCTATTAAATATTATTTTCGTAACAAAAATAATCATCCACAACTGAAACACTACAGTTAGATACTTAAAGAAATATATACCTACGAATTCATCCACGACTCCATCGAAACCAGGACGCTTCACTCCTTGAAAAAGGGCCCCCGTCGGGGATGCCCGACTAGTTTCGGACCCACGCGTCGCACAGTGGTCCGATTTCGCAATTTAGTGGACATTCGATCAAAAGTGACATTTTGGTGTCGGAAAAAATATTATTCGACAGATTTTTACATAAGTAACAACAAATGTTCTACGACTTTTCATAGAAAGTGGTTTTTATATACGAAAAAAAATATCACAGAAAGAAATGTATGGGGAAAAACCAATACAATTTTTTTTCACGAACGTTTTAAAAAGTGTAGCAGTCTAACCCCAAAATATGTTAAGTATTAGGTACTGCTATATAAAATTAAAAAAATATAACGCGTGCGGTCACCTGCGGCCCTGCCCGCAAGGGAAGTTCAAAGTTTCAACTTTCTTATAGTACATTTCTCTTAATTTCTTTAATTTTTATTATTTTTTTGCCTTCTTTTATATTATTTTAACTCAAAAAAAATTATCGGTATGGAATAGTAACAAAAAAATAATAATTTTTTGAAATATTTTTATTCACAAAACCCTCGCTTGAAATCTGGCTAACAACTGCAGTAACAATTAAAAACTAAGTTTTGTTACCCCCTCCCTTTTTCCCCACCCCTGGGGTCAGCTTAATGGTTATTGGTCGAAAATTAATATAGGCAGGTAGCAACTTGCGGCTAGATAAATAGTATAAAAAGGGGTGATTTCTTGTAAATGTCTCATTTGCATTTCTATTGTTGCACTATTTGTGTGTGTGTGGGTGTGTGTAACTTTGTGTGTGTGAATTAATTTTGCGACTACCCTCAACAATGTCTGGTTTAGTGAATAACTTGGACCTGTATGTGTTTTCGGGACAAGGGGACATGAAGGATGTAAATAGACTGCATCAGTTCATTGTTGATAAAATTTCTACTCAGGTTTTACCGGGAGATTCTGAGACGTTACTTGCATTCAGTAAAAACTTTGTTAATAATATAACGCGTAGATGGAAGGAATCATCAAGAAATCAAAAGACATTTATAAAAAAGGTACTCGGAGTGTTTAGAGTATCCGATAATGTTATTTTTAAAACGTTCGTGAAAAAAAATTGTGTTGGTTTTTCCCCATACATTTTTTTCTGTGATATTTTTTTTCGTAAAAACCAGTTTCTATGAAAAGTCGTAGAACATTTGTTGTTACTTATGTAAAAATCTATCGAATAATATTTTTTCCGACACCAAAATGTCACTTTTGATCGAATGTCCACTAAATTGCGAAATTGGACCACTGTGCGTCGGTCCGAAACTAGTCGGGCATCCCCGAAATACAAACGTGAGTAAAACCGTATATTATTTAATAACTATCGAAACCTGGTAAATTCTGACGTAATCGGGTCGGCTGGGCTCATTTTCAGTAGATAGGTAATCAGTTTGCAATACATGTATATCATAGTACCAGTGAAGCTGGAACAGCTAAATGGGATGTTGCACAGCATAAACATAGCTCCTTTATAACTCAGTTTCGACATGAAATTGGACAATACTAAGATCATGTTCAATGATTAATTTTACGCCTTATTGGTACCGTAGGGTAAGTTAGCCCTTGTTCGATGGTGAGTTCTCGAGTTTGATTCACAGGTTGAGCAAATTGTTAAAAAGTCTTTCTGTTGACCTTGGGCAAGTTAAGCCACTTGTTAGAAATAAATCCGAGGATGAATTCACCCGAAGAATACTTCTTGGTTAGGGAGCGTTTGCAAAGGTATGCTGAGTTTATATCACACACTTCCCCACATGCTGATTGCTGTTATCGCAAATGACACCTATTATCAGTGGCGGATTTACCAGTAGGCAGATTTTAGGGGCGACAAATTTGAGGCCTACATTATTTTTTGTCTTGTCCGGGGGTATCGAATTAGATAGACCGACCGGTAGGGGCGGCAAAATTTAAATAGCCTACTGGCGGTAAATGTGTAAATTCGCCGCTGCCTATTATGGAAAACATACATATCAACTACATGTTTTAAAAACAATCTACCTACTTGATATTCTATATTATAACATAATTTCTACTAAGATATTGTTTATATCAGATTTCATTGTCAGTCTATATCAAAATCAAAATTATTTATTTCAAGTAAACCCATTGTGGGTATTTTTGAATTGTCAGGAGTCAGTCAGTATAAGTAGGTCGTCAAGCTAGTTGCCTGTTAAAAAACGTACGTAGTCGACTATAAAACCTGATATGAAGAAGTTGGTCCCTGACTTGTTGCATAGGGAGCATGAGTTTCGTTCGATAGTTCACATTTTAATTAAGAGTTATTATGAGTTTATTATTATCTGTCTATAAATATTTTTTCTTAGAAAGCGATTTCGCCAGACAATTTATATTAAATCGACAACACGCATTGTAGACAAACTTTAAAAACTCATATCATGATTTCAAGTCATATCTTCTGTAGGTATCTAATTTGTTTTCACAATTTTTTTGTTTTGATATATATTTCTTACTTAAACCTAGCTATAATCACTATATACATAAGTAATTGTCGTCTAAAAAAAATGTGTTTGTGGCTGACTTGAATGACATGAAGTCTAACTTCATCACCCTTGCTTTATTACCTACGCTGTAAAATTCTGATTCCTTGAATGATAACAAGTCCCTGTAAATACCAATTAATAATTTTATAAGTCAACAGGTTACATGACCAATTTGTTTACTGATATGTCTCAGCCAAGTCACAAACTATTAATAAGCCGTTTACTTTACCGCATATCCTTTTTTTTACTAAATGGCTCCCTATAAGAGACAATTAGGTGTGTGCGTTTTTTTTAAACCGTTATTTAATATAATAGGTATAATAGTGCATATCAAATATTGCAACATGTATTATTGCCGTGGTTGTAAATTTGTAAGTCACAGAGAACACTAACTTAATAATTATTATATTTAATTTACATATTTGTTTAATTATATAATATTTATGCTCCCGAACGTAACCTAAAACCTGTTGGTTTTATCTCTTTAGCTCAACTAGTTTTCGAGATATCTCTTTGAATGGTAGTAATTAGTATTACTATCCCATTTTATTTTTCTATACTTATCTCAAGTCAAAGCGGAGTGCGGCGACCACACACATATAAAACGTGTTCGTACATCTGGCCAATAATAAAACATTAGATAACAAAACAATATAGATTGTCATTTCGGGGCCGACTCTTTATACAAATCCGGCTAAACCATTTGCAAAAATAATAGTTGCGTAGTAATCATTCATTATTTGGTAATCATGAGATGAAGTAGGTGGCGTAACTTAATAACAAAGTACATACATAAGTAATTAAAATATGCTTCATTTGTTAATGAAAGTTAACACGTCCATGCCATGACAAAACACTTTGTTTCTAAAACAAGCATTATATGTGGTTATTGAGACACAGTATTACAGCAGACCTACAAGTATAATTTGGGAATCTCTGGCCAGCAAAAGGCGACTGACTTGTCACAACTTCTCTCAAGCACTTGCTGACGCCATATTAACGAGAATTATAAATTTATGGACTAGGTAAGTAGTTCAATGTTTAAATAATGGCTAAATATCTATTTAATAAAAAGTCTAGGCTCTTACTGAAAGGCTAATTAAGCTAGTTACCTGCAACAGAATATACACAAATTTAAAACATCACAATGTTGTCAAAAAGGCTAAACTATTCCAATTAAACTTCAAAAGTATGCCACTGTTAAAGCACAAGTAAACTATATCCCCTTTTTACTTATTAAATATAACCAACACCAGTATTATTAACCACATGAAATAAAAATATATTAAATTTAATTTAATCAGAAAATTATTCAGTTCTAATGAATTTAGTAAAATAACACTAAAGAGAACTTTCATTTAATCATAAAATTATACATCCACAGTGCCAATGCATCACCCTCACAAATGGTCTTCAACAACACTTCAGATCAAGTTCAAGCTGTCACTCCCTGTGCACAAGCACATACATTGCTAAGCACGCCAGCACAGCAAACTGAAAAAAGAATATTGATGATTAATTAACAAACACCCTGAGCCTAAGTATTTATTATTGTTTGAAGTGCTACCTCGACCATTTCTGGTCTTTTGTAGTGCACTTCTGCTTTACAGTTCACTGCTCAGACTTATGGTTTCGAGAAACCTCTAGATCCTATCAGCAGTGATTGTTTATATTTCCTGAGGTTGCATGAAGTGCAAACCTAGGTTAATAATTCGGTACCGCATTAGTGGGCCACAAGAGCATAAAATGTGCATTGCAGTCTCTTCTGTCTCTTGACAGAATCTGCATATTTTAAGCCTAAGTAAAATTACATTAGTAAATGGATCATTAACATTTGATATGACAATACATTTATCTGTTTTATGCTAACAAAAAGAACAATGTAATTTTTTGTAATATTTTTTGCAAGTTTTCAAAAAGTTTTAGTTTCAATACAGATATTTGATCATGTCTTGTAAAACAACTTGCATTTTAAATCTTTACAATCTATGATTGTGATGATGATGATTTAAAACTGAAAGGAATCAAAATATTATAAGTAAATAAATAATAAAAATAAATAATATTTATGATGAGATATTGCATGTTCTCTCCACAGCTGACAGCCCAATGAGGACATTTAAAGGTTAAGATACTTCTAACAAAGTTAAGACATTTCACATAATCCAGAAAATAAACAACTATTACCTTAAACTTTGGATATTCATTCATATAAATTGTGACCATCCCAACGTAAGGTAAAAACCCTCTAGCACGACCAACAACATCTTTTTTCGTAAGCCATAACTGTCCCTGAGCGTACAAGCCTCTATCATCTACACTATTGTTGTCACCTTTAGTTAAGAATTTCACTGTTCCATTGTTCCTGAAAAATAAAAAATAAAACTAATTTTAAAAGAATACAAATATAGTTATTTTTAAAAACTATAAAATATGTAAACGAACTTAGAATAATATGGTGTGTTTCAACTTTTTGTTAGTTAAAGAATTCCATTACATGAGATTAATAATGAAGGCAGTACTTTTAAATATATGTAAACGAGTTTTCTTCAGTATAAAAATATTATAGATATATTATGAACAGGAAAAGATACAGATACTAACTTTTCATGCAGCTTTAAGACTCTGTGAACGATTGGAATGTCACGTCCCTCTACTTTGAAGACAACAATCTCTCCGACACGCACTGGCTCCTCAGGATAATTCGTCAAAAACAATAAATCACCTCTGTGAAAAGCAGGTTCCATACTGCCAGACAATACCACGACTATAGGGCTTTCGCTACCAGTCACAACCATGAGACCCTTCCATATCATCAGGGCTGATGAAACTATCATACCAAAACTTAACACTTGGTAGATAAACTGAAATATGAATAACAAAAATGTAAAAATACCAGCCGGTTCATTCTTGATGGAATTTCAAATTGCTCAATGAAACATTACCTGCCGTTTGTTCATGCGCTTCACATCATCGAATATACTGTCCAACATTTTGATTTCGGTATAATAAGTCTACAAGAACTACGGGAAAAATACTTCAGTTTGTGGTTATCGCCTTTCCCTGTTGTCTTTTCGTCGACAGCACCACGTCAGTTAACTAGAGGTCAACAAAATATATCGAGTATGCAATCGAGAATGCATGAGATGAATGAAATATTTGTGTACGCGCACTAAACAAGTATATTTTATATTATTTTCTCCACTGTAGTATGAACCTAAACTTGTATTATAAAAATAGTATTAATTAATACTTTTTTCATATCTAAGATCGAAAACCCCATACAATCATACAATCGATCAACTGACATTCTGGCGGTAAGACCGATCACGGTAGACGACATGAATCAGAATGAAATTCTTGAAAAAAGGGTCAGTCTCTTAACTAAAATTATTTTTTTAAACTTACGTGTTTATCTATCTGTATAAGAGTATTTACTGGTAATTCATATAATTATGTGAAACTGAACACTATTTGCTTCAACACTACCCCACCCAACCAGATAAATTGCCAACGCACCAGACAGAACCAATGAGAAATTAACGACAAAAAAAAAACTCAAGGTCAGATTGCTTTTTACAATGTTCATGAAAACTCTGTTACACAATAATATGTAGTTTTCTCGTGGTATCTTACGTGTGTTCATCCTTATAAATTATAAAAGTATTGAGAATTATTAATTGGTACCTAACTATAATGAAAGGAATTGGCAGCCTTTGATAATTTACTCCTACATTTTAACGACGACCTATTGCTTACAATTAATACACAAAGTAGGTGGCCTTATTTCAATAATAAAAATATATACTAATTTCATCTAACCCTCACCTATACCCAAGTATAAACACGTAAATAAGATATTTAATTTTTTTACGATTTGTAATTTCGTAAACAATACACTAATTTCAGTTCGATCAGTTTTACCCACTTTTATGAGGAGTGTGGCATAAGCTGATATCCCTACGCATTCACACAAAGACAAAAATAATGACATGGCGCGAGTGTAAAGTACCTTACTCACCATCAATCCTGACGTACGTCCCGCCAAGGTCACGCACGATGCACGATGAAAAAATTATAATTGTGAGTACGGCCTTTATGATAAAGTAATAAGTAATGCTTGTGTGAGTGTCACGCACACTGACATAAAAAAGCTGGCCTGTTTTTGTCACAGTGATTGCAGGGTGACGCTTTATCTAGATTCTAGAGGGTTAATAATCAAAGCTGGCAACCATATCGTAGCACTTGCGACCTTGTCTATGTCACCCGCGTGCCCATTGGTCCTTGTTGCATTATATCAAAAATATGATACCTTCCTTGTAGTACTGTAAAACCGCATATACACGATATAATTTCACTACCTGATCAGATTTATGTTTGAATTGACTTACAAACAGATTTCGCTTCCACATGTAACAGCTAAATCGCCAATTTTCATTTAATTTTATTCTCTGCTAGGCGGACGTTTGTGAGAAAGGTTACCGTATACGTAATATTTTTGTTTTTGAAAAATGCCATCTTTATTAATCTTATAATATTTATCATTGTAGAGGAACGGGTGTTATGTCCCTCCAACACAAAGGGAGGTCCTCCAAGTCTTGGAGGGGAGTGATGTGGAAGTCGCCACATCACTCCCCTCCAAGACCGGAGTACAATATCTTGATTAGTCAGCTGTCTATGCTCTATAAGGGAGCGTCAGGGCCAGTAGTGAGTAGTTCCAGTGAGTTGAAACTATATTCCGCTAGTTCCAGTGAGTCGGAACTGAATGCCGCTAGTCCCAGCGAGTCGGGGCTGAAGTCCACTGCTTCCAATGAGTCGGAGCTGCGGTGAAGTCCCCAGTGAGGCGGGGCGGTTGCTGCGTAGTGGCTGGCTGCTGCGTAGACGGGAGAGGGATGCTCTTCTTACAAGGACAGTGGGTACAGTGTGCTGTGCCTTGACGCTGATGATGTCGCTTTATCTTGAATTGAACGATTTGCGTCCACACGACACGACTCGATTGAAAATCTAGTCAAATTGTGCATGAAATCATTCCGTGTGGAACGCCGTTTAAATTTTAACGTTAAAAGCAAAAATACAAAGTAACTAAAGACAGAGGTGGTGTCAAAATTACTTACGAATACACACGGTTTGCTACAGCTCTAGAAGTAACAAACATGCCTGACGTAGGTACTGTTTGGGTACTCTTTACATGCTTGTGTTTATTGATTTTTCGCTACCTGTACTATTATGTATTATGTGGTACTACTCCACTGTTGATACTGATTGACACTGATGACAGACAGATGTCTGATTGGTTTCTGATCACTGATTCTTTGATCAGTGTAATAAAACGGCATTACACACGATACAATTTTACTACCTGATCAAATTTGATTGAATTGTCTTACGAACAGATTTCGCTTCCACACGTACACAACTAATTCACCAATTTTCATTTGATTTAATCAGTACCTAGACATCTTTTTCGGATTACAAATTATGCAATAAAATTATTGACCCTTTACGTGACTTAGGAAAGGTGAAGGTGACTAATTTCCTGGTTATCATAAAGTGTTTCTCCTACTCATGTTTTTGACTGGTGCCTCAATATTGCAGTTCCAAGGTTCCAGGATTCATATTTACACGTTAGTTAAAAAATAGCTTATAAAATATAGAACCTAGGTACTATATTTTATAAGCCGTATTTTTTTTTTATTGTAGCATATCTACCTACTTAAACTATAGGTAGGTACTTATAGTACGTCTGTGTATGGTGGAATGTCAAGTTCATAGATACAGGTCAAAGGGGTCAGCTCATGTACACATTTCGAAGAAGAATTTTGAAGTACCTTACTAGTAATCATGCATCATTACATTGACAGAGTGACAAGTAATATATACTTACTTCATATAATAAAGGTAGTTTTGATTCTTGGTTGAACGCGCTTTTTGCGATGATAACCGCATTGTTAAGAAAGGCTACAGGTGGAGTTTTTTATGACCCAGGCAGTCACAAACTTATGGCAAAGAAAAAATATTGCCATCAAGTGTCGAAGTATTTTATCTAATTTAGATAAAATTACCATTGAATCGTAGGAACCATTTTATCCAATTCAAATTCTATTATGTTGGCTTGTCCCCTATGGGACCAAATTAGTCGGCAAAATTTTATTAGTTTATTACGCCTCTGCCTACCCCTTTCAGGGACACAGGCGTGAGTATATGTATGTATATTACACTAAGCTACGAGATGCATTCTAAAAAATAAAATCCTTATAAAATTCATTTTCCAAATGATATGATATGGACCTAGTTGGATATTTTAGTTAATTACGTAAGGGCCCTGAGAGGCTTACGGTTCTGTTCTGTTCCTGAGGATTTAAAAAAATCTCTGTATGACGAAGGAGGGGGCTAAGAGCTATTCTTACGTAATATTTTACAAGTGCGTCTTCCAATGAAGAGCGATGGACATTTCTTTCAATTATCTAATACTTAACAATTTATTTTTGAAAAGTCAAATATCTTTGATTTATGTCTAATTATGAGTAATAATGTATCTAATCCTTTTCTATTGACATTTAACTATCAATGAAAACTAGATAAAATCTTACATAAGAAGAGACCGGGGGCGCCCGATAAATCTTATGTCTTATGACACATTGCTCCGGAGGTCAAAATGGCCAAAATCGTCCTTACTTAATTAAAGAATGACTCCCTTATAACATTTTACTATTATAGTAATATATTTAAAACAAAAACAACATCAGCATTACATAATTATTTTAATTGAAATACACAGTTGTTATAAATAGAAAATAGAATTACCGCGCCATGTCGACATCTTGACTTTCATCAAATTTCAATTTTATTGTAACAGTATTCGGTGTCGTAACATCCGCCACCAGTATATCTGCGCCATTGTACAAACCCAATTCCATAACTTTCTTTTTCAGATTATCTCTCGTCCTCTCTTCAATGCTCTTTATAGATGACATGTATAATGTCTTGTTTCGACCGTTGATTACTGTTGTTATACCTTTAAAAACATACCAATCTACAAACACTACAATGTCTTGATGAGGCTACACAACCTTTTATACCGTTGTGAATCTATTTCAATGTGTGTAACTTTGCATGAATTTAATTCGGCGCCGTCGAAGCAGCTGATTGCATAAATGTTTTTTAATTGATTATATTGTAGTTTCTGACCGTATAGGGTATTTATTTATTTTTTTTGGGAAAATGTTCTGTTTACTCATTGTGATATCACTTTAAAAAAAATTAAAATTATAAAAAAAACTATGAATTTTCCGGCAGAAAATTCCAATGATTTTCGACTCAGAATAATGGCCTGATTACGATATTTCAATATTCGGTACGGTGTTTCTTACATCCTGTATATATGCAGACAGTGGTGTCAATTCTCTTGTATTTCTCTCTTAACTATAATTGACTAAATTTTCTTCATACAATATGTAAACCTTGTATCCTTCGAAACAAGGTCTTATTTCAAATATAAACAAGTAGGTAACATACGTCGCTATCGAAATAAGCAATTTATTTGTCGACTAAAGTCTGACACGCTTAAATAAACTTTAATACCATGTAGCGAGAGCTGCTATCCGTTGAATGCCATCTCTTTTGCTCTGTGTTTTTAGTAAGCGTCTTCGTAGGTGTCGATTAAAATAACGTCATCTTAGTTCGTTTTGAACAAGTTTTTATACGGCAATTATACGGCATTTGAATAAATGAGGACTCTCGCTGGGTGGAAATAAAGTTGAGTATACGTTGACAGGTTTTAGTGAAATTTATTGGCGCTGAGAAATTGATGCCAGTAACAAATAGACCTTGTTGCGAAGAAGACAAGGTTCATTTCATATGAAGAAATTAAGTTAGGTTTTAGTTTAGTGAGTCTGACAATAGAATTGACACCAGTGTCAGATTATTATTCAAGATTGAGATTACTTCAATGCGAATGATAAAATATACAAACCTGGACTTTTCATCATAAAGACTGGATCTTCACAGAGCTTGTCATAAATTGTTTGCAAAGTCGCATCAGGTTCAAGTTCAACGACGCGCGTGGTGTTGCTACAAGCCACACAATCAGGTCTCCGCTCAGCGTTAAATGTGTATGTATAGACTCCATCAGCAATATTCATCACCATGTAGTTATTCATGTTTGTGCAGCAAGATGATGCCAGTTTAAAGACCTGTAAGGATCAAAGGCAGTGACATTCTAAGTTGTTTAAAAATACTATCAACACATTAGCATCTTTTTTCTTTAAGTCACATACATGATTCGATACCTGAATATTTAGGTATCAAATGATCATCTGAGATATGATTTCATGATTTCCATACAAAGATTTTCAACCATTTTTCAAGTAAGACACATCGGTTATCTGCTTGAATTTGAGCATCCTGACTGATGAAGCACATCTACCTAACTGAAACCCGTGGTTAACCATTGTATTTCTCATGGTTGGTCAGATCGTCATATCTCCCAGTAGGTTTGTGGATAGTGATGGCAATAAGAAAGTGAAACCAGTAGAGTTTCAAATGATGCTGGAAGGTGTTGTGAAAATTTGAAGTACAAGGCCTACAGTTCTGTCTTAGCCTGATAACTAATAAGGATAAAATGAGATGCCTTAAAATCGTCACTTATTTGTTGTACATGTAATATACGGCATGCAATTCAATATGATTGAGGAAAGATGTTTTTTTTTTAATTTATAAAAATTACATGTAATAATTAGTATAGTAATATAGGCTTACCTCAGTAGCGCAGCAAGCAGCTATAGCTGCATTAGTACTAGCAACAGCTGGAATAATATTTTTCAAAACACCTTGTGTCAATCTATATGTCACATTAGAGATTCCATGTTTAATAGCCCTATCTTGTGCCTTCTCAAACACCCATGCCACATGTTGAGGATCATCCCCATCAATGGGTATGTTGCTACCCCAAGGGTTTTCTTTAGCCCATTGAAGAACTTTTACGTATTCAATACAATGTTCAGGTAATCTGAAAAATAAATATATTAAAAACTAGCAACAAGCCCCGGCTGCATGGGTAGTATAGTAGAGACATCTTCAACAATCATCATCATATTTCAACCTATTTACACAAATCGTTAACAAATTATACACCTTAACCTTCCTCATGAATCACTGTCTATTGATGAAAACCGTATGAAAATCTGTTCAGTAGTTTTTCAGTTTATTCCGAACAGACAGTTGCAACAGCAGTGTGGGAGTTCTTTATGTCTCTTGTTTCAATTATTGTGAAGCTTACCGCGACACAGGAATATTCCTAATGCGGAAGTCATCCTTTCAAAAAAGAAAAGACTTCTTCCAGAAATCTTCCAGGCGCAGAAATCTTCCATTATTAGCACTGTGCAGGGATTAGGGATAAATTGCGAGTTCAATAACTACTTGCGATATGTACTTATTTACAAAATATACAACATTTAGATTTATCATCTTAGATCAAACCCACGTCAGTGCATTCAGTTCTTCAGAATGTTCTAAACAACTGAATGTTGTGTCAAACATGACTGGTCAAAATTATTCTGCTACAACATTTAGTCAACTATGATAACTTATAAAAGAACATATTGTATACTCAATGTTAGTTCCAAAGTAATATACGCTTACTGTTTTTGGCTTTCATCCACATAATATTCTAAACAGGCAGATATTAACACTGAATGCAATACCTTGGAGTGTTTGCAATTGTGCATAGTGGAAAAGTTTTCTGTGGAGGGTACAAATCAAGAGTACACTCAATACAAGCACTCATGCCAGGTAATATCACTCTTGCATTCCCTTTGAACCCTTCAGTCCCTCCATCCACAAATGGAATTACACTGCTTTGATCTAAACTCCCTAAAAAAAAAACATTTTTTTTTATTTATATGTCAGATTTGAAAAGAATTTTTCCTTACAGGATCTATATTAGATGTGTAACTCGGGACTTATTCGCGATAATATTTAAAAGGTACAATACCTCTTGGTTACCCAATGTTTCGATTGAATTGCACCGATCGTGGTCACAGTGATTGGTGCAATTCAATGAAAATAAATATATATTTAAAATTATAAAATATTATCGCGAATAAGTCCCGAGTTACACATCTAATATAGATCCTGTAAGGAAAAATTCTTTTCATCTAATATGTATCAAAGTCGCGAAAGTTTAAAAACAATTATTACAGGGTCTAGCTATTGCATTGAGGATGCAGCATACACTTTAGAATTGTCACTTTTTTACCAACATAATAAACTGACTTAATTTCGTTTCTCTTAATAGCTTACATTTAAGTCTGTCTTTGTTCCATTACAAATATCACATTATAATCAATAGGTACATACTAATATCTATACTAACCTAATAAAACTGAAGAGGTTTTTGTTTAATTGTTTGTAACTCACAAATCATTAAAACTAACAACCATATTCGGAAAATTATTTTTTGGTTGCGATAGAGTATTCATTGAGGATGGTTATGGGCTATGTAATGTCACGCTATGACCCTTAGGAGCAGAGCAGTGACTGAGACTGCAACTGAGAGGAACTGCTAGTGTTATGTATAGCATATATGGATTTTTTTTTATATTGAATTAGAAGCACCTTAGATTAGCCTGTTCAAAGGTTATCATATCATATTATGGATGCATATCCATAATAGCTAAATTTGGTCTTTACTTCTCGCATTCAAACCTAATTGCACAACAGTTATTAAAGGTCTGTCTCAATGTTTTTTTAAAACAATAGCTGCTGCCACTGCCAATCTTTGAACATGCTAATCTACGGTAAGTGTATGCATGCACGACT
This sequence comes from Euplagia quadripunctaria, assembly GCA_963859945.1. NCBI lineage: Eukaryota > Metazoa > Arthropoda > Insecta > Lepidoptera > Erebidae > Euplagia > Euplagia quadripunctaria. Next base: position 1,878,460 of record OY982567.1, on the reverse strand, counting down.
TATAAGTGTATGCATGCACGACTTATAAGCGTATGCATGCATACACTTATAAGTCTATATATTTCTTTAGATTTAATATAATTTTCCTTACTATCATCATTATATTGTAGTAATGACATGAGCATGCCATTGAGCCACCTCCTTGCAACTATAGAATCAAGACCACAGACTACAATATGAAACTGTCTGTAGAAACCCTCATCCAAGTCCTGGATAGGACAGTGATGAGCCACAGCTTCGCAACCTGGAACTCTGAAAAGACAGTTATGTTTTAGGTGCAGATTATCTATCAATAATGTAATTAGAAAACATTACAAATATAAATAACTTTTAGGCTAACCTTTTGTTAACAAATTCAACAGCACATTTAGCTTTAGATAATCCAATATCATTCTTTCTAAAAAGAAACTGTCTATTTAAGTTAGAAAGTTCTATTGTGTCCATATCAACAACATGAAGTTTTTTAAAGCCCATCAAAGCTAAATCCTTCAGAAGTTCACAGCCAAGACCTCCAGCGCCCACTATTAAAACTTTACACGAGTCCATAATAAAGTCCAGTATTTCAGCCGACGGTTCAAAATCTGGATGGCAAAACGGCCCAGATCTTTCCAATAATTTCCGTAAATTGAGCCATCTTCTTTGCTGATAATCAACTGACTGATTCTCACCAGACGCCATGATTACTAAAATAAACCAGAAGCATATTTACATTTCACATCTTGCAAGAGTCAGTTGGCTCAATTTTTATTGATTACATACGTAAATTTCCAAACTTTACACCGTACCGGGCCGAGTTTACAATTTACAATGCGTTGCAATGCGTTATTTTGAAGTAAACCAACAGATCAATCAACACAAACATATTCAACACCCACTTGACAGGCTACATCAGAAAATTCATGTTGTCAAATGCGGTTTGCTATGCTAGCGGCATCTGTAATTTAATTTTGAACTTATCTAAACTATTTTCTAAAATTTATGTAATCTAAGTAAAGTTAAATTAAAGTGTACTACCGTGGGACGTCCCACGTTCCAGAAATTTATAAAGTTATTTTAAAGTCTCAATGTTTCCTTTTGATGTATCTCACTGTGTATGTACGGACTTCTCATAATATAATAGTTGTATATGTTACTTATGGGGTTCTTATTGATTTCAAACAGAGTTGGGCATCAATTAATTAAAAATTTAAACTAAGCGTCAAATGATTTTAAAAATAATTGCAATTAGTTTAGTTGCAATTGATATTAATTACAGTTAAACATTAATTGCACTTTACAATTAAATTAACCACAATTAACTTTTTAACTGTTTCCACAAAACAATTAAAATTAACAATTAATTGGTCCTGTGCCTGTCGTGCACGTTGACGAACAAAGATATTTATATGTATACAATTTAATTTTGCCCGACACTGCACTTCTTACTTTTATATAGAATATACTGGAATAACTAGTACCAATTTTTATGTATATGGGTAACCTAACCTATGGCTTGCAGGGTGACGACTGTTTCGCGAAACGTAATGGCGACCGTTATATCAAAATCTCAACAAAACTGATACTCACATTAGGTATCATACTCAAGTGCCACTACAGTGCCGCTACATTGGTCCCTCCATATTCTTTTTTATTTTTTTTACAACATTTTCACTTTTTAACAAAAGTACATTACTATTCAAAAAATGTACTCAGTACTACGTAGTATGATAGTGTTCATTAATACAATACACATTCTAAATACAAAGTAAATAGAAAGTAAAAACTTCTGTAAACACTCTTGAAACAGTAACTTTACAGTTACGTTCTACGAAATTCAATCCGACAGAGTTGTTATAGCTTATTGTTAGCATCTAGCAGCTCTTATTATACGATACTTATAATTCTGCATATAATCGAGTACCATTCCCCTTTTTAAAACTATGTTTCTGGTCCAAGTTCTTGGTGTGATGCCTCAGATATAATGGAATTCAAGAACTTTCAGGGTTTTGGATCTGGTTTTGATATAATTATGTATTTATACGGGAATTAACGCGATCACGAAAAGCTATGACAGCCTGTGACCACGGCCAGAGCAACCTGGTCGAAACGTTAGGCAATTCAGAGGTATGTAATACCTTTTCGTGATCGCGTTAATTCCTGTTTAAATATATTATGGAACGCGAAAGTTTAAAAGCTGGTTTTGACATGGTTTATAAGTCAATGGCCGTAAATGTTATTCCATTCACCTCGAACCATTATTTAATCACTGCTAGTCTTGATCCTTATGATTACTGAGAAATTATTGAACATAAAACGTTATGAAGTCGATCATAAATCTGACCACCACTGCGGTTCCCCTTTTGATTTCTTTTGTCAATTGCAAATTGCCCTTTCAGCTTGCAGTCACAAATTTTTTCATATTACACGGTGGAAGTGTGTTCTGGAGCTATGTTTGTATGGTAGTTAATTTAGGAAGTGTTAAGCGTTTAACGAGTACCTATTGGTGATTCTTCGTATTCCAATCACGGATTCTAACCAAATCGGTATTAATATTGTCAACTGCAGCTTTGTGGCATAACCGAGAGGAACCCCATTTCAAATTATGGAATCAATTAGTAGATAACCAACCACCAAGAGATGCCCCAGGACAGGATCTCGAAACAACACATCTTCGGAACAAAATACTGACCGACCGATATATGATGATATATAACCGAGATCAATCTGGCATAAATGAAGCCCGGATCTACACGGACGGTTCCAAGATGGGGTCATGAACTGGAGTCGGAGTTTTCTCACAGGAGTTAAACATAAAAATTTCACTGGCGCTAGGCCAATACAGCTCCATATTTCAATGTGAGTGTGTTGCGATAACCTACGTCGCCACTGTGGTCATGTCAAAAGGTATAAAGGATTACAACATCCGTATCCTGGAGGGCAACACCGTGAACTCCGGTATCATTTATGAATGCCACCAGACGCTGGAGCGTTTAGCCTCTGCCAATAGGGTAATTCTTCAATGGATCAAAGGGCATAGCGATTCACTCGGGAACTACCAAACTTCTCCATAGGATCTACGTATGGGAACAGGCAACTAGCTTCACGACTGACTTAATCTGACTGACTACTACTCCTGACAATTCAAAAATACCTATAATGGGTTTAATTGAAATAAATGATTTTGATTTGATTTAAACGACGCCACCGATAAGCTGGCAAGGAAGGGATCCACAACATCAGCGATAGGTCCAATAATACTGCTGTCACTTCCCTTCGACCAATTTCGCTCATGGGCAAGACAACGGTTGCTGGGCTGACATACCTGGCTGCAGGCAGTCTAAACTGGTGCTGACGGAAGTCTCACCACGTTTAAGTTGCAGACTGCTCAGTTTCAACCGACTCGACATCAGGATAGTTGTAGGTTGTCCAATAGGACAGGGCTGTCTGTTGCATTGATGGGGCATACCCCATCAATGTAACAGACAGCCCTCTATGCAGAGGATGTCTCAACGTGGAGGAAACGGCCGCCCACGTTATCCTGGAGGGCGAGGGAGTGGCCACACACCGGGCAAATATTCTCGCGGGTGCGAGGTCACTCCTAGAAGCCTGTAAACGTTCTAGGAGGCTTCTGTGCTTCTGGAAGGAGCTAGCCTGGCTCGACTAGTCAGCCTTATCTGAAAGCATAATGGACTGCCTATGAGTCTAAATGCGGTAACAAAGCCCTACATCAATACCAATATCCTACAAAACAATAGGCCCGTTGCTCGCCCTCCTGATAGAAGAATAAACTGTACTGAATCAAGAATCCCTACTCTCTTCATATGTCTGGTAATCCAATTATGTTCCAATTCAATTGGATTTCTTCTTCCCTATCGATGATCTTTTCGTCGATCTTCAACGTAGTAGCAGTTACTAAGTTACTAAGTCGAGCTTTTGGAGTTATAATAATATATTACCGTAGTTTACTGGATGTAATACTTAAAAATGGTGTGAAGTTGTATGTATGTGTGGTATAAAAATACATTAGCATCGTTGCGTTGTGGGCTACGTCGACGCTACTATACATAATATTTTGTCAACTTGGGATTTACGTGATTGAAAAGCATTACGCAAATGAAGTCACTTGTCATTTTCTTACGCTTTGCTACTTGACGCTGCCAAAATGTAAAGAAAAATATAAGGTATAAGTCTCGAAAGCAATAAAACACTTTAAAGGATTTAATATATATTTTTATTTAAATTTTAGTTACCAAAATACTTACAAATACTGTTCACGTTTACTGCAACGCCATCTTTGGATTAATTTCCAGTTAGACAGTTTTTCGCATAATAAAACGTACTGACTGCAAGGAATATACTGTCAATTCTGTTACTTAACTGACAATTTTGAACGGAAACTTAACAGATTAAAAATAACATAAACAAGTAATGTCGATAGGAAACGTTAAAATGAAAACCTACATATAGATGTTAGAAGAGCTTTCTCCACATAATTTATATTCATAAAAATTATTTGTAGTAAATAATAACATTTTAGAATGCAGATGTTCAAACCTCGGAATTGTAATATAAATATATTAATACTACTATTAGTACTATCATTTTTGTGATCTTCATCCCCGCTAATAGATAATTAATATTTTTTTATAATCTCAAAATAAAACTAATTACTTAATTAGTTATTTTTATATTATCTGAATTAATTGCTCAGAATCTTTCTTTAAAAAACTTTTTGCGAGAAACTTTTTTATAATATCGTTTTTAGTTAGCTTACTCATGGCCATGAGAACACAGAAGTTACGCACTATAGCTGATATTCATTTGTTGAAAATGGAGGCGTGATGGAGGTGCTGTTGTCGCAATTCTAGGATTTTCAAGTTTGCGGTTGTGAGGATTTCCACGTGAGTAAACATATTCAAATACTATTAACGTAATCTGCGTTACCTATAATGTTATTTGAATCTATTTTTATGACATAAGTGCTTGTGTTATTGTGTATATTTGAGGGAGAGACGGCGAATGCCTTGGTTGCTGCGGAATACGATATTACCATGCGTGGGCATGATATGAGATAAGATTATAGTTTGAGATGAAATATTTAGCTAATTACGTAATTACAATTGTGGTGTTGGTAATTTCTGTAATACATTTATGTGTAAAGTTTTATCTGTTACTTCATTGTCAATATGGTTGGTCAGCGTTATACAAAACGGTGCCAACCAAAATAGCGTCATAGATAATTCGGATTGGTATTAGAAAACCTTCGACTTTATGTAAATTAATTTAAAGAAATCTCAGTCGAAAATGCATATTGTCATATTTCATATTTATTTATGTACTGGTCTGCTTATTCTTTCAGGCATGCCATGGCAGGCAATAAAATGAATCCCAAAACGAAAGGGAAAGAAGATAAGAATAAAACAAACCCTAAAACTATTGGGCAAACCAATGAAGATGTTGAAGAACCTGATTTTGCTTTACTTAGAAAACCAATACCTACTAGTATAACAGGCTTTGGTCAAGTAAGGAAAATATTTGACTTGGCTACTGCGGAAGTAAGTAGTCACTAAATAATATAAAAAATCTGTGCTTCACATATAAAATAACTGTTTAATAAATATGTTGTTTTTTTTTATTTTAGCTTAAAGACTTATTATCTAAAGAATGTGATTTATTATATGAATGTAAAGTGTGCCGGAATTTATTTAGAAGTTTGGCTAATTTTATATCTCATAAACGTGTTTATTGCAAGGAAAAGTTTAATACCTCCATACATAGTCATTTTGTCAAAAATACTTCTATGGTGAGTGTGTATCATGTTTTTGTTATTGTTATTGTTTTCACATAGTCATTTTTTATTTATTATCTAATTCTTATTCTTACAGGTCAGTGAGATAATGAAAATCAAACGCTTGGAACAGGGATATCAGGAATCACTTAAAGAAAGTACCAAAACAGAAAATAAAGATGAATGTGACATTGAGAACCGAATACCATTATCAAAGGATTTAACATCAATAATTGAAAAAATTGCTAAAACTAAAGGTTCTTATGAAAATAACTGTGATGAGCCACAAGTAGCATTGCAAAAAATTCCAACCAGCTCTGTAGCTGTGTTTCAAAATGTTGAGATGAGCAAAGAAACGCTGATAGATGATATGAGAGTTCAGGTATATAATCTTATGTGTGTGGGTCATAAGTAATATTTTTGTGGTCCTATGAACTGATTTAAAAAAAAAATTACAGAAATGTATTAAAAATAGTGTAGTGTATAAATATATATTTTTTTTAAGGTAAAAGAATTGGACAACATTTTGTCAAGGGATACAGCTGTAATGCAGAGTGATGGTAATTTTAAAATTAAAAGTTCTGTTGCTGTCGAACCGGATAATGTTATACAAATAAGTGATGATGATGATAATGATGGTACAAACGTCTTGAAATGTAAGATCTGTAAGTAAAGTTGATATTTTTAACTAATTAATAGGTTCACACACGTGTGACGTAGTTGTAGGATCTTAGCATATTTTTAAGGGGACATTAAGGTCTATAAATACTATCATATCATACAATCACAACCTGACTTGCGCTCTAGTCATCAGTAAAAAAATTACGAAACATCTATATACTACATAATATATATTAATGGATGCGAAAGAAAATCCTAGAATTCTTTTAAAAAAAGCAAGATTTTGCATCTTCAATTCCCAAAGTGCCCGATTGGTGGCTATAGGCTTATTACCAAATTATAGAGTTATACCAAAATACAGGTGTATGCCTCATCCCTCTATAATACGCCTCTGGCTACCCCTTTGGGCATAAAGGCATCAGCATAATTATGTTGTATGTTCCTATGTATTTTGGTAAACAAGATGACACACTGGACGGTAAATGGCTACCAGTACCTATAGATACCTGCCATGCTAGGCATGTGACTCATGTGTTGTCATACCCTCCGCACCTTTTCCCAACTAAGTTGGGGTTGGCTTTCAGTCTAAATATTTTACGTGAAGCGACTGCCATCAGACGAGGTTATCGGACTTTTTAGGGCTCCAACTACCCGTAACGAATGCCACAGATGTTTGTATGGCACCCGGGACCGACGGTTTAACGTGCTCTCGGAGGCACGGAGGGGTCTCAATGTGTTAAGAATGGTCACCCATCCTAGACTGACCTGGCTTGGTTGACTTAACTTTGTAATGTGCTACCCAACTTGGTTACCACTTAGCCACGAGCCGTCTATTCTATAAATGAATCTGTCGAATTTACTCATCACCATAGTGGCCTGAGTCACTGTAATCTAACAAGGTAATCCACCAGGGGATTCTTTCCACAAACGATGGCACTTTAATCCAATTCAGTATAGTTGGTATATTTTAAATCTGCTAATTAAACCAAATTTACAAAAGAGATATAGATAATAGGAGATACCTAGTAGAACAAACATATCTATAAATTAACACTGGTATTTGGTGTAAAAATAAGTAGAAACGAATCCAACAGTGGATTAGAGTGTTTTCATTTATGAAAAATGTCTCTGGTGGATTTCCTTGGTGGGTGAGAGTGGAATAGATCACCATAGCGACTAATGCTTAATTACACCTGATCTTCTTCTTGGTTCGCTGGTCAAGCAGTTCCAATTGAAGCATAATTTGGCTGGGCCCTCTTACAGTGTGTGTAGATATGCAAATATCGCATACTTGCCTTAATTTGCATTATAATGAGTTCAGAGCAATATTTTACTTACAGGTGACATGCAGTTCTCAACCCAAAAGACCCTCAAGTTTCATATGAAGTACAAACATGTTGAAAGTCGCCTCGTGTATCCATGTCCTGATTGCCTGGAGATTTTCTCGACGTCATGGAGTGTCTATAGACATCTATTCAAAGTACATAGGTAATATTTTTAAAGTTTGCATTTCTCCGCCAAGTGAGCTGTGTGAGAAATGTGAGCTAATATGTTTCTCATCTTCCGTTTTTTTATGTTAAATATGATTCCGTTCGTCCGAATCTAAAAATTGTCTGTCTGTCAGTTTGTTCTGGCTAATCTCCAAAACTTCTGGGCCGATTTTGATAAAGCTTTAACTGGCAGGTAGCTGACCTTACAATCGAGTAACTTAGATTACTTTTATTTTAGTAAATGAATTATAAAAAAATACTATTGAAATAAAAATACTATTAAAATATAATATTGGCTCGAGGCTGCCTCGAGTTTTTCAACGATACAAATCATACTACACACCATTTTTATTTAATCGCGACAGGCATACAACCTATTTCACTCAAAGGTATTTTGTAAATTTGCAGGAAAACAGCAGCACAAATTAGAAGATTGCGGGAATCAATTCAAGCAAAAGCCTTCAAAATGAATAATCCACCAGCATTCTATGAAAAACGTAAAAATAATATGAAGGCCCCAATAGCTCAGAAAATTACAGAAGAAGAAAGGATTGATCAAGAAAATCAGGTAGGTACCTATAATGCATCTTCCAAGCCTATTTAAAATTTTACTAGCTCATAAAGTAATTCCATACATAGGTATGTACATGTATACATACATTTCCATACACATTTGCGGAACTTCGGAGTACATCCATATCCTCACTTTAAAGCCCATAATTTCCCTTTAAATGAACTAAAGGGTATTTTGCCTTAGTCTCTTGTTGTGTCTTCTCATAGCACCAACAGAGTTATATTAAAATTAGCATCTATAGTCAGTCATTCAGATTATAATTCAAAATGTTTTCGATGCTACACCATAGATACCAATTTCTTCATATTTAGTTTTTCAACTTTATATGTTTTTATCTATCTAAACTACTTAATAACTTTAAACGAGCAATCTTGTAAATACGAATTGAATTGCGAATTTGAGATGGATGTGTGGTGTGACTAGGATGGATAAAGTGAGAAATGAATATATTAGGGGGAGCCTAAAAGTAGCACTAGTAGATGAAAAGCTGAGGAGCAATAGGTTATCTTGGTATGGACATGTGATGCGGAGATATGAGCAAAATAATGGTGAAAAGAGTTTTATGTATGGATGTTGACGGGTACAAGAGGAGAGGATGACCAAAGAAAAGATCGATGGACTAAGTGAAAGAAGATATGGCTAGAAAGGGAGTAAGCAGTGAAATTACGAACGATAGAGTAGAATGGAACCCCAAATAAAATTGGGACAAGGGTAGGCAGATGATGATATAAACTTATTTCGTGTATCTCAGAAATGGCTCTAACGATTCGGATCAAATTTTGTGTTTAGATAAAAGGTTTTGCTTTTTAAGTTTGTCGACATACACAGGTGCTTTTGACAAAAAAAAACACGACAAGCGGAGCTCGGTCGCCCTGGTAATGTAAAAAGTCTTCATGAAAAGTTTGTTCAGTGTATCCTAACTGTTAAATTTGCCGCTAGTCATAAATACGTCAACTCAACTAAAGGAGTGTAGTCAATCGATTCATAGGTTAGTCATACTAGACCTTGAAATCTCAACCACCGTTAACCCACGTAGAACTCTCACCTCCTCCTCACTCGTTCTCTTGACAGAGTGGTCGTGGTTCCGTTATGATGCTCTGGTTTGGATAATGCATCCCTCGCGATGCGTCTCCATTTGTTGCGGTCTTCAGCGTTACGGGAACCTTGGACTATGGACAACTCTCACACTTCTCTTAAACTGTATTTTAGATGATGGAGTATCTTTCTTACAGGCTTGGATGGATAACATGGAGGGTGACGGCGAGTTACCGCGTTGTGGTGGCTGTGGGCGAACATTCGAACGACGTGCAGCTCTGGCCGCACACACCCACACTTGTCAGCCGCGTTCTCGGGCTTTAGCTAGACGTCCGCAAGAGACTAAAAAGATTGAAATACAAATCCGCAAGGATTACAATAAAGGACCGCCGGTTAATTTGAATATTCCTTTGAAAACCACTGAAAACAATGGTAAGTTTTTTATAAATGAACCATTAGAACCCTATTAGTTATTTAGAACCTCATCTCTCACTACTTATTCTTTTCATATTATTTTTCCACTTGTTGCATTAATTGTACGGTGTTTAATTCTTTTTTTTTAGAAAATAAGCCTCCCAAAGACGAAGCATCGATCAGCGTGAGTGCCAACAAGCCAAATAAAGAAGAACAAAAAGAACCGATAGAAGAAGACAAAGAAACAGAAGATACGCCAATGGATGTCAGTGAAGATGATAAGTCTAATGATGCCATGGAATCTCCAGAAAAAGAGATTAGACCTCAAATAGAAGTTCCCAAATTAACAGTAAGATTACCATTTGCGCACCAAACGGAAAAAAGTAATCAAGTTACTTTTAGGCAGAAAATTCTACCTGATATAGATTTAGGTAAAATGTCGTGTAAAAGATGCGACATTCAATTTAATGAAGTTCAAGAACTATATGATCATATGGCTGAGCATTTGAAATGGATGCGTTATGCTTGCAAACTGTGCAACTTTAAAAGCTATTCATTCGAGAAAGTACCTGAACATGTCAAAGTTGTACATAAATTAAAAGGAGACAAAGACTTCTATTTCAGTACAGTGAAAGCGCTTGACGGTTCTGAGGCTTTGGAATTGTGCGAGCCTTTAGAAGAAATACCTGATGCTAGTGAAACTAGTCCTGATTCTGGACGTCCTAGCAGGTGTTCTAGTGACTCGAGTCGTCTGTCCGACGACAGCTCTTCAAGTAGTACTCGAATAGAAGGCAGTAGAAAAAGGAAAATTTACCATAACAAAAGTTCAACAAAGAGGAGAAAAGATTTACCAATTAAAGGTATGCTTTCGATATTAAAATGTATCATTTAATATAATAAAATAAATAAAAGTGAAAGTAATACAATTTCTTTTTTAGCAGGTGATGACAGCAAAGATGGTGATGTTTCTCTCGATAAAAATATAAATACTGCAGAAAGTTATACATCTTTAAGTTTGAAAAGTTTTGAAGAAAATTCTTCAGACATGGATGATGTTGTTGAAAATATTACAAAGAAACAAGCTCTCGGTTCATCAGTCGCCTCTAGGAGACCTGTCAGGAGAAGAACCAAACCCAAAAATGAAGATTTTGAATATGATCTATCAAATTTACTTAAAATGGAAGCGCAGGGATATAGAGACGCTCTTGTAATGCAAGCAAATGCTAAGTCTAACCAAAGCAAGAAAAAGGTTCAACAAGACGTTCAAATAAACTATGAAAGTTTGAATAAAGACTGCTGTGGAGCACTGATGGCGATGTCCAAGAAATCTGTTGAGAGAGCCGCAGCACATATAAGAACAAGTTCTTCAAGTTTTTACTCTTTAAAAGAGATTCGACCTCAAAACATATTTCTTAGGCCCATGTTACCAAGAACTGTATCTAGAGGAGATAAGGTGTCTCCAAAGAAAGATATTAATGAAGACCGAAAAGAATGCTCTAGTCCTGTTAAAGAACCTACAATTAATAAGGTTTTCATTAATGTTCCTGTTAAAAACAGTGATCCCCAGATTAATATTGATGTGGCAAAAAGTAATAACCCCCAAGTAAATAATGACGTAGCAAAAAATAATAATCCCCAAGTAAATAATGACGTTGCAAAAAATAATAATCCCCAAGTAAATAATGATGTGTCAAAAAGTAATATTCCGGCAGATAGTAGTAATTCATCCAATAGCACGGATAGTACTAAACAACCTGTTCCAGAAACGAACACTGAATTAAGCCCCACAAAAGATCAAAATACCTCCAAACCCGTGATTGAAATAAAGAAACCTATAAGCATTCCTCCTATAAAATTTCGTCGTCAAAGTTTAGATGTTATGAAAAATCCTTTAATAAACAAGAATATATCAGATTTCACAAAAGCTGGAATGAAAACTAAAATACTAGTAATAAAACCAATAAATAGAAACAAAGATGGTACACATGCTGTTAAAACACCACTGAAATTTCAAACTATCAAATTAAAAGATCCTAATAAGAATTCTTCCAATGAAGACAAGGTATCTGATCAAGTGGTTGTTGTGAAAGTACCAAAAGTAGAATGTGCTATCGCTCGTCCTGCCGCAGCGGAAGTTTCTAATAGTGAAAAGCCACCATTGTTAGATATACCACAAGTAACAGTACCAAGTGATAAAGAACTAGATAAAGACTCAAATACCGTTATAGAAAGTAATGGTATTAAACCAATAGAGCTAGTACAGTCGGAGCCTACTAATGAGCCGAAAAGCAGTGACAGTTTAGAATGTAATGACCAAAATGTCCTAGAAGAATCAAGTAAAGTCGTTGACGGCGATGCTAAAAATGAAAATATTCCATCAAGTGCCAGTTCAGAGACAATTGAAGCTGATAATGTAAATACAAGTGCATGATATAGTTATTTTAAATTACAGGAAAAGTACCTTTAGTTTTATTACTGCTTGAAGCATATTTCGTTTGTGCCAGAAGAGTATCTATGATATCAGATAATTCTATATAGATAAGAAATAAATTGCCTACTGGGATAATTATTCGTAGTTTTATTTTACCACTTATAGGTAGGTACAAAAGGAAACTAAAAAACAAATGCAGCAATGCCACTTCTATAAAAACCACTAAATATAATCCACTCATATCAAGAAATGCATAGAAATATACCAAATTATAGACTAGATACAGAAATGCCAATTTTAATTACGATCGTATGAAGTTGAATCGTTATAAATCCATCTCATTTGATGTAAGGTCATATGTTATAATTGATGCCCTCAACAATAGGGCCTAAGGCCTTCAATTATAACCAGATATGACAACTTTTCCACCTTACCTTACTTTTTGTAGCAGGGAAGGCAAAGCTAAAGAAAGTGCTTTCATTTACTCATTACAACCCACACCTAAAACTCATCCACTGACACCACTGATGTTGGAAATTCTTAATAAGTAGCAGTATGTAACCGTTGGTCATGAGGTGGGTTGTGGTCTTGTTTTTGCTGTGTTTAAAAAAATGATAACCATCATGAATGTTATGAACAGGAATACTATGTTTAATAGGTAATTAAATTCTTTATTACTAAGGAGTCATAGAAAGATTCATAGATTTACGTTCACCTAAGAGATGAGTAATATAATATATATATAATTTAGTGTTGTAGTTGTGTGTAACTGTTGGCAGCATTTCCGTTTATCAATACTAAATGAATTATCAATAATGACTTTATATGACAATCTGTAGTTGTGTGCAGCCAATGTGCAAAGTGTACCCAGACAAACTGTAACCCACTGTGCCACATACGTAAAAAAACCGGAAAAGTGCGAGTCTGACTCGCGCACCGAGGGTTTCATAAGCAAAGAAACTTGTATATGTCCATCTCGGGAATCAATTCTCGAAGATACATCCTTTTGCACATCTTTTTCGGAAGGCAAAATTAACTTTGCGGTTGCGATGTACGACAAAGTCAACACCCCAACCGCAAAATATAAGTTTGTAATTACAAAAACATTTTTTTGTGTGGTATAACAACTTGATTTTTTTACAGCTTACATACGTTTTTGGTATTAATTTCAACTCAATGCGTCAACGGGTTCCTGAGGAAAATGGTCTTGACAGACAGACAGACGGACAACAAAGTGATCTTATAAGGGTACCTTTTTCCCTATGGAGGAACAGAACCCTAAAAATACAATAATAAACATAACATTTTGATCGAACTTGAATTACACCTGTGCATTGAAAAAATGGGTATTTCAAGCAGCTTCTATACAAATATGCATATAGATCTGCTTCTTATATAGTAGTTTACATACCTATATTTTAAGTTTTAAAGACAAAAGTATCCTAAATGTGTCATTCTATTATTTTTAAGAAGTTCTCTAAGTATTACATAATATCTTTTGGGGTTATGATATGTAACTAAATATTATTTCATATTGCTTCTTACTTCCTCTAGACATCTGAAAGTAAGCATTATATCTCTTTACAATTAGATTCTTGAAATAGTATTTTTAAGATGATTCATAGCAAAGGAATTAACCATCAATTAACTATGCAAATATATTTATGGTTTTCTTGCTCTTTGCCACTTCTCTTGAATCTACTGTAACAAGATATGTGGTTATAGAATTATTATTTAGAAAAGCTCCGTCAACTTTCTATAAAATTTTAAAATTTCAAATTCTAAAAAATCACAAATCTGTACACTGGTTTGAAAATAGAAATTAAAAATACAAATATTAAGTTTTCACTAAATTTATTTAGATATAACATTACTTTTGCATTCATTCACATTCTATTTAAGCATTCTTGGCAGACAAGAATACTGCAATGCAATAACTTACTCAGTTACAATTTAGTGGAAACATTAACAACTAATATCCCTTAAGACTTGGCTAAGGTGTCAGCCTTTGCTACAACCTCTTCAATAGGTCCAACCATGTAGAATGCTACTTCAGGAAGGTGGTCATATTCGCCCTGCAGGATCTGTGTGAAGCCCTTAATCGTTTCCTCAAGAGGTACTAACTTGCCAGCATGTCCAGTGAACACTTCAGCAACCTGGAAAGGCTGAGACAGGAACCTCTGGATCTTACGGGCACGAGCTACAGTCAGCTTGTCTTCCTCAGATAATTCATCCATACCCAGGATAGCAATGATGTCCTGGAGGGACTTGTAGTCCTGAAGAATCTTCTGAACGCCACGTGCCACATTGTAGTGTTCAGCTCCAATAATGTTGGGGTCCATAATACGGGAGGTGGAGTCAAGAGGGTCCACGGCAGGGTAGATACCCAGCTCAGCAATAGCACGAGACAACACAGTTGTGGCATCCAAATGGGCAAAAGTGGTGGCAGGGGCAGGGTCAGTCAAGTCATCAGCAGGTACATAGATGGCTTGCACAGAGGTGATGGAACCCTTCTTGGTGGTGGTAATGCGCTCCTGCATAGTACCCATGTCAGTGGCTAGGGTGGGTTGGTAACCTACAGCAGAGGGAATACGACCCAACAAAGCAGATACCTCAGAACCGGCCTGGGTGAAACGGAAAATGTTGTCAATGAAGAGCAGCACATCCTGTCCTTCCTGGTCACGGAAATATTCAGCCACAGTCAAGCCAGTAAGAGCGACACGAGCACGGGCGCCAGGAGGCTCGTTCATCTGACCATACACCAGCGCTACCTTGGAGGTCTTGTCTTTCAGAGAGATGACACCAGATTCAATCATTTCGTGATATAAGTCGTTTCCTTCACGTGTACGCTCACCTACTCCCGCGAACACGGAGTAACCACCATGGGCCTTGGCGACGTTGTTGATCAACTCCATAATGAGTACTGTTTTGCCGACACCAGCACCACCAAAAAGACCAATCTTACCTCCCTTAGCGTAAGGAGCGAGCAAATCGACAACCTTGATGCCGGTGACAAGAATTTCTTGCTGTACGGACATATCTACGAATTCGGGAGCTTCAGCGTGGATGGCTGCGGTCTTGTCGGTCGGGATGGGGCCACGCTCGTCGATAGGCTCACCGATGACATTGATGATGCGCCCGAGGGTCTCTGCGCCTACTGGGATTCGAATAGGTGAGCCAGAGTCTAACACAGGCTGGCCGCGCACCAGACCTTCAGTACCGTCCATAGCGATGGTACGGACTGTGTTCTCACCCAAGTGCTGGGCCACCTCCAGCACTAGCCGGGGTGTGCGGTTCTGTACCTCCAAAGCATTAAGAATTGGGGGAAGGTTATCATCGAACTGCACGTCAACCACGGCACCGATAACAGCCACCACCTTACCATTACCCTTGCCAGCGGCAGCTTTGGCGTAATCTCTTTTGTTGATGGCAGACACAGTAGCAATTTTGCCACATTCTGTTAGGGTTTTTTCAACTACTGTCTTCGCGGCTAAGAGGCCGCTACCAACCCGACTTACAGCTCCCAGCATTTTTGATTATATGGTGCACTTGGGCGAAAATTCGGTGCCCAACCGTACAAATTATGTAACCCTAAAAATCGGTACTATAGACACGAAACGTGAACATTTATTGAACGAGAGACTATTAGTTTACAATTATCTATGGCTACTAAACTAGGTCTTTTGCGGTAAGTGACTTGACGTAATGGTAATCCAGAAAGTTTCTAAAAACAAACAAGGTTTTTGCAAATCCTTTTCATTTTGGATGTACCGAGTCATTTACAAAAGAACGTGATTGATCTCTAATCTAATGATACTCTCAAAAACTCTTTCTATGAAATCATTTGATCTCCGTAAATTTTATGGCAGCTTGCCATCTAATTCAGATGAATAGAAAAGGTTTCCTCAGAAGTAAATTAAATTTATTAGTACTTACACAAGTAAGTACGGCCCAAAATTGCAAACTTTTTGAATTCTTTATTACAGACAAAATTAATAATCGTGGCCCACGGGTCATCACCTAACTATTCCTCAATGGTGAAGTGGTATGTCGAAATTTAATCAACATCATACGGTGTTCCGCTACAGATGAATCTATTGCAGGCGCTCAGGTACAAAACCTCTGTCACACTATAGAGCATGAGGGGCCTTGCTCGACTCCGGCTAAAAAAGGCGCGAGTGGAACACGTTGCCTCAGGCATGCTTCTGCTAGGATAACGGGCAGCCCTACCCATTCCCCAAGGCCAAAGCTCATGGAGGCATGAGAGTGTTCCGCGCTCTCCCGCGCCCTAAACCGTTGCAAGGTCGAGGCGCTACTGCGTTCACACTGAGTACTTCCCTAAGGTGTGGAGAGCAGCATCCTCGCGACAGCTTCCGCCGGGTGCCATGTCATATTATGATGAGACCTCCAATCCTCCTTGATGATTCTTACCACCACAATTGTGACGTACTCTGTGCTCAGTTGCCGAAGTCATTCTTTCCATTTGACCATTGAGATCTGGCGGGGCTTTGATCGCTATGCCTAGATTTCACAAGGCAGGGATGCCAGGCACCCGTCCAGACTCGCCACTTTGTTCCTATCCGTTTATGATCCGATTGATCTACATAATTCTGAGTGCCATCGCCTGCTGCGGAAGCTGCGGCTCGCTGCTATCACTGCATTGCGCGTCGTCTAGTTGTCTACCCAGATTGGATATTTGAGAGCTATTCTACGAATTGCGAAGTAGTGACAGATAACATACAACAAATAGCCGCTCAACACAGCCTCAAGCGTTAAACTGAATTTTGTATAAGTGCAGTTATAAACTTTGTAGTGTACGTTTAAGATTATTTCTGTTTTTTCCTCATTGCTACAAATAAAATTCAAATAAACAGATTTTCCGTTTTTAATATCACAGCCTTTACTTGATATTACCATAATGTGGTCCCTGCGTACCAAAAGATTACCGCTCGCATCCGAGGCTTAGACAAAGAATAAAGCAAAATATATAATGTTACGAGCCGGGGTTCGGGGTTAGATAGGTACACCAATTTAAAACGAAATACACACAACTCATTTAAATAATTAGCAATTAACACAATTACAATTAATTCTCACTATTTCCACTCATTCGCTATTACGAATAGTACAAGTATACTTCGCACTCGTTACCCGGTGTATCCCTTAACTAGAACTGAATGTCAACACCGTACTGCAACGTCTTATAAAAACCTCTAAAAGAAAGCTCGTGAACTTTCTCAAAACATCTTGTAAAATCAAATTGACTCGACCGCTGTTCGAATTGCTAGAACTTAGTAGAATATTCTAACTATTAGTTCCATTAAGTGTCAAAACATTGTCTTAATTGAGGTAATCTATGAGTTCTTCTAGTCGGCGCCAGCAAGTCAATTTAATAAAATAAAGCTGGAGAGGTTTTTGTTTCATTATTTGTTTGCTTAATCGGACTAATTTCTAGAACTATCAGTCGGATTCAAAAAAATCTATTTGTATAAGATAGAGTCAGTGGAATACACTGAGGAAGTTTATTTGGCTATGTAACATGACGCTACGACCCTTGGGAGCGGTGCAGTGTATATAAACGCTGGTGAAACTTAAATTTTATGGGGGGAAAAGCATACAATTTGAAATTACTCGAAACTGGTTGACACTTGCATAGTGCTCATAGGGGGTCATTTGGTTGCATACTACCTCCTCTACATCCCCTTATTGGACTGTTAACATTTTATTAATCCTTTCTACATATGTAACTTGAATTCTCTAATCAAAAGGGATTATAACTCACGGGACAAAACAAATAACTTTATAATGTACAGAATGTTTCAGAAAGGTGTGGTCATATTTTGGAGTCGTATAGTAGATTCTATAAATAACGTAAAGCGCTAACAATTTTATGAAAATTCGTGATTTGGATACCGAAATCTTAGTTTGAAACTGAAAAATTGACCGATAAAGCTAATATTTCGTATGAGAGTTGGTTGACATGAATGAAGCTATGAGTATTTAATACATTCCATTTCCACATTTTTCTGAAAATGTCTGCACAAAAAAATTAAATCATTGAAATTGACATGAAAATTCATAATATGCTGTTTAGAAATGTGCATCTACATAATTTTTTACACAATTTTTCTTCGGAAAATGCTTATTCCGAAGAAAAAATTTTATAATTGAAAATCCATTTTTTTTTCAAGATATGTCAACTATTTGTCGGGTACACATAACGCTCCTATAATTTGACCACACCTTTCTGTAACATCCTGTAGTATTTGTAAGTTAATCTTAAGACAGGAGGAGGAACAATAGTCGTGGGACGATAGTATAATGGCAACCGTTATATCTAAAATCTTAACAAAAGTGCTACTTTCATTACATGCGCAATATAAATAATATCGTACATCAATACAATTTTCAATTTTGATTGGGAATATTTTACGATGAATTCATGTGATAACCTTTACTATTTTACTTCATTAATTTTTCTCTTCCTATCTTCTCTTCATCTCACCAAATATCATATAATCACGCTTTTATTAGCAAAAAACTGTTCAAAAGTTACTCTTGGGACCGTGGACTACAATAAGTATTCTTTTAAAACTTTTAGTAGTTCCTATGTTCAATTTTCTTATTGTGATTTTAGAGAGTATGTTATGTCTTTAATTTACCATGTTCATTAGTCTTAAATAAAAATAATTATGCAAATTACGTACTTCAATAATAAATAATGGAGTGAGGGCTCAACATTCATAAAAAAATAAATACATACTGTCAAATTGTGAACCTCCTTTTCTTTCGTTGGTTAAAAGGGAACTGAAACAAGGGGTAGTTTAAGGTTTGATCCTTCAAATAAAATTTTAACAAAGAAAGTATAGAAAATCGAATGAAAATTAATTGAAAAAGTTAAATTAATGTAAGAATTTTTTTATGAATGGCTGTGGGGAATACAGGTTTTTTTCTCCCCGAGAATGTGAAATTTGACCATTATTTTTGGGTAATTTAAGAAAATGGCATTGGCAACGGTGCTTGTGACCAGTGTGACCAAATTTAGCAGAATTCTGCGATTTTAGCAGAATTTGATCTCCAATTTAGGGCTTAGCAGATTGTGTCGCAGATTTGAAAAGATCGCAGTTTTTGGCAGAATTTTTTGAAATATTATTTGAAAATATATTATATTATAATTACAGATAGAAGATTTGTGTAATTTATACGTTCTTATTGTAGGTGCAAACGTTCTGTACAAAAACGTTTGTCACAGAAGAGACAAAGAAAGCTAAAATCAAAATATGTTAATTTCTGGTGGAACACAATATACCCTTTTGAGTCATGGATTATTTGAGTGAATTATTTGAAAAATGTTTTCATTATTCAGAAATAGCAAAATCGTTTTCATGCAAACGAACGAATGCTGCCGCATTAACATATAATGTTTGAAACCTGAAGTGGAGAAAGAATCCACAGTTGGTCGATTTCGTAAAGGCCATAATGATTTTGCGTATGTCCAATACGGCTTGTGAAAGCATATTTTCTCAAATGAATAATGTAAAATCTGACTCGCGGAACAAATTAAAAAATGAACACGTTGCTTCAATCTTACATGTCAAACAGGCAGTAAAAGGACAGGGTGGGTGCGTAAATTTTAAAGTTACACAAAACATTTTTAAGTTAGCACAAAGATGGACAGCTCTGTATAAAAATATTAACACCACAGATGCCACAGAATGAATGAAATGAATAGAATAGTTCATCTAGTGAATATGTACAAAGGGCGGCCTTATCGATAAAAGCAATCTCTTACAGACATATAGTAGTATAAATATATATTATATGTAATATTCATTAGCAGAATTTTGGCATTTAAAACAAAAACAAATTTAGCAGATTTTGGCAGATATTGGCCTAGCAGTTAGCCTTTTATTCAATTTAAATCTGGTCACACTGCTTGTGACACTGGTGACATAATTGTTATTGTAATTGGAAGAATTGCAGAGGTTTAAATAAACTAGAAACTTTATATTAAATTGGAATGATATTAAATTGACAACAATGTTTCGACCACGCATTTTATCTCGAGTATGTATATACTAGAAAAGATTACTTAAACATATTTTATATATGCCTACTATTTAAGTTATTATTAGGCCATGCCATTAGTGGTGTAGTGGTTCAAAGTGACTTGCTTTGAAGATGCAAAATATTTTCAGATATTGTGGCAGCAAGGTATCAAAGCTGATTATGCAAGGCCATGTGTCCCTGTTCTGGTATATAATGATATAAATAATAAAAAAAAATCAAGAAATTTAAATACTGTAACTATGGAAGAAAGCTATGTTAAGAAGTTCATGAATGCTGTAGGTTGGATGGACCAAACTAGAACAGTAAGTAGAGAATCTCAGCTCTAATCAAAACATGCAAATCAGGCTGCTAACCTAAGACCAAATTTATTGAGCTTTACAAACCTCATTGAAGCCATCTTACACCCATTTGCAGTTTTCCTAAAATGCTGAATTAGAATGAACTCTCAATATCTAATTGTAATTGTATACAATTATGGATTTTAGTGAAGTAAAATTGTAACAGTTTCTTAATTTGGAAATACCTCTAGATGTAGTAAGTATAGTTTTAAGTTGGGCTTACAAGTAATATGTTACATAGTTTTTAGTAATGCTAATATTGAATCTGTTTTACACACAACATTTTATATATATAGCCATTACAGGTTCATGAGTTTAATATCAATCAAACAGTGAATTATTTCATATCCAAATTATTCCTGGAGGCTTCCTTCTTAGGGTATACCCTAGTCCCTGTCAGTAGACCGACATGTGATGGAACACTGTGTGGCTCTAGTGACATGATGACCTGTGGGGCCTTTGTGTGGGAGCCCCCACTTGAAGATAAGAAGCGAATTATACATATTTGTGTCAATTAAGTTAGCTTATTTAACTAACACTGTTATTAATATGTTTCAGAAATTAAAATTAACAGGATATTTTTTGTATGAAAATATACCTGACAAAGTATCTTACGTTAATTGGTTTGAAAGTTTGGAACTACCCGACACATTTAATTCATGGTTTAGTATAACGGAGTTGCATGTTTGGATGTTAATGGTTCGATATATGGCTGAAGATGTTGCCAAACCTACCACTGACAAAAAAAAGTACATTAAAGGAGATGGTCACTTTGTAAGAAATTGTATAATAGAAGCCATGTGGGCTGATGTTGCCAATAAAATTAAGTTATTAGAGGTAAGTTACTTTTTCAATTATTGAATTCAATACAAATAGAGTAAGCCCAGATTTAAATACTTTTAATTCAATTAATTTTGAATGCCCTGTGTTCCCACATTTAGTAGCAGTCTGTAATGTTTGCCAACCACCTCAGTCAGCAGAGCTCTCTAAGAAATCCAGGAGAAATATAATTGGCTTGCAAGGGATTCCTCAAAGATAAAGCCTACAGTGAGAGAATAAAAAATAAAGAGCATTGATTTCTCCGATATGTAGAGCAATATCTTCAATTATGGATTAAGGGAAAGTCCACCAGAACATAACTATATGTGTATTTCTAATGAAGGCACTTTGAACATCTTATTAACTGATATTTTTTAATGAAATTTTATTTGACTTTATCTAAGTAGTCTTAAGGATTAAGTGATGCAGATTCCATATCACTTTTAAGTTTACAATATTTTAATATTAACATACAATGTTTCCAGCTTGTTTAAGTTTCTGTGGTTTTATAAGCTGGAATTATTTTTAACCTGCATGACAGAGTTTTTTGTCATGACAACAGCAAGGGCAATAAAAACACGGGAATGGCGTAATCTGCATAAGATTTAATTTAATGTTCTTCTCGTTGCTATCCTACACTTCTAGTGGAAGATCTTTTGCAGATGTTCCATTTTTTCTTTTAATTTACTTATTGTATTTGTTTATTTAATTACAGGGTGCAAATCCAGCAATAGCTAGAAAGCAAGTGGCTGAGTTATCAGAACAGTTTCAAGCTTCTCTTGTGGCTTATGATGAAGGGCTAGATGATGACAAAGTACTAGCAGCTGCCATCTGGAGAAGATTCTATTCATTGTCGGATGATGTTAAGGTTGCACACATAGAAAGAATTGTCAAAGTTATCAGACATCAGGTATTGTTGCATGTAGATATAGATTTCTATTTATCGTCCAAGCGACGCAGATTTCCTTGCGGCATCTTAGCTGCGCATACGTTTATCGAACACCTACACTGAAAAATGCTAGTGTGATGGGAGCCTAAGGGTTAACTCAGACCAAGCGGCGAAATGCGCGAGCACTTTTAAAATGTGAATAAAATAAAAACTTTATTCAATTAAAAATAATAGAGTTATGCTGGTCCTAATGACTAACAAAAAAAGAACCCTTTTTAAGTAGCTTTTACTAGACTAGATCAAATTAAAAAAAACTGACCAACCGAGCCATGTTTGTATGTCACTTTATTGGCTTTAAAGAAATGTGTAGGACTTTGAAATAGGTTTGGTATTTTCTATTGCATGGGGTGGACTTAATACCACATCTCATTATCTACAAGTCCACCTCTTGATGCAGTGATTTCTGTCTAATTTACGCATTTTAATTACACAGATTGCAGAACTGGACAAAATTCCAAGTGAACAGTTAAGATGGAAGCCTGACATCAAATGGATAAGTATATTGAATCATTAATAAAGCTGCAGTCTCTAGTCAATAGTTAAAAGTTTGTTGTACAAATAAATCAAATTATATTTAATGAAAACATGTATTTATTTAATAATATCCTTTGAAGTAATCATTAACCTTTTTTAGAAAAATATAGGTTCATAAATATTTAATAGGCTTAAACGTTTTTAAGACGTCAATTTTTCAGCGCGTCACCTGATTTTATGTATATTTTAAACATAAAACAGAAAATATGGTTTTTGAGTTTTCAGTGTCACTTGTCTCCCTTAGTGCTGGACCAACAAAAGAGAAAAAAAAAGAGATTATAGACGATTGACATGTTTAAAATGAAAGTCGAATAATCTGTCCATTCGTCATGCTTTGTTTACAACCTGCTGCAGAAAATATTTATGTGATGTTTATGTTTTAACTATCACCAAAACATTTATAATTCTATCAACATTCAGGGCGCGTTGAAACAGCATTGGCCAAGCTGCAGATAGCACTATGTTCCTGAGCTTAAAGAACCACAATAAACCAACCGTCTGACAAAATAACACAACATTCGATTATTTTTAATTATTTATTTAAAAAAAAAACAGCAATAAATTCAGTTTCTATGGGTCATTTTGGACCAATTGCTCAACATTGATGAAACCTATACTTACTATGTGAAAGCTTTTGTGGTATTATTTAATTCTTATTATGGCAGCCAAGTCGAAATCGAGCAAACATGATATTTTAGAACGTTTTGAATACTGAGAAAGCGTAAAATTCATAATATGTGCAACTGTAAATAAAATAAGTTTTCCTAGTATTTTTGTAAACATACGAGTACACCGTGCACAGAAATACCCAGCGAGACCTCAGACTCCCTGCCCGCAGGTAGAACCAACATCTAACAAAGAGTATATAGAAAAAGAGAGAAAACAGATAGAGAATAGAGATGCTCTATTCTAACTAGATAATAGACTTGTTGTTAATAATTATAAAATATTGATAAAAATGAATGTACATCAAATTAAATGTTGATGAATGTATGAACATAAATATGTTGTTTGTTTTGTTCAAAATTTATTAGTTACTCCTACTAACTGCCAATTAATACCATACCCAAATACCCAAAATGTTCGCGCTCGCGACTTGGCTCCCATAGTAATAATTAAAAAATACCCCAAAAACTTTAACTTGCCATAAGTTTCAGGGTTGTTAAGAATTTGGTCCAGAGTCCAGACTCCATATAATGTTGCCCATATTTATTTTTACTGTTCCTGGTTTGATTGTGTCAAATATTGAGCATACAAACTTTGCAATTCTTCGCATTTTCGTCTGTCCCATAGGACAGTTGTTACTACGTTACACATTTGATTCAGCTTGCAGTAAATGTTGCAATGTGGTACGCGATAATCGCTCAATTTAAAATGGAAAGCGGCGTAAATATCAAGTAATTCCCTATGGGTAGTCACCATTCTGCGAACTAAGTCATACATTGATTCAGAAGATAAATCAGAAAGGGCGTAAGTGTTTTTCATATCGTAAAGCTTGAACCAATGAGGTCTTCTGTTCGGTGTAAGATTTGCTTCGGTGAGATTGTAGACGTAAGTCTCGATGTTTACAGGCGCCTGCAAAAAAGTAATTTTGCGTTAGTTAAATAATAGGTTTACATAGGTTAAATAGATAGGTTTACATATAGCTGGTTTGCGAGAATATCGACATAATTCAAAATTCAGTCGAATTGAACTAAATATGCCAAACGATTATAAATCTTTGATATTTTATCGTGAACAGAGATGCAACGCCGATTTCGTGCTAACATTCGTTAGAAAGCGATAAGTTCATTATAGCCCAGTCAAGGAACTAAAATACCTAAATTTTGGATAAAAAATGAATGGAATTTCGATAACCGCAGTCTGGACAAGTGTTGCGTCATTTTTTTTTAACAATTTAAGGGAACAAAAGACTTTTTTACATTTCATGTGATATCTCGTTTTCGGTACGTTTTTCGTCATTTGTGCGCAAAGCATTTTTGTTCTTCATTAAATTACCTACAAAATGAGACCTGTTCAAAGTCACTAAATGCTTTTGTTTAACAGCAAATGAAGGTCAAAGTTTAAAAAGAGCGCTTTTTCAACATTTAATAACTTTGAAAGGAACGTATGTAGAAGTCTGAAACTTTCTGAAATTGTAGCTTGTGATGATACTAAAAAGTGCTATAAATTTCAGCTAGATTGGTTTTAAACTTTTGAAATTATTAACGATCATTTTATTTTTTTTAGCCTTAATTGCGAAATGCGCCATTTTTTTTCTAAACTACTAAAACTAGTCGGAGCAGCTTAGAAAATTCATAAAACCATTAAAATTTATGCGCCCGTTGGAGTTTTTTAGAAATATTTATTTTAACGTTTATACGTTTTTTTACGCGACGTATTAAAAATGGGGTTTACTTGGCGGTGTGCTAGAGGCCTTAAAGTCTAAAAAACACTTGTTGTATACTTACGTAAGTTGCAGGATCGATGTCAACGATTTTGTAGTTAAGATTGTAGAATGTGTAACTAGTAGCACTGCCGCCGCCCCACGCTACGTTTATAGGCTTTCCTTCTGGATTGACGAAGATCTTGAACTGATCTGCGTGAGTGTGTCCATTGAATTCAGCTGCGATTGTTGCGGTAAATCTAAGAGAGATAAGAATATTTGTATTTTTTACATAAATATAGAATAATCATAAATTTAAAATTTCAAAACACCCCCGACTCGAAAATCCCTTTAACGATTACAAAATGCCTTACATCATTTTGGAAAAGAGCTGATACTCGTACACTGCTAGACCGATATCAACCAAACATAGCTAAGAACCACCGCAAGGAAACTGGCTTTCAAATGAAAAAAACCGTATCGAAATCGGTCCATCCGTTTGAGAGCTACGATGCCACACACACACACACACTGCACCGATCGTGGTCTCAGGTGGACGTGTAGGTAGGTATATGTATATTTATAAATAGGCTGTGTTTTTTTTTGTAATTTGATTTTCTAGTTGCATCTTATTACGGTCGTACATACCTGTTTGTACTATGACAAGATGCCACCAAAAAATTAGAAAAACAGAAACGTGGTTTATATTTATGTGTAAATAATTTAAAAGTAAACGCACGAACTCTCACATACACCGCTTGATTTTCATCTTATTGTGGCTGTTACCTGTTCACAATCCTGTTATATTCCCTAGACCACGTGTGAGTCAAGTCACCGACTCCAGGAGGGATGTGAGTAATAATATGAACTTTCTCTCCAGCTTGTTCGGCTTGAGATAACTCGCTAACCAACCAGTCTAAATGTTTCTTCGCATCGAGAGGATCGTACGTCAACCACCTAAAACATTTTAAATTCAAGTGTTACTATCAATTATTTCAGGTAGAGGGACTAATCGGTGCGATACTGTTTATCTAAGAGAAAATAAAAATATTTGCCTTTTACGCTTAGCCGTTTTTTGCCCTTCACGATCAGAAGGTCTAAGTAGCAAAACGTCCAACATCGCGAAACGTCTAATGAGCAGTAAGCCTAATTAGCAAAATGTCCATGTAGCAAAACGTCCAACTCTCAGATGGTCTATGTAGCAGAACGTCTACTTAGCAAATTGTCATTTTTAAAATGTGTACACTCATGACAGAAAGTGAAACTCATATATAAGAAAGAAAATTATTTGTTATAAAAATGTTGTGTTAAAAAGTACAAGCTTTTTACATATTATTAGGATATTAGGCGCACAAATTCGCCTGAATTTATGCACCTAATGTCCTTTTAATATGGCCATGGTTCACTAAAAATTTAAAGGAACTAACTTTTTGAGTCTCAAGCTTTTGAAGCTCTCTTTTGTATTTGACATTAAATATTATATCTTTCTTCTCTTATTTCCTTTAAATAACATATTCCTATATTTGCGATTTTGACAAAGGGCTTCTTTTCCAAGAGCTTTGAGGAATAGTAGCAGGGTTGGCTTTGATTTTATATTCGTGTTGAGCCACATTTTTTTTTTGCTTGTGGAAGCCCCCTCGGGCCGTCACACCACTGGGGTTTTCTCTTTAATCAAACCGACTACAATCACATGCCGTACTGCGCCTTAAATAGGAGGGTACCGGGAACAGCTTTTATTAAGACATCCGGACCCCCTGGCGCCTGCCTTCTGATTCTGATTCTGATAAAAAACCTCTCAATTAAGTGACGTCCAGGCACACGCAGATGCCGCCTCCTCGCGGGGGGCCACTATAGTAGTTGGAAGGGTAAACCCGTCCCGTCCATCCGCGGCCACACTCAGGGTGGCATGAGGCGCTGGAAAGCGCGCCTCTGCCGCCTGGTTCGCCGCCGGCGAATTGAGTCCGAGTGGAGGTCATCCTCCCAGACCCTTTCCGCCGCCTCCTTCTGCGAGACGACTTCCCGACAGAAGGTTACAATCGCGGTAAAATTCCTATCGCTACCGGCCATGCAGAGTATGACGGCCGGTCGCGACTGATCCTCCCCAATGACTGCAGTGAGGGCCCGACGCTGCGCCGCCCAACTGGGGCAAACCGCCAGCGTGTGTTGAGCCGAGTCCTAACTGCAGTCGCAGTAGCAATTAAATACACGAAAAACAAATGAGTAATGCTAATCAAATAGCATTCACGACAATGAGTTTCAGTCACCATTAAAAAGATGAAACGCTACTAGTAAATAGACCAAGGAGTATATATATACCTACATATTATAATGCCGTGTCTGTTTCCCTCCCGATGTAATAGTGTATGTTGCATGTGTGCCTGAGTATCCAGACATTTTGAGAATGTGACGATTTGCTAAATAGACGTTCCGCTACACAGACCATCTGAGAGTTGGACGTTTTGCTATATGGACATTTTGCTAATTAGGCTTACTGCTCATTAGACGTTTCGCACTGTTGGACGTTTTGCTACTTAGACCTTCTGATCGTGAGCCTTTTTTGCGACCTAACTAATTGCGATCAGTACCTATGTTAATGAAAAACCAAGAATACCTTGTACCTAATAGTTGTACGCTAAGCGAAACCGAAGCGAAACTGCTTGCTCTAACGTATAGATTTTATTATGATTATGTCTCTTTCCCACTTGATTTAGCGTTTCGTTTTTGGCGTTCTGCTCAGTCGCCCGGTTACACCTTCGCCCTTAGCCCGCCATTAAGTATGTTGTTTCCCGTTGGAGGTGTGACTGTCAAATTTTAAATTAACTTATTTTGTGTCGGCGCCAAATAATAAAATGATTAATTACCTACGTATAGCCATGTCCATTTCTACGTAGGTACATATAAAATTTAGATAATTAATCAGTTTGTTGTTTGGCGCCGACTCAAAATAAGTTAATATAAAATATGATAGTTTATGTAAATAAGCTCAAGACTTAAGAGCTTTATTTATTTATTGCTTTTTAGTTATTTCGTCGGTTTAATTTTTTGTTAAAAAGATTTTTTTAATTGTACGACTTTGCACGGTGTAAATTCTATTTACCTACACCGTGCAAAATGTTGCACAGGTGGGCACTTAAATCTCAAACTAGACATTTCTTAATTGTCTGGCGGTCGAAATTTAACTTTTGAGTATAACTTGAACTGTCATTGTAAGTATAAACTTTTGTACCATGACAGGTCAAAATATATACCTACTGGACCTTTACGTAGCCGTTTTTACGTAACTTTTAATTTCATAGCACTCCTACATATACACTCCAATTATTCCCAATTTGTCCGTGCAGGTTTGCTTAAGAAATGATAAAGATTGTGGTCACTGTGTGGTCTTTATGTCATTATTTCCTTTCTTCTTTGTGTTTTTTTTATTACTAGGTACAATTATTACGCAATTATATTTGATAATTACAAAAAACTAATCATACCTAAATCGTGAATCAATAATTTGATTTCAATTTCGCTAACTCGGTCTGTAAATATATCGTTCGCTTATCAACTGTTGAGTTAGGGAGATGTTATTAAAAGGTGCAAATGATTTACCAGTTAGATGTGAAAGCCACATTGTTATTTAAAGAAATAACTCTTAGTCCTGGCCGCAATAATATAGAGAATTCTCCCCGATCCCTTAAATTGGTTTTTGCGTCTTCAGTTAGGTAGTGGTCCCATTTCTTGGCAAGTCCGTCATAGAGCCAAGTTGTGTTGAGGTATTCTCCTGTGACCGATGATGGAGCAAATCTAAAAGGCAATAAATCACTTTATACATCGCGCAACAATAAAAAAGTACGTTATTATATGAAACAAAACTCACTGGTTTGTCGGTTGCGATTCATGGTTGCCAAGAGTTGGTATAACCCATACATTATCGCCAAAACTTGATCTAATTTTTTCTATGAGGTAGTGGTTCACTCCGTTGATTAATTCGTATGTAGTTTCCCATACAAAATGGTCAATGGTATCTCCGACGTAATACACTACGTCTATATCCTGTAAAACGACCGAATACAATGTTAACGATGAGCTGTGAATATATACCAAAATCTAACCAAATGATTTGTTTCTATGATGGAATGATATACATAGGTACCTTGTGTGTCTCCGCGACTCTGTCAATAAGATCATCGAATGCCCAAAGTGGCGTATCACAGTTCCTGTAATCACCCCAGAATCCCGCCGGCACAACAGGTGTCCTTACTGTGTTCTTATCTGAGTTAGATTTGGATTTGTGGTTCTGCGGTAAGGATTGTCCCACTCTGCAACAAGTTGGTTCGCCGCACTCGGCTACCCCGAAAGGTTCGTAATGGGGATCTATGTGGGCGTCCGTAATAAAGGCAATTTTCAGTGGTTTCGTATCAATAGCAGGTGGCTGCGGAATGAATTGGGCACATTTCTTTAGGTATAATTTTTTGTTAATTTAAGTTTTAACCCGATCGTAATATATCTAGGTGTACTTACGTTGCTGGGTGTCGCTGGTGGTGGTAGATTTACTTGCCACTCAAATCTAGAATCCTCGACGCTACAGAAATTTGGGTTGTTAGAGTTTTGTAACACATGTCCACAGAATGATCGCGGCGTGGCCTCGGGCGTAGTTCTAACGATGTGCGTAATTATTGGCTAAAATATTAAAACAAAACAATACAATTAACTCGGACGGGGTGTTAAAGCGCGGTAATTAAGCCTAACCCATCTCAAAGTGGAACTTTCAGAAGTCTCAGGTCGTAATGGAAGAGGAGAAGTAGTAATCGTCTAGCGGACTTTAGCATCATGATCGAACCGCCAACACTTGCGTGATAGGCGATGAGTTGATCACATAACGTTAACTTAAGTTGAGCACATTTTACAATATTTGATTATAATTTAGGAGTCTGATGAGTAGTTTAGAGAGTTTAGTTTAGTAAAGAGCAGACGGGTTACCTACACGTGCGTTGCCGCCCTTTAAGGTGGGAGTAAGAGAAGAGGGGGAGGGGGGGAAGATTGGGGAGAGGGGAAGGACGGGAATAGGGTTAGGGCCTCCGGTAACCTCACTCGCGCGGCGAAATGCAGCATTCCTTCACTGCCGGTTTTCTGTGAGGCCGCGGTAACGAGCGGAGTCGAGCCGGCCCATACGTGCCGAAGCATGGCTCTCCCACAAAAACCTAAATACAATTACATACGTGCCACGCATCACACATTCCAAAGAGAGAAGTAGGTCAACAATTGAATTTTACTAAACCGGCATCCTACGACCGACGTAACAAATAGTAAGAGTTTTCCAGAGATTAGAGTCACTTGCCAAGGGTAGGTACAGCAAGGCCATTAGTCGATTAATTTAACATATGTATAGGGAAATACATACCACGTTCAGTGAAATAGCTCCATGACAAATGTGTTGGCTTTGAATATTCAGGTTTGCGCATAGATTAATGACCACATCATTTAATTCTTCGTCCGTTTGGCCACTATGGACACCATGAAATAATGTGGCAAATGCACTCTGACAAACTAGGCATTCGATACTCTGGAAAATATAATATTCGTTATACTTATCTAACTAAATATTGATTAGGTTTGTAATGTAACGAAACACATCTAACTTTAGTTTATAAATATGTTATTTTTAAGGTAAGTCAAGAATCCATCATATATTATAAGCAGCAAGTTAATTATTGTCTCAGCAGCATCTCCGCAGTCCATGTTGCCAGATTTTCGTTAAACATGATAAAGTTGAATATCTTATTAATTAATAATTGAGATTTCTTGCGGGCGTGCCAAATAACTACTACTGGCACAAAGACTACAATGAATCTATACTAATATAATAAAGCTGAAAACTTATTTTGTTTGTTTGTTTGTTTAAAGGGATCGTCCATTAATCACGTGATGTTTTTTGGAATCTACTTAAACCCTCCCCCCTCGTGATACGTTATTTTTTAAGTTCAAAATATATTTAAAATTTTCAAAATATTATCTTTAAATACAGATTGATATAATAGCGCGTTCTACAAAAAAATAAATGCACGAGATATCTCACTATACCCAGGGGGGAGGAGTAGTGAGATCTCTTCTCTCGTGTATTTATGTGATGTTTGTTTTCCGAACCCCCACCCCACCTCGAACCTCACGTGATTGAATAATGGTCAATCCCAAACGCGCTAATCTCTAGACCTACAAGTCGGATTCGTCGAGGAAGGTTATAATGCCACCAGTACTATAATGTATAGTATCGCACCTACTATATTTAGACCAATTGTATACCTATATGTATTATAGAAAAATAATAGATATAGTACGAAAAATACTATATTTTTAATGCTAAGTCAACTGTCGCTATTTTAACTGTAACTGGAACAGTTTGTAACACTTACACCCCTTAATCCCCCCCCGATCACAGGTCATTATCACGTCTATAATTTCGATAACATCTATCCCACTAATATTATAAATGTGAAAGTTGGATGTAGATAGCTGGAGACCTGGACTAACATATAGGCTACTTTTTATCCCGATATTCCCACGGGATCGGGACTTACGCGGGTGAAACCGCGGGGCCCTGCTAGTAGAATATAAATTCCACACACACAGTTCAGTGTAAAAACATTATCAAATTAGTATAGGCATTCTAGGCCGGGGGCAACAGCACGTCAATGTGATTGGCAAGTGCGCTCGAACATTAACGGCAACTGTCCAGACCATGAGTCAAACAACATCTTTCTCATAGTAGAAGAAAAAGTCTTTTGCTTCTCTGGTGCCATACTTAATTATGTATTACTAATCTAGTCAATATGCATGATGATAACCGATTTATTATCGTTAATCATTAATAGGTAAACGTTTTTCCTAAACACCAGGAAACCAGAACAGGAACAGAAAACCATCGTAAAACTGTTCAACCGAAGTCTTCACTTGAAGGCGGTACTTGCCCGGTTGGGCACATTCAGCAGCAGAACAAAACAGAAGAGAGCAGAACTTTGCTGTATCCTTTCAAAAACTGTTTTTGATAAAAGTTATCTAGCTCGTATCGTGAAAGATAAGTACGCAGGTGATATTAAAGTGATGCAATAAAAGTCAGATTACGAACGAAAATGATTAATGATTCTATTTTGATTTGGTTCTGATTTTAAGTTTTATAATTAGAGTTCTAGAATAAGTCCCTTCAGTGCCATTGTGATAATTTATTGGTCAATTGTTTCAATTTTAAACCCGAGAGTAATGAGTTCATAGTTAGTGTATTTATTATAACAACCAAGCTCACGATCCACCTAGATATTAAAAATATATATATAGTATCACGTGATGAGAATTCTTAGTACCTACGCATTTAAAAAAAAAATTCGCCAACTAAGCAACGTGAAAAATTGGAATATTTAAAGTTCACGTATAGAAGTGCAGAAAGCTAAAAATTTTCAACAATATGATGTGTTAAAAATTACGTGAAAACAGCTACATTAAACTACACGCGTCTACTAGCCACAGAACTGGGAATACTTATTGTTATAGTCAGTGGTGGATGAACAAACTTGCGCCTATTTAAATTTTGCCGCCCCTACCGACCTCGAGTACTTATGATTCGATACCCCCAGTTCACGATCATGTTAATAAATTTTTTTTGGCAATACAATTATAAGTTTATGATTTGTGCACTGTCTTAATTACACCACATTTTCAGGATAAATATGAATATTTTTAAGTTCTGTAAGACAAAAAAACCCCATAATTTGCCGCCCCTACAATCTGCCGCCCTAGGCTTCAGCCACCAGCCAATGGCACTGGTTATAAGTACGTAAGTCTAAACAATGACAGTTCAAGTTATTCTGGCCAATGTAACAAACTAAAAATGAATTAAGGTCAAAATTCGACCACCAGGCGGTCTCTAGTATAAACAAATAAGTACTAGCAATTCCCCGTAGTTTCACCTGCGTGTATGGCCATTGCTCTTATGGGTTTATAGTCATTACACAATCAATGCAAAAATAATGATGACTGACTGTAGTTTCAGAGAAAAGCACGTTTAAATAAAGAAACTATCAAACAAAAAAACTCTAGCTTGAAAGATCACCAGTGTCTTCCCCCTGATTCAATCTTCATACATTTTCTTACCGATTTTACAAATGACTCGTCCAAAGCTTCCGGGTTTTGTTTTGGCATTCGAAGAATATTTAATGCATCTTTAAGCTGTCCAGTTTCGGCTTCTGTTAATTCTTTTTTCACGTATGTTCTGAATATTTCCTCTACATTATCTAAAACCAATTGTAGTATATATATGTAGGTAAGTCTTGAAAAAATTACAACGTGGCCCCACTTACAAAGTAATATCTTATCTGAGGTGGTGGATATTAAGACTATTGCCGTCAACCCAGCATTTTGGGAATGAAAGATGGGAAAATTGGGAGTGTATTGGAAAAAAAAGGTAGACTAAGAAGGGAAGGCAATGGGCGGAAATGGATAGGTATTACTTATACGGATTGCAAATAAAGAATACTGAATAGTGATGGATTGGGGAGTGTAAAACGATTATAGATGTATTGTTTAACATGAAGGAGAATACAACAAATACAATATTAGGTAAGTATGAAATGGGCACCTGCAGAATTATTTTCAGGGAGGTACATAGCTGCTTCTACACATTACGGTATTTATTTAGCACTTAGTAGCAAGTTTATGTCAAATTCAAATATCGCGAGAGTTTAATTTAAAGTCTCTGGAACGCATCTTTGTTGTGTGTGACGTATGGTGTTAAGGCGTGGAATCCTGTGGAATCGGTCAACGATGATGGTAGACGCGAGTCACACGAGGCTAAAAGTTTGTGCATGCTCAGTGTTCATAGGAAAAGGGTAGAGGACACTGATTTCAATGACAAAGTGGTGGACAAATTTGGACAACAACCTAGACGCCTTACATAAGTTTGTATAGTAGACCTCATGAATAATATTTAAAGCACTGACAGTTTTAGGAAAATGTTTGATTTTAAATAAAATTTGATTTTTAATTTAAAACTGACAATATGAATTTGAAAATAATTGCTAAAGCTCTAGCGAAAAATATTTCGTGAGAGAGAAAGCGGATGAAGGACGACAGGATCTTAGGTAATAAATTATTAAGAATATTTATATACTAATACCCGCATTTGCCGCAAATGTTGACATAGAAAATAAATAAATAAAATCTTTCAATTTTACATGAAAATTGATATTATTTTTCTTTGTTTAGAAAGGTTTAATGTGCACACGTGTACGTTTTTTTTTTCAAAATATAATCCTAAAATATGACAAAATCTTTCTGTAACAAATTTTATGATGATTCGATATTTTATGTTTGGTTTTAAATGAAGTTAAATGTTTACCTGCTGTTAAAAGTTGTGATGCGAATGTCGAAGCTAATATCGTTATCACTAAAATTAACACCCTCATCTTACCCGGTCGATTGCTTAGCAATGAATGATAACTGAGAACACCACTTGTAATAAATAGATTCTGTTACGCCAGTTGTGTTCGTACTGTAAATTTTGATTCTAATGATCAAAGTTGCGGGGCTAATCACTTAAAGATACCGATATTTATCGTTATCAGACGCATATTTAAAAATGTATGTGTGCAATGTAGAAATCATCAATAAGTCGTCAAATAATAAATAAAAACTAGTGGCTCTTTGAACAAATCACGAATCATGTTCTGATGACTAATTTCACGTTATGAACATTTACAAAACGTGTACCTATCAGTAGCTGATAAATTCATCATCAATCAAAATTAGTCAATCTATAGAAATTATAGAGTGATATGCTTAATTTGCAGTACACCCAGATACGAATACCAGCACTTTCGTTTCTGGGCGTACTGCGAGGAGGTTTTCTAGTCAAGCACCCTAGATCATTTAAATATTATTAAGTGTTTCTCAAAAGGTAAATAAGTTTTTTAAAAGCTGAGCAATTCGGTGCATTATAAGGTACAAATTAATTCCTGTTCTTTGCTCTTTGGCGAAGACAGTGCTGCTTCAGGCTAATGTTCCACCGAATCAACAGTGTTTTATTAGATTTCCTTTGACATAGTGGACACGATCTGACATATGCCGCCATTCAGGTTGTACTAGCGCAGGAGTCAGGGAATTCCAATATCTATTGTACTGTTGAATGAGTTAAGTAAATTATAATTATTATTCAGCCAATCGGTAAGCCTACCTGGCTACGGACATGCACAGAATCTGTTCGCGCGTACAAGCCTTTGATTATATATATATGTATATGTCTAATCAAAGGTACAAGCAAGAAAACCCTGTAAAGAATTCCTTATCAGAGGCGGATGTGTGACGTGTGTGTCATCGATTTGTTCGGCACCGTCTGACACAGATTTCCGCCAGGTAAAGCCGTAGTAATGTCCGATTGTCCGGCAACGGACCGAAATGGTGACTTAAAAGTCACCATTTCGGTCTTGTTTCGACACCAGGAAGTGTCTTGAAGAAAATCTCTGTAAAAGGATATAAATAAAAAATAAAAAATATTTTTCAGCATAACATAAGTAGATGTTAAAAACAGTAGTTGGTAGTACATTCACATTATAAAGACAAAATGGTCTCAGCAAATGAATGACAGCGCAAAGGTTCAGACTGGTTCAATCGGGGTGAATTTTATAAAAACCGAATAGCATTGACATACAGAATTTCTTGTATCTACTTGTTAGAGTTTAAATTTCGAATCCAATCCGATTTAAACAATTTTAATCATTTATTTTCTATTTTTGTTTAAAAATGCGGTATCACTTCAAGACCCAGCCAGACGTGCCATTGCTTTGAATAAAATAGCAGCTTTTGCACTCAGCTTCGCTCTTGTGAATGTAGATTTTGCCAATTAATGCAGGTTCCTTTCCCTTTCCCTCGGGAACAATGGGGACTTTTTTCAGGATGAAACCGGTACCCTATGGCTTTTCTATTTCCCTGATAACGTGTTTGCAAAATTTCATTATTATCTGTTAAGTATTTAGGGTGTAAACAAACAAATAAAAAAACAAATTCACTTTCGCATTTTTTGTACAGGGTTTTTCAAGTAGAGCGCTCGAACTCTGAAATGAAATATAACAACCTGTGTAAGTAGCATTTGTCAGATTGTCACAATTGTTATTTTATTGTAAAAGACATTCGATGTATGGAATATAATTTCAGCCAAATGGCCCCCGCGAGTCCGCTGTAGGTGGTGTATCCTGGTGGACCAGTTTTGGACAACATCTTCGCATAAAAGGGGCTCAATTTCATGAAGAACGCGACTTATGTTGGCCTTCAGGGGGCAATTGTCTGTAGTTTGCCTGCATGGATCAGAGATTTTACATAGCCCCACAGAAAGTAGTCGTGCGGTGTTAAGTCGCACGATCGCGGCAGTCAGTTGATGTCGCCACCACGCGAGATGACGAAGTCCTCGAACTTATCATCCAATAAATTCAATATTTCCCGTGCAGTATGGCTTGGATACTCGCACAGACGGCACTGCTTCATCGATCACCGGCCCGTTTATCTCGAAATTTTTCATTAAACGACGAATTGTCGACTCTGCAGGACGGCCATGAAATATGAATGCCATAAGTTGAACGGAACGCACGTACGTTAGGAATAGAATGAATAGAGCATTGATTTTCCAAGTATATGACCACATCTTTCTGTACCTAATGCAAGGCAGTCGCAACGTCTCGCAAATGCAACGTATCATTTGGCATGGCATCATGTTGTTAGTTGAGATTTACCCTAGGACAACATGTCATCGTTGGGGTCTGAAAAACGGAGGGTGAGTGGTGGAATTTCCTCCTCAATTAATAAGTAACAATTGGTTTTCGCCAGTTAACGCCTAATTCACTTAATTTCACTGTAGCGTGCCCTAACCTACTAAAAGTTGTAGAATAAATAATTTTTATTTAGGAATAAAATAAAATTTAAGGTGAAAATAGACTAATAGGTTTTTTTTGCTTTTAGTTATTTTTATTTTTGATAGTTTTTTCTACCAAACCTTATTTCTTTAGTACGCAGTAACAAGTAGTCTTGAATGATTTTTTGTGCCTACACTGTACGATGTCTGATGTCGGCCACCACGCAGACAAAGTCGCGGGCAAAAGCTAGTATCAGTATAAAAAAGTAAAGAATAATGTTTCATAGATTTTAAATTCAAAACGTACGCAGGTGAGTATAATAACCAGCGGCGGAATTATACATTTGCCGCCATTAGGCTATTAAAATTTTGCCGCTCCTACCGGTCGGTCTATCTAATTCAATACCCCAGGACAAGACATAAAAAATAATGTAGGCCCCAAATTTGCCGCCCTAGGCTTCAGCCTACTCAGCCTGCTGGTAAATCCACCACTGCTAATAAACATAAAAAGGAAAGAAAAAAAGACGGTACATTAACCATAAATTAAAACGAATTTTATTAGAAAAATATGCTACTACAGTATAAATGATAAATTCTAAAACCTTGAACTCATTATTATTCGAAACTAAGTAGCTGCTCTTCCTGTCTCCTACTATGTCGTGCTGGACTCTGTCGGTCCATGATTGTCACAACACCTAGCTTTTAAGACCTTTTGTAACATTATGGAGTGCAATAAAGACTGAAATTGAAGTAAAAGCGTAATTACTAAAAACATTTCCTGGATCACTCATTATTCAGGACGAATTAACAATTAATGCAGATTTGACCTATGTACAAGATATGCAATTATTGATTTTATGGTGATAAAAACTTAATGAATTTTTAAAAAGTACAAATCCCACTAATATTATAAATGTGAAAGTTTGGATGGATGGATGCATTGATGTTTGTATTTCTTTCACGCAAAAACCACTGAACCGATTGCGATGAGACTTAGTATGTAGATAGCTGGAGACCTGGATTAACGCATAGACTACTTTTTATCCTGATACTCCTACGGGATCGGGACTTACGCGGGTGAAACCGCGGGGCACTACTAGTATATACTATATGTACTTATATGAAGAAACAAAGACATTTATCTCGGTTCTACAAATTGGTAAAAAATAAAGCGAAGTTTATCTTATTCCGGTGCATTTTATAATTAATTCATTAAATAAAAATATATATCAGTATTATTACAGTATAAAGTTCTGTTATGCTACATAAAAACATAATGGTCACAATCGGATCACTAGTTTCGGAAAAAAAAACCTTGACAAATATACACCTTTAAAATTTTGTACATTGTCTGGAAACCCTAATAAATTCCACATGTTGTGAATATTTTGCAGTTCCCATAATATTACATACCTGTCGAATTGATAACCTCCTTTTTTGAAATCGGTTAAAAAAGTAAGTGGTAACACTTCATTTTTATACTCAAACTTGCAAGTGTAACAACCCAGAACATAACTAAGTAAATACAAAAATGTAGATCTAAACAAAAACTTATACAAGATGTTACAAAAATGTAGATCTCAACAAAAAATTATACAGCATGTTACAAAAATGTGTGGTCATATTTTAGGGCAGTATAGTAGAGCCCATAAATAACGTAAAGCGCTAACAATTGTTGATAAATTCATGATTTTGGATAAAAAAATCTTATTTTGAAAGCTTAAGGCTACTTTACGCCGGAGCAACACTGTGCGGCATTGCAGCATGCCACAAGGCCGCATGCCACAATAATTAAAAATGTTGGACATTGTGGCAAGAATCGTGTGGCAGGGCGACACCTTGCGTCATGTCATCATGTGGCAGACTGTCGCAGCTTGTATCCAAACACGATGGATTCCATGCGACATTTTTGGTGCGTCAAAACAGTTTCTTGTTCTGTTTGTATTTGTTTTGTTTGAATGTATGGTGTAATTAATTGTAGTAAATGTTCAAAGTCCTCATTTGACATTCTGGTAAAGTCTTTAAATAAGGCACCATCATCTGCTTTTATTTTTGTTAGTAAACTAGTCCGTGGGCCGTTCTGGACACAAAGAACACCCAGACTCGGGTGGGAATCGAACCCACGACCTATGGCGTAGTCAGGGTCACTAACCACTAGGCCAACAGGCTGCTGCTAAAGTTACTTGATCAGCCATTCTATGGTTTCTAGTCCCCTCGATCGATCAAGTAGGCAGAACAAAAACACTCCAATAAATTTTTCCATGCTTTGAAAATGATCTAGGCACGATGTTGCCTCGGCGTAAAATGGTCTGCCGCATGCCACAATTACCGCAAATGTTGGTTCTTTGTGGCATACTACAAAATGACGCCACAATATGTAGTATGCGGCAATGCCGCACAGTGTTGCTCCGGCGTAAAGTAGCCTTTAGAATTTCGTAAGGCTGACACATGAATGAAACTATGAATATTTAATATCAAGGATGTTGATGGAATGGTAGGACTTTTCAGAAAATGTCTGCATAAAAAAAAATATTGATATTGACATGAAAATTCATAATAATTATTTTGTTAAGAAATGTGCACCTATCCCAAAAAAAGCATTTTCAGACAAAAAAAATCTTTTAATTTTCAAGCTTAATCAATAATTACCTACTGCACACCACATCTGGTAGAATATATTCTACAAATATTTATTTATTATAAACACATATATACACTACACGACCCGGTTGACATTATCGGAATATGATAATTGACTACATAGTCAAATCAATTTCTGTTTATTACAACGGTAGGTAATATACGTATACTGAGAGATTTGACGTCAAAATTAGTACATAATTGTTTGGTTTTGTAATAAAAAATTCTAACAAATACATGAAAATGACAATGCTACAAGAACTTATTGTCAACAGAAAAGCAAGAAAGCACAATGGGCGCGTGTCGTGCTTGTGAAACGTGCGTACGAAATCTTTATACACGATAAAGATTTCGCAATTCTTCGCATCTCTGTCTCTCCCATAGAACAGTTATGACTGT
This sequence comes from Euplagia quadripunctaria, assembly GCA_963859945.1. NCBI lineage: Eukaryota > Metazoa > Arthropoda > Insecta > Lepidoptera > Erebidae > Euplagia > Euplagia quadripunctaria. The sequence continues at coordinate 1,838,142 of OY982567.1, read as the reverse complement.
ATCACAAAGGCGATCAAGTTTGCAACTGGTGTTGCAGTCAGAATTGACATCGCTCAATTTGGAGTTGAAAGCGGCATACACTTCAAGCATTTCCTTGTTCGTAGTCACCATTTTGCGAACCAAGTTATACATTGATTCTGGAGACAAATCAGGAAGAGCAAAGGTATTTTTCATATCGTAAAGCTGGAACCAATGGGGTCTTCTGTTCGGTGTAAGATTTGCTTCGGTGAGATTGTAGACGTAATTTACGATACTTTCAGGTTCCTGCAAGAAAAAAAGTAAGTAATAACAACTTCAAATAGCCCTATCCTATGACATCTTGTGTGGTAACTGCAAGTTTTATCATTAAAAAGCCTGTTTAATCTGCGTTAAAATCAAGTTGAAGGATTATTTTTAGTCATAGTCGCATTTAACTAAAATTTCATTCATACATAAAAATCGAGTATAATAGTTTTAACAGTCATTATATACAGTTACCGGCACGAGTCGTGAGCATACTTTTTATTTGTCGATATGAAGTTGACCACGCTGACGCTGCTCGTGATTGGTTCGCCAGTCGATGCTCGTCGTCTATTGGGTACTATACTATGCTTAAGACTCGTGCCGGTATCTGTACCTAACTAGAAACCCGCCCCGGCTTTGCACGGGTGGCAAAGCATTATTGATTTTTTTCGGACATCTTCAACAATCATCGTCATATTTTAACTATTTTACACAAAACTTTAATAAAATACTGCACGTAAACCTTCCTCGTGATTCACTTCATCTATTGGTGAAAACCGCATTAAAATCCGTTGCGTAGTTTAAAAGATCTAAGCGTATAGAGAAACAGACGGCGGAAACCGACTTAGTTTTAAACTATGTAGAGGGATATTTTTATATACTTACGTAAGTCACAGGATTCATATCCAAGATTTTGTAGTTAAGATTGTTAAATGTGTAACTAGTAGCACTGCCGCCGTTCCAAGCTACGTTTATAGGTTTTCCTTCTGGATTGAAATAGATACTGAACTCGTCCGAGTGAGTGTGTCCGTTGAATTCAGCTGCAATCGTTGCGGTAAATCTAACAGAGTAACCAGTAAATAAAATCTTTAAAGTTCACTAAAATGCCAAAAGAAAATATCACTTTCTTTTGTTAAGGTCAGTAGCGACATAAGACACGAGGTTACATAACTGTTTCAACAGTTTCCAAATACTCTTGGGTATATTAGAGTTTATTTCTATAAACTAATAACTTTCAAACTGTAAAAGAAAGTATTTTGGTGATATAAATAAATAATTCGATGATATTAACAAAATAGTTTGCTTACTAAACCACAATACATAACAGTACCAGTAACTAAACGTGTAATATATAGGTACCACTCTTAGCAACTCGCCAGCATTGAATGTGCTTGTACAGGTCGATGAACCCAACTTATACTAATGTCGAAAATCGCTAACTTTTTTAACTTCATTATAAGTTTCTGTTTACCTATATGCATTTAATCATACATTAAGTTTTCAGATCTAAGTATGACTTGAGTGTGTTTTCGGCACATCAAAAACTGTAAACTATAATAGATGATAAAAACAATTCACTATTTACAAAAAAATAGTGAATAGACATTTTTATGGCTAGTTATACCCGTATCGCAACGCTATTGGTTGGTTGACAATAGTGGGGTGATAAAAAGCTAGGCGTGCATTATAAGGTGATAACAATCACTTTAGTGCTGATTGAGGTACGAACTTTATAGCAAGAGTGATAGAGAAACTTTTAGAGTTGGTACAGAAACGGTCATTTTGAACTTTTTTAGCGAAAATGGTTGCTAACAGTATTACAATTAAAAATAACAGTATTACAATTAAAAATAACAGTATTACAAACTACCTTGACTATTACATATCAGCAATAAAAAAAAAAATTAATGTCAGATCAGTTCGGAACTTTAAAACGCTCTCCTGTAAACCACGACTTTTGATACCTATGTCGCTTTGAACGTAGGGACCGTCGATACATCTGTGTGGTATACTTTCGAAAAAAGAGATCACCAGTATACCTTCCTTAACGATATATATTATTCACAAGAGGCCATGTCAGACACTATGTAGTGTTACCTGTTAACTATCCTGTTATATTCTCTAGTCCATGTGTGAGTCAAGTCGACAACTCCAGGCGGCATGTGGGTAATAATGTGAACCTTCTCTCCAGCCTTTTCCGCTTCATACAATTCGTTTACCAACCAGTCTAAATGTATTTTCGCATCGAGGGGATCATAAACCAGCCACCTGTAAAATTACGATTAAAGCGATTTAAATTTATTAATTAAAGTAAGTAGATCAAAGATTATCATCATATTATTATAGATGGTACAGCTAAGTACAGAAAATTAAGTCCGTAAAGTATTTCGATGTAATTTTGAATAAGTATTGTCTACTTTTTTGAAGATATTGCAATACAATTAAGCATTCATGTGTTTATATAATACTACTCGTAGCAACCCGCCCTGACTTCGCACGGGTAGCAGAGAGATCTTCAACAATCATCATCATATTTCAACCAATTTACACGAAACCTTAACAAATTATATACCTACCTAAATCTTCCTCATGAATCGCTCTATCTATTGGTGAAAGCCGCATGAAAATCCGTTCAGTTGTTTTTTAGTTTATCGCGAACAGACAGACAGACAGACGCGGCGGGGGACTTGTTTTATAATATGTATTGATTAAAAGTCTTTTACGTAAAATAAATAAAAATACTCGGAATTAGGAAACGTGATTTAATATTACAAAACGCTATTCCGATGTAGGTACATATATAAGTCGGAATAAGGTTCTATAAATACCTAATTCCGGGGTATTGCCATAAGCAAAATACAGGCTGTTCATTATTTGACGCAGCTTGCTATGCACTTTTTAAGTTTTAGTAACGCAAAGTGAAACTATAATTAAAAACTACTATATTGTGACCATCTTACACAATATCAGATAAATTAATTTTAGTTGTAAATTAATTAATTGCATTCTTATACCTACAAAGAATAATAATAATATAAGGCTGGGCGGGCCCACAGGGATTCTTATTAATAAAATTGTATTGTTGTAGGATAATGAAGCCAAGAAAAAAGTACACGGAAGAGGATCTCCCAAAGTGCTATTATTAACAATATTAACTATGTATAATAATACATAGTTTATTCATATACATGCTGTACCTATCTAAATGTTATTTACTATCAAGATTGCATATTGTGTTGCCATTTTATTAATCGTGTAAGGCAGACACTAAGAGTGAGATAAAAACCAGAGTTGATTTTTTAACACTATGTTTCATTCTTCCCAGCCCCTTCCCTTTGTAATTTTTACACTTGGAATTAGGAACCTACTCATCGGAATTAGGAATATTACATCGGAATAAGGTGCCGTGGATTTTTCCATATTTTCAGTTGTCAAAGTTTTAGTATATTTCAAAAGTATAATCAAAAACACATCTGATAAAAATAGCCAATTCTTAAGAAATGTATTGCGAGATTGCGACTGTTTACAATTATAATTGTACTTTTAAGCCATTGTGAAAACACTGCGAAGTTAGGTGCCTTTATTATTAAACTATTAAATACTACTTATTTCGTTACTAATTGTATTCTGCCATAAAAGAATAGTAGGTTTGAAGACGATGAACGATGAACAACGATGACGTTTGAAATAATGAACACTCTGTATTTTGCTTGTGGCAATACCCCGGAATTAGGTATTTATAGAACCTTATTCCGACTTATATACATCGGCATAGCGTTTTGTAATATTAAATCACGTTTCCTAATTCCGAGTATTAAAACGTAGAAGATTTTTTTTACTCTAGCAGTAAATTTATACTCTGTGTGATTTGATTAAATAAATATTGAATCCACACATTTCAATCACGTATTTAGTATTTGAAGGGTATTTTCAATACTTTACCAGTTGTATCTGTTAGCTACATTTGTGTTTATGGAAATGACTCTCAGTCCAGGCCTCACTACCATAGAGAAATCTCCTTGATCCCTTAAAGTTTTTTTTCCTCCTTCAGTTAGGTAGTGGTCCCATTTCTTGGCAAGCCTGTTATAAAGCCAAGTTGTGTTCAGATACTCTTCTATGACAGATGGTGGCGCAAATCTGAAATTTGAATAAAATATATGTAGGATTGTAAAATAGCCCTATTATTTGGTTATGTTTTTTAATGCGTGTATCCGAGTATGGTGTAACAGAGAGGGATGATATGAAAGATCGAAGCGTGAGAGGAGGAGGGATGAGACGATCTGGAGATCTAATTCCTTTTTCGAAAGGACGACGGAACGAGTGAGTGTGCGACAAAAGATTTTCATAACTTTGTAGTAAAGATTTATAGAAATAAACAGTTTTACGGGCCATAAATCCCATTTATATCATTTTACAACCCCACATATAGTGAATTTAGATAATGATAAACGAGCAATTCTTGTATGTATGTATTTGTTTATGTACTAACGGTAAACTAAATACTACGGTTCTTTCTTTTTTTTTTCTCTACTATGGTAGGTACTTACAGTAAGTTTATGTAGGTATAGAAGAAGTGCAAAAAGCTAATTAATTTTAACAATATGACGTGTTATAAACCTTATTACTTTAAACGAGCAGTTCTTGTATATATGTATTTATATTTCGGGTATCTCGGAAACGGCTCTAACGATTTTGATCAAATTTTGTATACAGATACAGTTTTGCATTTTAAGTTCAACTGTATAGTTGTATTTCCAGTAAAAACGCATTTTTACAAAAAAGAAACAAAAAAATGACGATTTTACAAAAAGCTGCCAGTCTCTCAGGTACCTACTTTAGATAATGACGAGAACAAGTGGTAGTAATTGGGCGACATAAATGTGCCATTTATGCCGAGATCTTTTCGCAGTTTTGGAACGATGTTCCTTATGGCGCGTTGCGAAAGGGGGCTAGACGGAAAAAATTAAGACCAAAAGTTGTAACGACACTTTTTGCTAAAGTAAAAGAAATAAAATTTTATTACAATTCCTTCACTAATTAATCGAAAGGAACTCCGTTCCATCCGGGTCTTCGGCCACCCCAAGCAACATATTTAAATAAGTGTCGAGATCGTCCCTCCATCTCCTCCTCGGCCTTCCTCGCCGTCGCCGACCACCTCCAGGCTACTTTCGCCCATTGGAATGGCTCCATTCGACAGGGACATTATTTTATGAATTTATTACAAAGTAACTATTACCTTATCAGTGGTATGGATTTGATGCAGTGATAATTGCAGCAATAATTACGGCAGTTTTGTCTCTTAGCGGTTTTATCATTAGCTTCTAATTTTTCGAACGTCATTTCCGTATTAGAAATTAAGAACTTATTGCTTAAAAGGCGAACAAAATTCTAGTGAGGAAACATGAACAACCTGCCAATTCTCTTTAATGTAGGTACTCGAAAAAAACAACATTCTTCAAACTAGCAAGCTAAGCATTCAATCATTCGCCTTCTGTTGATTGCCGAAGTTTGATATTTTTGTTTATAATGAAGCTAAACTTACTGATTTATGGGTTGAGACTCATGGTTTCCAATAGTAGGCACAATCAAGACATCATCGCCGAAACTTGATCTCATTTTGTCAATTAAGTAGTGGTTCATTTCATCGATTAATTGGTATGTTGTTTCCCATACATGGTGGTCGATGGTATCTCCAATATAATACACCATGTCTATATCCTGCAATACAAATAAGAATTATTCTTAATTTGATTTCTTGTGCCGAATTATGTATACGGGACTTGGAATTGCCTGACGTTTCGCCCAGGTTGCTCTGGCCCGTGGTCCCATGGTGACCCAAAAAGACAGACCAACGTACGATGTAGTACTTATTAATAGCGTTAATATTATGTACGTAACGTATACATAAGTTCGTACTTACAGACCATATTGCTCAGTTTGAGATTCTCGTATCTTTTTAGATTCAAACATGTCATGTAGAGAGACTCGTGAGTACGTGCCTACGTAAATTTAGGGACGCACAATTAACTACTGTGTTCAAATCGCTGCTCATAGGTTTATGTATTAATCGCTTTTAAAAATATAGTTTTTTGTTGTCACCTATTCTATGTTTTTACAATGATTAGACGGGATAGGCTTAATTTTATCACTGCATTTCATTTTAAACAAAGTTTAAACAGTTTGAAGAAATATTTAGTTACATTTGAATAACCCTGAATGTTAGGATTTTTTCTTCACAAAATAAATAAAAACTGGGTCAATCGGTTATTTTTGTTTTATTATTTTAACAATATTTAGAGACCACTGACGCTTTAACATAATATTTTTAAACCCACTCTCGCATTAAGCAAAACTTCTTTTTTAACGGGAGACTTTACCAATAGTAAAAATCAAAACGTTTATGATGTGTATTATACTGTACAAATATTATATCATACAGATAATTGTCCCATGTGGAGATCAAATACCACATTCGACAGAGTGGCAGTTGACAAGGTCACCACTCAAACCATGGTGACATTCTTGCTTTTAACTACGAGATAACATTATTTACATGCCTATCCATTGCCATCGAACAATTATCATAGAATAATTAGCATACCTTGTGTGTTTCCGCGATTCTATCAATAACATCGTCAAATGCCCATATTGGCGTATCACAGTTTCTGTAATCACCCCAGTATCCAGCAGGCGCAGGAGTTCTCTTAGCTCGTAATTGTATTCCTGAAGAGTTTCTCATCTCTCGTAATTTAGATGCTGCGCTTAAATCGTACATCATCTCACCATTAACGTTAACTATAACTTGTTCAACTATATACTCATCATCTATGTTTGGTTTGTGTTCGTAATTTTGCGCTAAGGTTTGCCCTTTTCTGCAGCAAGTTGGATCTTCGCACTCGGCTACCCCGTAAGCTTCATATAGAGGGTCTATGTGTGTGTCCGTGATGAGAGCAATTCTCAGCGGTGTCGAATCAAAGACTGGTGGCTGTGGAATATTAGTAGTTAGAGTGAGTATGTTAGAGGGCTCGGGCTTTCCGTCATCAGCCAGTTCGAGTTACAGGTATGCGACCCTCGAGCTATTATGCTTATCCATCCCCTCACTCTATCCATGCACTCTAATCCATTTGTAAAAGCATTTTTTTTTTACGGTATAGAGGGCAAACGAGCAGACGGGTCACCTGATGGTAAGTGACTAACGCCGCCCATGGGCACCTGCAACTCGAGAGTCACAAGTGCGTTGCCAGCCTTTAAGGTCGGAGTAGGGGAATGGGGGAAGAGGGAGCGTGCGGGGAGGAGGAGAGGGAAGGGTTAGGGCCTCCGGTAACATTCTGTAAGGTCGTGGTACCACTCCGTTCGAGCCGGCGCGGCGTGCCGAAGCATGGCTCTCCCATGTCCGGTTGATGGCAATAAGCTTGCATAATAACTGTTAAACTTTCGTTCCATGATAGAATTATGTATTTACACGGGAATTAACGCGATAGCAATTCAGAAGTATGAAATACCTATTTCGTGATCGCGTTAATTCCTGTGTAAATACATAATTATAAGCTTGTATAGCTTATATAACATAAATGGGACTATATTTTAGTATTTAGATGGTTTAGATTGTACCTTACCTATAAACGCGTTACCAATCGTATACCCTTCAGCATGGCATTCTAGCGATCCGACTCATAACAAGACCACACGGTCGTGTGTAATTCGAAAGTAATTCCCCATTGGGGCGAGTTTAGCAGAAAGTTACGTTCCTCTAATTTACTTTAACAAAATGTCTAAAAATTAATTTAAAATCTATTTCCAACACACTTACAGTGTTAGGTGTTGCTGGTGGTGGTAGGTCAACCGTCCACTCAAATCTTGGGTCGTCAACGCGACAGGAATTTGGGTTTTCTGCAGTTTGGAAAATATGTCCACAAAAAGATCTCGGAGTGGCCTTGGGCGTAGTTCTAATGATGTATGTAATTATTGGCTAAAAATTGTAAGCAAAAATAAAAGACAAGGAGAGCCTATTCCTCCAACAGGATGGAACACACAAAACAAATGGGCTTAAAATAAAATTGGGCATTTTTATTTACAATGTTAGATTTAATTCATATAACTAGCCCCGGATATCTGTACCAAGATATGTAGTAAGGATATGCCAAATAACAGGACGAGATCGTCCTGTTATCACATCCCTTTACTCTAATACTTGGTTCATATATAATAAGTCTTTAAATATATATTTATCTTTATTATTCAAGTAGTTAAATACGGATCCTTTCAGTAGGTAGGTAAGTTTTTTATGGGCAGCCCTGGATACCGAAAGCGGCAACACTTTTCTACATTTGTTTTTAAGATGTTAGTGCTTTTGGCTAGTTTTGTAACTTCCGCGTCTTATAGTTTTATCAAATTTTACTCTTATATAATATTTTATTGACCTAGTACTATTTGTAAATATGTAAGAAAACATACCACATTTAGCTTAACAACTCCGGAACACACGTTATAACTACTAAGGCCCAGAATGTAGCAGAGTGTAGTAACGATATCGATAATTTCTTCATCTGGTTGCTCGTGTTTAACGGCTTCAAATACTGCAGCAAAGCCACAGCGACATAGCAAACAATCGATACTCTGCAAATATATTAAATTTGGAAATATATGTAATAATAGCAACAAATTAGTTGCTGCCCTCCCACGAGTTAACAAAAAAAATTTGCCCAATGGGGCTAAAAGCTGAGTATGTCCATGTATGTAGGTATAGTCTTTCATTGTAGCCTAGGCGTCAGGAAAAACGTAGCCTTTTTCACCTCGAATCAAGTTTCTCTGCAGAAATAGGTTAATTGATATGCAAATTATAAGGATTCCAAATTTGCTAAAACAAATTCCGTCTGCTTAATTGTTTAAATCAACAATAACATAAAAAAAATTAACGCAACCTGCGTTGACACCCTTGCGCTATCACATTTTCCAAGTACAGCTGGTTGTGCTGGCGCTGCTTCTGCGTCAGCAGAAATCCTCAAATGGCGTAAATACAATAATATAATCGGTAACTATGTTTTTGAGCCGTTTGGGGTCGAAACGTTTGTTGGGGGTCATGGGGTCCGAGTGCTCGTTCCGTTTATAAGGAACTGGCCAAGTGACTGATCGACACTTCTCGTGACCAGAAGGCGGCCCTTTTTCTTGCACAGGAATTAAAAGAAGGCTGGCAGCATTGCCACGTTCAATGGCATTTTGAGTGTTCCCAGGAGGCTGGCAGCATTGCCATTCAACGTGGCAATGCTGCCAGCCTCCTGGGAACACTGCCAGTAGGCGATCTATTTTCAACTTGGCGTGTATTCTATCTTTCGTCCCTAAGCAGCGTAACCCACCACGGGTAAGCCATGGTTTTATAGGTGTTTCCCTACGCGTCAATGTGACCAGAGTGGAATTCGTATCAATAGTTTTGATCAGGATTTCTTCCATTAATGCAGCAGATTATTTGGGTCGTTGCTTTCTAAGACTGGCCTAAAATTTGCTTGTTTCACGTCGGAGGAAATACCTTTATAATCAATTTTTGCAGGTTTGTTTTCCTAAAGTTTTATTTACTTATAATCAATAGAAAAGAACACGCCGCAATGATCTGTCAGACTATTTTTGATTACTAAACTTGTAAATTGAAAAGTGGTTTTAACTAAAACATGGTCTAGACAATTTTGGAGCCTCGTTGGTATAGTACGAGCAGGCAGTAGACCATGCGCCGAGGTAAGCTGTAAATAGTTATGTGAGTTAGACGTCAATGTTGATATCCCCAATCATTATAATATGTTTACAATTAGCTTGGGATTCCAGAAGATTGTTTAATGAGTTTATAAATGTATCTGTATTACGGAAGGCTGGTGGCCTATATAAAGCTATGATTTTTATTGCATTGAATAACGTAGTTACAATGCAGTTAGCTTCCTGGAAAGTTGGTTCATAGCTGTAACATACAAAGTTATTTTTACACGCTTTATAGTAGCTTCACTTGTATGTTTGTTTGTAGCCGACTCCTTAGGGCGCGATTTTGACCCACTTTAAACGACCAGATTTTATTCAAATTTTGCACACCTGTCAAAGACCGATGACAATGCGATAATTCGATTAAAATATGAATTTTCTATAAAAGCGTGTTTTTTAGTATAATTATTGACTTAAACAACAATGTCGTCGTTTTTAATTGTAACAAGCTTTAGACCATGTTGATGAATAATCATCAATCTGCAGTATGTTAGGATTACAGGAGAGCCAGCATTCCGTTAGTACAATTACATCAGGTGGAACAGCAGCTCTATGCAATAGACACAAGAAATCGGATATGTTACGTATATTTTGAGTGATTATTTTTATATATCTTTGAGTGCCTCTGAACTACACTCTTCTGGGTTACATATATTAAATGTAAATAAATAAATTTCACCAAATTTATTACAGTAGGTACTACTAAGGTAGTAGCGGACAAGATTTAATGGATCACATATATTGTCAGCCATTAAATCTTGTCCGCAGTAACTAAAATATATTACAAATAATTTGAAAAACTAATTTTGTAGGATACAGATATATTTCGTATTTCGAATGCAGAACTTTTTGAGCTTTTCTCCAATGCCTAAATTTTGTTTTCGAGTAGGTACTTGTATACGAGATTTATATTAATTTTTAAATATATTAGGTATTATAATACGAATTTTATTAAAAGCTCATCGTATTTTTCAGATAAAAAATTAAGAGATTTTTGAGTATCACAGTTTTGTTGTTTAATCATATTGATGTCCTGTATTTATTGAGAGTACTCCACATCTTGTCTTTTTTACACCTCACATAGCAAATCCTTTAGCTCTGCGTTCTGCGTTTGTATTTGTATGTTCAGAAAGTGCAATGTTAGTACTGTATAATTGCTGTTAATATTTAGATAGGCGTTTCTCAAAACACGATCGTGTCGTCGTGTGGATTGAAATTATATTTAGTGTAGGCGCTTAGCAAAATTAACGACTGGGGGTAGTTTAATGGCACTTTTCAGTAATTCGATTGATTGTTTAGCGTTATTTATCATTTTATAGTCTTATCACTTTAATGTTTATAGATGTAAAACGATCACCGTATTTAAGTTGAGAGCATATTTTATTTCACTCCCTGTAATGTGAAAACGTACTTTTCACTGATTATATTGATTGTAAATCGTTATTTATCACTTTATAGTCACAGTTATCACAGCAGTTTGAATAATTTTAAAACGTTTAAACTGTAGGAGGAGCTAAACAAAACACGTCCGTATGTATTGACAGTTCGCGCGGGGAAGTCTTGTACACTATAAGTGGTGTACAAACTTTACAACTATCTCGCGCCGTGCAATAGACTCCATAATTAGCCCTACTAAATTGTTCTACTAATTATATTTATTTAGCTACTAGCAATCCGCCCCGGCTTCGCACGGGTACAAATTATATACCTAAACCTTCCTCATGAATCACTCTATCTATTAGTGGAAACCGCATGAAAATCCGTTCAGTAGTTTTTCAGTTTATCGCGAACAGACAGACGCGGCGGGGGACTTTGTTTTATAATATGTAGTGATTAGTTTAGATTATATTAAAGTAAGGATTACTATAGGTATCTCTTACTATTAAATATACATTAATACCTTGTACTTGTAAACATTATGGTGCAATAAATATTTTGAATTTTCCGGAGGCCAGAATCTCCACGTACCTACATTGCGACGCGACGGCCGGACCGAATGACTGTCGCGCGTATATTTTTTATATTGCGATATCTTCTAAGATATTCGTTTAAACTATATAGAGTTTAGTGAACAAATATTCCATATTAAATTTCCGTTCTAACAAACATATTTATTTAGATATAAATTAATACCATGTGGGTTAAATAGGCTTCGCAAAAAAACATTATTTTTAATCTAAAATTTTAATAGTAAAATCAGTTATTGTGAGTTATCCGTCGGAGATAGGCATATGCTATCGCGGACTTTTTTATAGATATTGATATGTTCTTTAATAGTGTAGTACATTGTTTTGTTCTATCATCAATAGTTTTCGCAGCGCATGCGATGAGAGACATTTTACGACAAAAAAATTTACACCTTGGGTCAAATTATTCAAGTTTTAGTAGGGATCCCTCATTATTTCTGTAAACAAATATAGCCTATGTTACTCGGTGAAGATGTAGCTTTATAACGGTGAAAGAATTTTTAAAATCGGTCAAGTAGATTTTGAGTTAAATCGTAACAAACAAACAAACAAATCTTTCCTCTTTATAATATTAGTTTAGATTAGTTTAGATATTGTATGTGTTTTTCTGTAGGTATATTATATACTTAGCAGCGAAGCGATTTCGTGACAGCTATTGGGGTCGGAAGCCTCTCGCTAGAGGACCATGGTTCTGTCCATTGTTCAAAGTGAGAGTGCGTGGGATTCCGCCGTCTCGTTTTGCGAGGGAGGTGGTGATTGGTGATTGGCTAAAGAGGCGGCGGAACGGGAACGGGAGAGGACAAGCACTCTCCCATCCCGCAGAAGACGCACCAGGCGCCGGAGAGCGCAAAATGATCTCCGGCCTCCATGAGCGCTGGCCTGGGGGGTAACGGGGTCGGGCTGACTGTTACCCTTGCAGAAGCAGCCGAGACGGTGGCGCGACGTGTTCCACGCGCACCTCTCTGATCTGGAGGGGGGGTAAGGCCCCCCGTACTCTATAGTGTGGTCGCCTGCTGAAGGCGGCCAAGGTCTGCAGGGGTTCCCGAAGACTCCTTCCTAGGGTATACCCGGGTCCCCCTGCGATAGACCCAGTTGTGACGGAACACCGTGTGGTTTTAGTCGGTTCGATTCCGACATACAACTTTACCGTTAGCTCCGGTGAGGTGATGACCCGTGGGGGTATCCACACGCTAAAAAAAAAAAGGTATATTATATACTTATAGATACTTCACGTATTGCCTATCACCTTCTTTAGCTCTCATGTGTAGGTTACGAAGTAACTGTTATCTTATTAACGTTTCCCTTATCCTGGACATTGTATGGTTTAAACAACTAATTTTGATATATTGTTCTAATAATAATAATAACCTCCACACATCTCACTCACGGCCGTCTGATCCCAAACTAGGCAAAGCCTGTACTATGGTAACCAGACTGCTGATACATATACTTATATATGTATTTCTAAATACATACATATTACAGATAAATTACACCCAGACACAGAACAAATTATCGTGCTCATCACACAATTATTTGTCCTGGGTAGGAATCGAACCCACGACTTCTGGGCTTTAGTAGTCAGGGTCACTAACCACTAGACCACAGAATAACATTTAATTTGCCTTGAAATATTTGTACGCTGGAAACAGCAGAATATTATGGACGTCATATAATGTGTAGGTAACACCTTGGGTAACAATAATATTCTAACAATTAAATTTATTATTATTAATCTACAAGAATTCTTTTTTAAAAAAGTGGTGTTAATTTAGAGTTTTGTTAACAATTAAATCTTGCAATGCCGAAATGGGTTAACTGTTGATACTGGGGGGGTTGACTTACCCTTCGCTGAAAGGAGGGGGAAGAATCCG